>CM064968.1:49227464-49297844 GCA_032847665.1 Solanum chilense | reverse complement strand
TTGACATCTCGGCACATCAAGCGTAAAGCGCCAACGGTTGTTTAGGCATTTTGAACGGTTAGCGCTAAACCATCCTCCTCTCCAGATCACACCATTGAGATGGTATGCTGCACTGCAGAAATAAGAGTATCTGAAGAGTGAAGAGATGTATGTTACTTGGTAATTTTCAATCCCCCAGGTAGATAGGGGGACTTTCATGACAACATTATCAGTTGTAAATATACCGTCGCCCTGATGATGTATGAAAATTCGGCACTAAATAAAGAAAAAGAACTATGAAGAGCTCATTTTTTTTCCTACTTTCTTTGCTTAAGTCTGATATACAGAAACAAAAGAATACTAGAAGAATGAAATCTATACCTGTTTTGGTGGCCATGTAGACACAACTCTAATAAATTGGAGGCAATGTTATCCAAACAGGCCCATCCACAAGTTCATATCTGAAAAAAGAATCAAATTAATACTTAGATGGACCATAAATAACAGAAATTTTTAATGTGCAGCGCCAGGCACTGCTGTGCTGCAAATCACCACTGGAAGGTCGATTGTATATGCTATGGATTATGGCTATCCCTTTTACTGATGTAGCCAGCATAGTTGCAACAATTGCGTGTAACCTATCACTTAAAACAATTCTGCTATTAAAAATTGATAGTGAAGCTCCACAGGAAGTGGTAATGTAATATGTGCATTCTTTCATGTGCATTTCTAAAATGATGGATATTTTGATGAACAGGACGTTATTGTAATATTATCTAATCATTCAGTCATTTAAGAAAATCTAGCAATAAAGGTAGTAGTAGTAGTAATAATCAAGGGCTCAGAACTTGGCCAAATTATCTAAGCAATCAATCACTTAAGATCTCATAATAACATTAAGATCTCATAATAACAAGTAGGGAAACATAAACAGGACTAAGTGGATAAGTCGAGACAATAGAGCAGGTTTGAAAGTATTGAAACAATTAAAAATAAACGTAGATCCCAGCTGATAATTAAGCATAGGCAATTAATGTACCTTTAGGACCAATAAATTTACTGCACTTTTTACATGCTCCTGAGTTGATAACTAAAAATGAGATGCTAAAACAACATTCAAGGGCACTAAATTGATAAGACGGATTGCTGTAGGGCTCCGAGTTGTGCTTTCTCCATTCAAATGTTAAAACATTCTGAGTTGGTTTTTTGTTGAGTTCCTGGAATGTGTTTTTGGCATAAGTTGAGTTTTGGGAAGTCTTGGAAAACAGTAGTTCAAACTGCTTTCAGATAAGTCTTTCATAAGACCAATGTATTCTAAAAAACCTGGATATGGCCATACCTGAAAAGTTTCCAAAATAAAAAAAGGAACCACATTAAGAGAAAAAAGCAGATAATCAAGGTAAACCATCACCTATGCGACTAAATTTCATGAGTTTCATACAAAACCCAGATACAGTAAGGCAAGAGAGAGCAGATTTGGGATACACTCCAGGAGACAATATCAATATCAATCTTAACCCTTTCCCTCACTCTTCGCAATCTCATAGCTACCGCTAACCAAGACACTGATAAAACATATTCTATGATTCGGCATTACTGTTCATAAACATTACAAGGAATCCACATAAGATTCAGAAGGGTACTCTTCTTGCTACACTTTATCTCTAATTCTCTTCACCCGTTTTATGCTACCATCCAACATAAGTACGTAACCCAAGCCACATTCAACTAAAAAATTGATTCCTTTTAATTCAAAGTGTTATTCTGATTGCAGTGCTCCCTATTCTGTCAAGAGGTAAATCAGACAAATATGCTGAATAAATCTACTAAAATGTTTAAGGTCCAAGTACAATTGAACAGGAGGATATTCACGGCTACTAGCTATAAGGTTAAAGCCTTTCAGCTACTATGCCCCAAGTAAATTTCCATCCACCTTAACCTGAAGATTTACTGGGGTCGGGATAAGAGAGTGGCAGTTCAAACCTTTTAAATATCAAACCAAGTAAGCAACATGCCACTGCATAACTAGCTTGGACAAGAGCAAGACGAGAGGGCCAGCTTATGACAGTTAAAACTGGGCTGTTGATTTTTCAGTCTTTTAAATACATCAGCAGCTAACTAATACAGAAGGCAACATAACATGGATCCCAAGCAACAAGGGTCTGTTCACAATAAGATCATGCTACAAAATTTTAACAAAAGCGGACAGATTACTAAGTCTTTTGCCATGGAAACAGATCTGCAGATCCACAGCTCCATTCAAGGTGGCTTGCTTTAAATGGTTGTGTAAAGAAGCTTGTCTCACTCGTGAGAATCTCCAAAAAGAGGCTCTTACCTATGTAGCAAGTGCTTTCTGCGTGAGAGAGATTCAGAGTTATTGTGCAATTGTGGAAGCCTAAGATTTATTGGATTGAGATAGATCATGCCAGGATCAACAAATGATCTACTACAGTGCTGGTCATAAAAGGCCTAAGGAAGAGGAAGCTACTGTGGTGGAATACTATACCTGCATGTATTTGGTGGACTGTATGGGCAGTAAGAAATAGAAGATGTTCAGAAGATTCTGCAAGCTCCGCCAACAAGATAAAGTCTAATTGTATATTTTTGTTTCGCTTATGGCGTAGGATGGAACACATAATTGAGGCTGAAACAGTTCTACAAACATTAGAATCTTTACAAGATTAGATGAGGCACACTTTTGTTGTTTGTTCTTTTCCTAGATTGCACTAGCACTTCCTTTGCATTGTTCTAATTTATAAAATTACTTTACCTACTAACAATGTAATATTAAAGTGATCATAGCATTTTAAAATTGGAAATGCAAGACCGAACAATGCTGGAACCAGTAGAAGGATGGTTTTACTAAAAGGTGAGGTTGTTGAAAAGCCTGATGGATCTACAGAAATGACCTCAGAATGTCCTGAAGGAATTATCATGCTTAATCAGATAAGTAGTTGTCTTTTTCCGTTTCGACCATATAGGAGGCGATGTGTAAATTGAAATACTTTCAACAGATATGACCTCAGTGCGTCTGGAAGGAACTATCATGCTTGGTCAGACAATCTCTCCATTTCCTCCATGTACGATGCAAGGTGTAAATTAAAATACTACCAACAGATATGATATCAGTTTTGTCTGGAAGGAACTATCATGCTTAGCCAGACAGCTATTTGTCTCTCCATTTCCTCCATGTAGGATGCAAGGTGTAAATTGAAATACTAAACCCGTAAAGAAGGAATCTAATTGGAGAAGTAGATAAAAAGGAAGACAAACCTCAACAGGAATATCAAGCATCTCTAAATAAAAATGTAAAGAAGAATATTGCTCTTTTTTTGTGTATAATCTAATTCAAGGTGGAGAACACGGATTGGAAGGTGATGTGATTAATTGGTTAAGAAAATTAATAGGCTAATGATGTCAGTGATAAGTTTCTGTCATATCTTTTAATTAGATTAGCTCTCTACATATTACATAACCAATACCTATGTACTCGCCCCATTGGACAATACATAGAATCCAACACTTCTATATTAATGTTTCTCAAATGCAAAATTGTTCCTTTTCATTCTGCAGGAGTCATTGAATCAATAAAAGGGTAGGCAGGCACCCTAAAGAAAATTAAAGAAGAATCTTGAAGTACTTTTGTTGAACTCATACATGGAGATACATGCAAACAATTATAGGTACTGGAGGACGCAAGTGATACCGTACTTTATCGCCCTCAAAGACAAGCAACCTACAAGAGATGTCTAGTAAACTTGACACTTCTCTTTCCTAACTGCTTCCTTCCACCAGCCCACCTCACTCCCAAAAAGAGACTTGTTCCTTTTAAAGGTTGGCTAGAGGGAAGAGATAAATAGGCATAATCTAATTATTAAGAGCTTGAAACAGAACCAAAAAGAAAATGAAATTGAACAGCTTCAAGGTTGGTAAGCCTCTACTACCAAGGAACAAGTTTGTGCCGTGTTCTGATGGCTACAAGCCTCAAATTGTCCTTTAGGTACACCCGTTACAATTGAGGGAACACTAACATCTAAATGGATACAAAGATCAATGCAGAACAAACACTAAATTAATGAAGTGCATTTGCAGGATAAAATCTTACATCCCAGTCCTTCCTCACATATTTTATAGCACAATACTATCTCCAAATCCTGACAACTTGGCGTAACTTTTCTTCACAAGATAAGACCCAAATGAATCCTCTAACACTCCAAATTCTGCCCCAACCACCTGTACAAACCAGTGCAAACACAAGATCAACTATTAAGCAGAATATGCCAACATATTACTTTCTAAATTTTTTTGGCCTCAGCTATTACTTTGTTCCTGACCCTTAATAACCTAAGTCCTAACTGGCCTCCTGTTCCACTGCTCTTAGCATGTCAACAGAAACTTTTTTTTTTTTTGGAAACTGGCAACATTTTCTATATATGCAATTAAAAGTAGCAGCCCCAAATTTACAAAGTACTACCTACATCTATGATTCTATGATCCTATGTCTATAATGAGTCTAAAACATCAATGATAGAGACAAGATCATTTAAAAGTAATTGATTACACCAAAAACACAGTAGCAAGATGCAATTAAGCTTAATCTGTTGCATACTGTTCTCTATGCTCTCAAAACACCTAGAATTTCTCTCCTTCCATATTGTCCACCAAATGCTTGCTAGGACTATCCTCCACCTGCCTTTATTCTTGGCCAACAACCCAGCTTGTTCCCAACTTGTTAAGGCCTCTGTAATTTTCCCAGGCATGCTCCATGCTATTCCTTTGAGGTTCAAAAACAATCTCCGTAGTCAGTGATTCTACAATGTAGGAATAGATGATTCACAGTTTCTGCCTGCTCCCAACACAAGAAGCACCTGGGGCTTAAAATTATCCCTCTTTTCATTAGATTCTCTTGGGTAAGCACTGCCTCCTTTGCCAAAAGCCACACAAAGCATGCCACTTTATATGGTACTTTGGTTTCCCAAATGTTCTTCCATAGCCAAACAGATATCTGGAAATAACCTTTCTAAATTGCTTTCTTCATGCCATTCATCTTTCCAGAACCTAGTTTTAGCCCCATTGTTTTACTGTGATCTTGAAGAAGCACTTTTTAGTTCATTCCAGCGATCTATGATGGATCTCCCTAAGTTAACTCCATAAGGAGTTGTAATTTCTTTAGTCATCCATATGTCTTCCTCCTCATACTTAGCTTCTATGACTCTTCCCCATAGTGTTGCTTTATCATTGGCATACTTCTATAGCCATTTCATTCTGAGAGCCTTACTATGACTCTATGAGTATCCAGATTCTTTATCCTCAAACCTCCAAATTTCTTGTCGATTATCAGAGATTCCCATTTGACCAAGTGGTAGCTTTTCCTGTCTTTATTTCCTTGCTGCAAAAACATCTTCCTGATTCTGTCTAGCCTACTAATGATTTTTGCTGGTATAGCCGTATAAGGAACAAGGATATCATATAAGATGGCAAGGAATCTAACACAGAGTTGATGAGGGTTAATCTACCCCCTACTAATAAGTGCTGTCTTTTCCACCTAGCCAATTTCTTCTCACATTTTTCAACCACATTGTTCCACATTTCGTTAGACTTTGAGTTTGCTCCTAAAGGCATACCCGTACATTGTTGGCAGACTACCAATCTCTCCTCCCAGAATTGCATTTAGGGAGTGACCTCATTGATCGGATAAAGAAAGCTCTTTCCCCAATTGATGTGCAATCCTGACATCCCTTCAAAGAGAATCAATATCACCCTCAAAATTTTGATTTGTTCTTCATCTGCATCACAAAAAATGATGGTATCATCTGCATACTGCAAATGAGTCACCTCCAGATTATCCCTTCCTTTTCTTGCTACATTGAAACCTCTCAACCACCCATTCATATTTGCTGTTTTGACCATGCTGTTGAGACCTTCCATTGCTAATAAAAATAAGAATGGTGACAAAGGGTAACCTTGCCTTAGACCCTTTTGTGCCTTGAAGAACCCTGTTGGTGAGTCATTGATGATAATTGAAAAACTCATAGTGGATATGCAAATTTTTACCCAGTTTATCAACTTTTGTCCAAACCCCATCCTATTTAGCACTCCCAATGATAGGCCCAATTGACATGGTCATGGGCTTTCTATATGGTCAAGTTTGCAAAGAATCCCCGGTTATCCTTGCTTATGTCTGGATCCCACTGCTTAATTAGCTACCAAAACCGCATCCATGATTTGCCTTCCTTTAATAAAGGCCATTTGTTGCGAGTCCACCAGTTTTGCCGTCACTCCTTTTAACCTCTCTGTGAGTACCTGTACCTTTTAACCTCTCTGTGAGTACTTTAGAGAAGATTTTGTATATACTACCTATCAAACAAATTGGCCTGAAATCCTTTAGCTCTTTGACACCTTTCTTCTTTTAATGAGTGTAATAAAGGTAGCATTGAAGCTCCTCTCAAACATGTCTTCATGAAAATTGTGAAAAGCATTCCAAAGAAGAAACTTAGAAATCCAACTAGCACATCTCTTAAGAGATGATACAAGTTACTTCTGATAACTTAAAAACTTTATTTCAATATTCACTGGATCAAAAAGTTGTGGATCATATTTCCGGAAATACACAAACATACACAAAAAGTATGTGGTAAATGGTAATATATCTTAACAGGTCAATGGAAACATTTTAGTTTTCTATTTCAGAAAAATGGGAACATTTTAGCTTACAATGTGTTAATCTGATGTTTAGGTGCAAAAGCCTACGTATTATTCTTATTACCTTAGTGACAATATTTTTAATTTAAAGGCAAGATTTTATTGAAAAAGTACCAAGCTGGTACAAAAGGAAACAGGATTCATAAAAAAATGCGAAGTGGGATGGTCTTCCAAATTTGCTTCAGTCTTCTGGGAACCCTTTGCAATTTCCAGGTTTCCAATAGACTCCTACATCTCTGAGCATTACCCAAAAGATGCCATGAAAGTTTAGAAATAGGTTCCAGCATTGTCTAGAGAAACTGCAATGAAGAAATAGATGATCTATGAATTCCAGGCCATCTTCATATAAGAAGCATCTGTAGCACAAAGAAAACCCCTCTTCTGCAGATTGTTTTGAGTTAAATTTGCCCCCAGGGTTGCAGTCCATCCCAAACAAGCCACCTTCACTGCAGCTTTTGTTGTCAAAATCATCTTCCAAACCCAAGTATTATCCCAATTACCTGACTCCTTTAACAGTGTACTATAGCATCTTTTAACTGAAAAAAATTATCTTTATCGACTGTATACATCAAAGGATCCACCTGACTCTGATCAAGCTGGACTGAGTTCAGTTGTTGAAGTATCTGAAAAGTCCTCCAGTTCCCAGTCATTCTTCCAAAATTGATCTGCCAACCTGAATCTAAATAAAATCCAGCAATAGTACAACTCTTATTGATGGAACAATTACAAGATAGGGAATCTATTCTTCAGCTTTCATCTCCCAACCAAACATCTGTCCAGAAATTTATTTTGCACTCATTCTCAACCTTCAATTTAGCATATTTTCATATACTCTTTCCCAGAGCCTACAAACATCCTTCAAAAATCCACTTTTAGCATCTGATTGAAGCAGAGGAGAACTCCACCTAACCTTTTTACTATATATAGCATCAGCTTCTACCAGATATCATTGCCATCCATGCAGTATTTCCAAAGCCATTTGAATAACAAACTCTTATTGTGTAATTTTAAATTCCAGACCTCCAACACTCGGCCTTTCTTTTCTCCTAATGACAATATTATACATGTTCCTATCTTATCTTTGCCTACTTTTCCATCTCTGTAAGCAGCACTCTACGAAGCTAATACAAGTATTGATATATTTTCACTTCCTTTGCTTATTAATAACTCATGTTATAAATTGCCGATTTGTGATGGTTCATATATTCTTTTGGCATCTGTTACTTGGATCGTATTTGCAAATTATTTAAACACTCAAACAAATAGAAATTTGTGGGGTGCAAATTTCTTTTAAGAAGATAAATGTTAATTATATACTTAAGTTCCTGCAAACTGAAAAGGAAATCTCATTTTTATTCCTTTTTTTTCTTTTTGAAGTAGAAGCACTATTGATGTAAAAAAAAAGGCTAAGAAAGTGCTGCTTACATCCAAACTAAAGGCAAAAACTAGCAAAAAAGAGCTAGTAACTTAAGGGAGGAGCACCCAGTCTATGTTGTACAAAGGATTCTCCAAATAAAGTGGAAATCTCTTTTTTATTCATAATTACCTCGACCATTGTAGCAAAAATATTTACATCCCATCAATTATACTTCCACGAAACAATTGAAGGACGGGAAGACTTGAAAAGATAAATCCCTAACTGGCAAATTCACAGAACAAAAAAAAAATGGTTGATCATTGGCAGGCAGTGTAGTGAACTTACCGGTGTCCAGATTCTGTACAGCTTAGAAACATGACTATCAATGTGGAAGACCTGCCTGTATTTGGAGAAGTACATAAGAAAGAGATAATGGGTGAAAGATGCTACACATAAAGACCGTGAACTAAGAAAAAGGAAACAGATGCTTATATGCAAATGTATATATAGTGTTTCTATATATAATGCATCCATACATACGTGTGTGTGTGCATGAGCGTGTGTGTAAAAGAAGTAGTAATCATTTGGTTTCCAGAAAAGTTATGCATTAGTTCTCAATTCAGGTTGCCAAAGCAAAGATATGTAAAGGCAGTGAGGTAAAAATATAAACTTATTTCTGACCTTGACACTTTCATGTAGGTATACTTGTTCTACAACCAGCATCAATTTCAGTCCAGCAAGAGGGACTAATATTGTCTTTATTTCCAACCTTTTATTGCGTTTCCACAACAAGCTACTTTGTTTACTTGCCTATCAGTTTTTCTTTTTTACTCTCATTCTGTCAACCTACCACTGATACCTATGATTTTCCTAGGATTCAGCAAATTATCCAATTGAGATATGATTTGAACTTGTTGTCAAGACCAGCTCCCTGTTGAGATTCTCTGACTACACGGACCGCATTGAATAAAGAGCAATGATACATCTTTAAGAGTTAAAATACAATGAGACAAAAAACTATATATGTGATTAAAGAAAATATATCAGTTGAGACATGATAACAAAAGTAACAGCTAAAGCTGTCAATCACACAACACTTCTCAGTCAGTGATCAATTTATAGCATGAAAAATCGTCAGTACTAAGTGAATTTAGTTTAATATAACTCCAGATTGACTGGAAACTTCCTAAATTTTAGTGAAAAAGAAGAATAATACAATACAGCAACGTAACTCAGGAACTTGAACGGAAACATAGAATCTTTTAGGAAATGGACCAATGTAGAATCTGCAATATGTTAAAGCCAGTACATAAGTTATTACACAGTTACCAATAAGTAGTAAAATAGGATTGCATCTCTCTGAAGTATTCAACGAGCCTATTCCTCATCATGGACTAGGACAAATAGAGTTGGATGCTTTACTGTATCTGTACAAAGCTGCCATCAATCGTATTGGTTATGCAAATATATTACAGCAGTACAGCTAATATTCTTCACGTGAAAAGAGGTACATAACATTAACCCCACAATTTATAAGCAAATTGAAAGATCAGATACTTGGTGCTTCTAGCAATTAAGAAGAACAAAGAAGTTAATGAAGTTAAATGGCAAGTCGAGTAAATTGAGAGGTATTTCAGCTTGCATGACCCCGTTGCGGAGTCTCAAACAATGAAGTTCTAGTTCTTTGGTGTAACTAAGAAAGTAAAGAGGATAGGCACAAAAATCAGCCATAGGCATATGAATTTTAATTCCAAAATAAAAAATCTATAAGCTCAATTAAGCTACTGGAAAAATGTATTGTTAATGTTGAGGTTCCAATCAATTTTGATGTTGAACATACATACACATTCAGCTAGTGCATCATTCAGTTTCACCTTTCAGCTGAAGTACTAGGCTAGACATTTATTCCTGCAAAACTGTTCTAAATTTGCTCATTGACCATAAATTACAGGAGAATGCAGATACCCAGAGAAAATTATGCTAATGATACAACAGTGCAACCAACAGGGGCATTCTTTTTTCAAGTCCCTTCCAGTGGTTGCTAACGAATGGGATGCCTCTGGCCAAAATTAAGGCCATGCAGCTGGTCAAACAAAGATTCCTAGATCTTGCCCTTATCACCATGAGAGACAAGTTTGACCTCAACAGCTGTTTACTGGATCAAAAGGCCGTAAAGAGAACTGTAGCAGAGTGACTACATAAACTTGGAAGAACTGTGCCCTCTGATCCAGCTGGGACTGGTAAAAGCTTGACCTGAAGACAGCGGTAAAAGCTTGACCTGAAGACAGCGAAGTGCACATGTCTTATTCCTCAACTGCATGTGTTAGTTTCTCCAGCAGCAGCGGCCAGTCTTCACCAAGTTGCCGGGGGTTCAGTTCCATGGCAACCCTAAAATCTTGCAATGATACCAGGTTGCCTGGAGCACGTTCGTTCACAGCTTCTGACAATCTACCACCATTCATCTGTAAATGATGACCTGGTCGGAGACCATTAACTAGCTTCATATAAGTCTGCTGCTTCTTGGTGTTGTTTGTTGTAGGCTCATGCCCTGACCTTGCTCCCACAAATTGGAGACAAGATTTGATTAAACCTTTTAAGTAAGAATCCAAACCATTGTTCAACAGATTGGCACAATCCGTGGTCACCCCATCAAGGCCCTGTTCTGCAGAAATCTGCTCCATGCGTTCCCTCAGAGTTACACTGTCCAACAAAGCACCAAAACTAGAAGAGCTAACACATCTACTACTTGCTGCTAAAGATACTGATCTACGTGCTCCACCTACACTAACGGGGCAAAATGGAACCCCAAGAGGAGCTTGGAGTCGACTCCTAGCATGCATCTCTTTTCCATCATCTCTAGATTTGTCTGTTTTCTTCTGTAAAGATACTGAATTTTGCAGTGATCTCTTCATAACAGAAAATTTGGCAGTTTCTTGATTGAATCCCTGTCTATCATCATCTGTTTGCTGCATGATTCCTTGATATTGATGCACTGCTCCCTTGACATTAGGTGGATTCAAATCCCCATTTTCCTTGATAATTTCGAAATCACTCGATTCCATCATAGTCGCTTGTTGAAAAGTAAAACTATTCTTCCCATTTGATCCAAGCACACTACGACGATCCCCAGCCCTACGATCACGATATCCTGTCCTGGCCTTCCGAGGAGATAATGGCAGCACGGCACCATTGGACAAACCCGGTTGACCTGAAGCCTGGTTTGAGGAAACATGCAATCCATTTTGGTCATAAGCATCATCTAAGGGCTGTTTACTGCCAACCGCTACACCAGGCTTCACAATACCCCCTTCATTAATTGGCGGAGGAACTTTTGCACTACAGGCATTTCTCAGAATAGAATGAATGAACTGATTATGCAACGGAATGTTTTCTCTCCCCAAGATCCTTAAACAAAGTTTATTGAACTCGGCCTTGCTTATCTTCAAGCTCAATAGCCTACTTAAGTAATGAAAGTACTGCTTTGAACCCTCTGGTCCAAGTTTCTTCACTATCTGAGCTTTCAATTCAGAAAGATTAATCCGGGAATGCTGGTGTGGCGGTTGCATCTCCGTCAATGCATATATTCCACCAAAAACAAGCCAAAAATTCAACCTTTCCACTGCTCAAACAAACAGAAGACCAATGGTAAGAACCCAATTCACCACTAAACTAGGGTTTTGCCATAATTCCACAAACACATAACAGAAACAACATTAAATCCCAATCCCAGCATTCCCGAATCAAAACCCATCTCAAATCCTCTAACTTTTAGCAGTTTAAGGATAGGAGGGGTTGAGTTCCAAATCAGAGATCCAAATTTTCAACTAATTCTCCCTCCAAAAATCCCAATCCCCCCAAAAAAAATTAAATTCCACGTTCAAGAAACCTCACACCCAATATCCAAAATCAAAACTTTAACACAGTGAAACCCTCCATTTCCATCAAAATACAAATATCCCCTGAAATTCGAAGTAAACCCTTAGCTTTATTCCCAATTCAATAAACTCCAATCCCCAATAATTCACCTAAAACAAACCCAAAATGCCACCTCCTGCTTAAATACCAAACTTGAAGTTACCCACTTCAACTTCAAATTTATTCTGCAGTAAATTGGGTTCAAAAGAAGGGGAAAAAAAAAGATTCAGCTTACCCGGCTACAAAAATTGAAGTTCTCAAACACAACGAAGTAAATTGGCTTACCTTATTTAGCTCCCTGAAACTGATTCAAAATTCAGATTCAGAAAAACACAAATGCTTCTCCCACTCTTATTTGTTCATTGAAACCCATACAGCTTCTTCTTCCATTGCTCCATAACATTGTTCCGCATTTTGATTTTCCTTTTTGCTCTGTTAATTACAAAAATTCACCGTTTTGAATCAGAAATTGGAAGACCCAACTCCCTTCTTTATTTCTCTGATCGATATATACTCGCCTTCTTCCTTCTCTCTGAATCGGACTCTTTTTTTTCGTTTTTTTCTTTTCTGTCTGATTAAAAAAAAAATTCTTTCTTTTTCTGCTATTTTTTTCTGAATTATATGCTGAATAAAATTTATTTATTTATTTATTTTCGTTAATTGACATAAAAAAAAGCACTACCCACGCTCTTATTCTCTCTTGTTACAACACGCGAGTGGTGATTAGGTATTTAGTGAGGCGTGCGCGTTTGTAACAATTATTGAGAGTGGGTGTGATATTTTTAAATGATAATTTTTGCATTTTAATTACTCTTTTGTTTAGTTTTTGAGTATTATGAGTACAATTTTGAGGAAAATATTGTGTTTAAACTAATTTTGAAAAATGATTTTATTAGAACAAGTGTATATTGGAGGATTAATTATTTTAATTTTTACTTCAAACTTTATATAAAATTATTGTAGATTATCAAAATTATGTCTATAACGATATTTTCGTTAAAAAAAATAAAATATTATCAAAATTGTAACGATAATGATATTACTATAAAATTTGGTGTACACGCGATTCATTTACCATTTAAATTTAGGAAAAGAATAATTTTCATCTTAATTTTTTTGTAATTATTTGTATGTTTTCCATTAAAATATTGCTTTAAAAATAACTTCATTACAATGTTTAAGCTACCTTTTTAAAAAATGATATTGTTAGAACAAGTGTATATTGGAGGATTAATTATTTCACCTTAAACTTTATTTTTAAAATTTTAAATTAAATTATCAAAATTGCATTTGTAACGATATTACTATTAAAAAAAAGTTAAAATTTATCCAAAATTACATTCGTAGAGATAACGCAATACGTAAATTGTAATCATTTTTTACCAATCAACTTTTAGGAAAACAATTAAATTTAGAAAAAACTTTTGATAATATTATTTGTATGTCCATCATTAAAAGATCTTTTAAAAATAACCTCGTTGTACAATGTTTAAGCTACTATTTAAAAATAATTTTGTTAGGACAAGTGTATTGGAGAATTAATAATATTCTTATATTAAATTTTTAAAAACATTGTAGAAATCTATTAGTAGACTATAATAGTATCTTCATTTATAAACACATAAAAAAGATTATCAAAATTGCACTCATGTCATTTTACTAATTTTTTTTAACTCCAAATGATTATTTACTAATTAAATTTGGGGGGAGATCAAATTTTCCCATCAATTTTTTAATATTACTTATTCATATCCTTTATTAAATGATTGTTTAAAAAATAACCTCATTATTATTAAAATTTATCATATATATCCTTTATTTTTTTAACGAAACTTCAATTGACATATTTATATATACATATGTGCTAACTATTTTAAATTACCACATAAACGAAATATGTGAAAAAATAAAAAGGAGGGAAACCTAATTTTACCTTTAAATTTTTGAACTAATCATCCATACCAAATGCTAAATTGTGTTTAAGGGTAACATTCTCATGCCATGCAACAAGAAATGGAAAAAAAAAAAAAAGGAAGAGAAATTAATGAGGTAGACACAGTTTGGAGCTAAAAATTAGTATATTCAATATTTTTTTAAAAAATCTAATTTATATTGTACTTTTAACATTGGAGTTCAAATCTAACATCTATATAATAATTTCTATTTTCAAATTCTATATCGAAAATATTTCCGTTGAATGTATCTAGTGTTTATGAGTTGCATCCGGCCATGGACATATGTAGAAGGGTACATGACAAGTTTAAGCGGAAAAGTGTGTCATGTCAAGGCAATAGTACAACGTTAAGACAATGCATATTATTTAATAGAGAAAAAGGACGGATATAATCTCGAACTATCGTAAATGGTATGCTAATACCCTCCGTCATATTTTTTAGACATTGGTGCCCTTGCCGTCTAAAAACTAGAATATATATACCCTTATATTAACAGGCATACACGTGTCATAATCTTATCCACCGATCCAACATTTATCAATTATAAGATTATGCCACGTGTCCATATTTAGTCTTTCGTTTAGAGTGGAGGGCATATATGCTCTAGTTTATGGATGGTAAGGATACTAATGTCCCAAAAGTATGACGGAGGGTATCTATATACCATTTACGATAATTCGATAGTTCAGAAATACATGTATCCTTTTTCCCTACTTTAACATACTTCAAAAACACTTAAATTGACTAGAAATAACTAAGGCCTATCGAGATAAGAACAGTATAATATGGAGGCGGTGGTCACTCTTACTACTAATAGAAAAAGTATTAGGGAAGCCGTCAATATTGGAGAGGTGGAAGGTAGAAACTGGACTCTTCAAATTCATATACATGTTTCATATAAAATTATGAGCAAGATTCAAAGCATGGTTTTCAATTCTCTATTCGGCTCGATCAATTTGGTTAGATAACAAAATCTGGAAAAGATGAAAAAATTACATCTAATTACTTTGACTTTCGTGTCAAAGAGGTGTTACCACAAATTTATAATTCCCTATGTTTCAATTTATATGATTAATTTGACTCGATACGAATTTAAGAAAGAAAGATGATTTTTAAAATTTGCGGTCTAAAATAAGGCATAACTATTTGTGAGGTTGTATATCATTTCATTAAGGACAAAATTGATATTTAAAATTTGAATAATTACTATATGTAAAAATATGTTTGTATTTTGAGACTGACTAAAAAAAGTATATAGTATAAATTAAGACAAATGAAATACTAATTTTGTAGTTAGAATTAATTTTATCGTTTCATTTTTTTGTCATGCTATCAAGGAAGGTCAGGCTTCATCTCATATGTCCAGTGGGTGTGTGGAGTCTCCCATATCAATTGGTGATAGAATTAATCATCTTTTTATATGGTCTTGAACAAATTCTCGATATACAAATCTATTTTTACATTTCACTGTCCATGGTAACCTAATTAACAGTTCAAATTGGTCCATTCATTCACACAAGCTGCACAAAATACCATTTTTTTCTTAATCAAATTAGGTAAACAAAAATTAGGACCGATTAGGCAAAGTCAAAGCACGTTTATAGTCGTTTCGTGTAAGAGGTAAGAATATATAGTCTTAGAATCGACTTATCCCACCATTTATATTAATGAAATAAGTTATCACAAAATAATTAATTTTGAGATAACTTATTCTCAACTAAACGGCTTAGAATCCAATGCGATGATCTATCTATTTTTGTGCTTGTTGAGTATCCCACTGAGAGCTCTTTTCCTATTATTGACATTTCTACCTAAACAAAACAGTTACGTGTTAAAATCAATATTAATGACATGACAATTACTTAACGTAAGGAAGAACTAGGGAAGGTATATTTGTCCTATAATACTTTTAAAGTCTCATTACACGAGATAAAACCAAAGACTTGTCTTCTTCATTTGGCACTTTCTTGTGCAGATAATTAAGTAACTACGCTGAATCTCAGTTTGGTAACTCACGTACCATGGAGATATCACAAAGTTGGAGCAAAATTAGTCCTCAGCTCCATAGCTCACACTCCTTGGAGATTTCATTAGGTACGTTGGAGTAAAACTCATCATCTATATGATTCTAGTGTACGTTGTAATCATAAAAAAGATCTAGTTAATCCATTTCAAGACTTCTTTTGGGGGGCCTTAGATTAATTCAGATTCACCATGAAAAATCTTTCTCACTTTTGATGGAATAGTTTGGATGTGCCTCAACTAATTTTACGAATATGTGCTACCTCTAACCTTTCTTTTAATGTTTCATCAAAATGCTTTAACATAGATTATTTTCCTGCTAAGTAAAATAAAATGTTTTGTTGATGAATATGATGAAATGTAATTGGACTTTAGAATTGTATAGTCATTTTTTTTCTTAAAATCTGTGACAATGGTGAGCAGGAGAAAGAGGGCATCTACTAGCAGTGGAAATGAATGATATTAAAGGTGCAACAGAAACTAAGATTGAGGTTAGGGGACTGAACAAGGTATCAGATAAGGGTGATTCTATACTGAAGAGTGTTAGAGTTGACATAACAAGAGGAGAAATCATGGGGATTATTGGCCCCAGTGGTAGCGGAAAATCAACAATTTTACGAGCGCTAAATCGATTATGGGAACCCCCTAAGAGCACTGTTTTTCTTGATGGTACTGATATTTGTGATCTGGATGTGCTCTGTCTTCGTCGTAAGGTTGGCATGTTGTTCCAGCTTCCAGTTCTCTTTGAAGGTATGGTTGTTAAATTGCGCAGATCAAACTAAAAACGCAAACCTATTTGTAAACTAGACAGACTTGAACTTGACCAATTTGAAAGATCATACTTTGTGTCTGATACAGTCACAGTAACTACTGATGCTTGATTCATAAATCTGTAGGTACAGTGGCAGATAATATACGTTACGGGCCAAGACTCAAGGGAAAGAAACTAAGTGATGATGAGGTTTACAAGTTGCTGACTTTGGCTGATCTAGACTCATCTTTCTTCAACAAGTCAGGTGGGGAACTATCTGTTGGCCAAGCACAGAGAGTTGCACTTGCCAGAACCTTAGCTAATGAACCAGAGGTGATTGAAATGCAAATATAACTCATTTTAAAACTGGAAAGAGGACTCTGTCTGACTTATTGTTCCATCTTTTCTAAGGTTCTGCTATTGGATGAGCCAACTAGTGCATTAGATCCAATATCAACACAGAATATCGAGGACGTTCTAGTAAAGCTCAAGAAGGATCAGAAGATGACAATTGTGATAGTTTCTCATAGCATCAAGCAAATACAGAGAATAGCTGATATAGTGTGCCTGCTGGTTGATGGGGAGATTGTGGAAATTATAAAGCCTGATCAACTCTCTGAAGCTAAGCATCCCATGGCACTAAGATTTCTTCAACTCAGCTCCTAGTGTATTTTAGGCGAAAAGTAGAACCAGGGGCAAGGAAAGTACATCGAGGCACGAACTAGCGGAGAAGCATGATAATGGTTAGCAAGAGTGATTCAAGTCACCAAAATATGGAAGAATCTCAACCCATTCGAGTGAGCCAATCTTACCTGAGGTTAATTTAGCTACTGAAACTACGTGTAGAAAAATACACTTTAATAAAAAAAGGTATTTTACCTCCCACGACAATCTTTCCGATGGCGCAACCAAGAAAAACGGGGCAAATTCTTGTAAAGGTTTTAAATAGAAATATGAATTAATATCACCAAGGATGATATTCTATAAAACTTCAACATGTACTCAAATCAGCCTGTTAAAACAAGAATAAGCAGAAACAAGTATAAAAAAAAAAAAAAGGGAAAAAGGCAACCCTAGTGCTGGAGTCGAACTCAGTTGGAGAGCAGCCCATACCTTCACCCTAAAAGTGGGATGAAATTTAAATCTGTAAACTCTGGTATCTCATTTACAAAGTCAGTTATCTCCTACACTTTGATGTAGACTTCACACAAATTTTTGTCACTTTGGGCTTTTGTTTTCTGTTTTATATTTTTGAAGCTCTTCCTGGGAACGCTCGAGCCTACATATCAAGTAAACAGACGCTTCAAGACTACTATTTTTGATATCCAAAATTAACAGGCAAGATTAATGTATAATCATAATCATAATACCTCCATCGTAAATCAGCAACTTCACGATGTAAATCCCTCTCCCTGTCAAGAGCTGCCTCCAACTACAGAGAAAGAGAGAAGGGTGTTATATAGTATGTTGGATCCCCCAAGAAATGAAGAAACGAGAGAAATTATAGAATAGTAATTCCTGGTTATGGTTGAATTTGCGGAGGATGTCGCAACAAGATTAGTACAAATCCATACCAGTGATTTCTCTACTCCAGCTGAATTTGATGGATTACATCCTGCATCCATGGCAAGGTTAGCTGAACAGATGAAGTTAGACCTTTCATATAGATAAGATACACAAAAATTCAAGAGGCATTAGTTGCTGCACCTGTGGAGTCGGCCACTTGCCTCATTGCACTAAGAATACTCTCCTGTTAGAATAAAAACAGTTTTACAACATTTCTAAGCAGAACAAAAAAACTTAGCAAGTCATAATTTTAGACCCATTCTTACTCTTCCAATAATAGTTGCCTGTAAAGCATTCTGCAACACTGGGAATATGGACTGGGAAGAATGATTAGCTGGTGTAGGATCAGTCGGCAGTGGTTGAGTAGCAGTCAGATTTTCTGGAGTCGCCTGCATAATCCATAACTTCTTTTCATAAAAACAATAAAGAAAACGGAAAAGAGAAGGTGAAGATAAGATCAGTGGTTTACTAGACTTTAAGAATTAGCAACTAGTTTTATGTTTATGTTTATAGCCCTGTATCTTATATGTTTCTGACTCATCATACATTACCAAGCAATTTGCATAATCTACCACTGCATTAATAACTCAATCCCAAAGCTCAAATTTCAAAATATTAAATAATTGATGCAATGGAATTAATTAAACAGCCTGAAGAATGAATTAAATGTTATAACATCAGTGGAAATTCATGAACAGACATGCTTGTCACTGATGATAATTACATTCACTAGTCCAGAGCTCAAATGATATGCAAACTTAATCTAGCAACACAGTCCTTATCAATGATGAGAACAACATTAGCCACTACAAAATTTGAGAGATTCTTGAATACTTCGAACATCCACTAAAGCAGAGATACCAAATGAGATTACTTATATCATATCTGTTTACCAGCTAAGAAAACTATTTCTCAGAGAGAGAACAAAAGACAGAGAGGGAGAGGGTCCGGGGGGAGGGAATGCTACCAAAAACCACCTCCATGCTGTTGCTCTTTTGGAAATGAATTAACTGCAGATAAAGATGTAAAAAACGATTCCCCAGTTCAAGGGAGATTCAGCATTATTATTAAGATAAAGTTAAGTGCCACATTCACCTTTTCCTCCGAGGTAACTTTAAATCGTCCTTTCTGCTGAATAACTTGATACTTAGTCTTCTCCTCACAATCTTCACCGCTACCGGCTAAATACAGTCTTTATTTAGCAAGCAAATATTAAACAAATAAATGCCAGCATGTATTCAGATGAAAGTGTGTTTATAAGATCAATAATACATGCTGTATCATTATAACTTGCCTGAAGTTCTTGAATGTTTACAAGATACTTCAGCTGGCAAATCATCAGCTGTTTGAGGAAAAGCCACATTGCAACTGGATACATTTTGGGATGAACTTTTATCACTAAATACAGAAAAGAAAAGACAAATTTAGAAACTCAGCAGAAAAAAAGTGGTACCACAGAATATGGTTGCTTATCAAACTAAACAAATAAGCAAATAGAAAATGACTTTAAGTAAAAGGAATTAGGAAATCGATGTACTTAATTTGTATACCAACAAGAATTTCGCAGTTCACAAAAGCATATCAAAATAAATTGATCAAAGAAAATTGTAAATAAATTGTCCCAGGCATTTCACTTTTTTACCTACTTAATTGCCTGAAATCAGTAATTTAGCAAAGAAACTAGCTTTAATCCAATGAAAATCACTCTGGAAAGTAGTCTGAGCTTCAGCCTAACAAGTGAAGACAACTTCAATTGAAAATTTTCTGATATTATAAGCATTTGGTAATGGCCTTTGATTTGCTGCCTAATCATTACAGAGGTAGATCAATAATTGGTATAACCTTTTTTTTTCATAGTTCATTGTATCCAAGGCTTGATGATGTTAGAGCCTTAGAGGTGCTCGAGGCTCACAAGCATTACAAGGATTTGGTGGTAAGACATTGTTGCAAGAGGGATATGAAACGTGGTACGAAATCCACTAGTCAGCTATACACTGCAAACTTTCCCGATGTAGGAGAAAGCAATTTGGAAACCATATTTTACTTCCTTATCTAGCAGGGAATGGATATCCAAGAGTCACTTGTATCCTCTATTCAAATGTATTAAGATCAGAGCAGAAGCCCAGTCAAAGTAGTCACTTTTGGAAAAACAAAGAGCTCATACTTAATAAGTCAAGAAATATAAAATGCTGAAGCTTATAGATGCTACAACATTAAGGTTTAAAATTCACATGGAAAATGTTTAGCATCCTCACACTGAAGATAGACCACCTCGGCAAAATAGTCAAGGGAGTTTTGAGATAATTAATGGCATACCTTTGACAAGTATTTATGGGAATTCCCTCAAATGTTTCTGCATGAATCTTTTGTTCACCTTTTCCAACAAAATTCATCTCCTCTTGGCATGGAGAAGAATTTTGAGAAATTTGAGCATCATGTAATGGACTAGCAATGCTTAAATCGTCATCAAACTTCTCAGTTTTATGTCTGAAAAGATGAAATAGGTATAGTTAAGCATCTTAGCAACTGTAATAATGCCACCATATAATATAAATTTGGTAGGTCCTTTGAATTAGGAAAAAGCATGACGCAAGAGCAGCTTGTTAGAGTCTCAACATAAGATTGTTTACCTGCTATAATCCATGGTGCGTTCAGCAGGCGAAGGAGGAGCAGATGGATTGTTACCATCCTGTTGAGAGATGTATTATTAGGAGAAGAGACCAAAAATAATTCCCTATAAAACCAAAGGGAACATTGACATACAAATCCTGTAGCATCGGAACTTTGACTTCCAAAGGAGACTTGATACTGAAGCTTTGGAAGTTCTGGCGAAGATAACTGATATTGAAGCCGGTTTCCTTGGTTGTCAAGCCCTGCGAGCGCATCTGAACTCCCCCCGTGGTCATTCTCACCAATAATTTCCTCATCTGGAATCTAAAAGTAAAAAGAGGAAAAAATGATATTGGTTGCAAACCTGCATATCCCTTGCTTTTAGGGGGAAAAAAATCCACGAAGGATAATCCAGATGTGAAGTCGTCTTATAGCAGTTGCGAAGGTGAATCATTAATATTTAAAAGACTTGACAAATTTGTGTTTGAGAAAACCTGAGCGCTACTATGCCCTCTTCACATCTCATGCATTTCTTATCGAAAATCAAAGGCTAAAGCACACTTGTATGAATATTTTATTAGAACAAGTGCAATAAAATATAGGTTCAAATACCAAGGAAGCCTGTGCCTTCAAATCTTCAACATCAAAGCTCCAGCAGCTAATCCCACGTTTATATTCATTCTGCACATGATGTTGAAGCAGAGTAAGGTTCAAATTATGATGTTAAAAGGGACTTTCAAAATATGTACCTTAACTATAGGCCAGAAAACAAGAAAAATGGCTGGGAACAATTACGATTTTAAGTTTGTTTCTTTTCTTTGCTTTAAGCGTAATTCTTCATATTTATTGTATCAGACATAGTTAAGTTCTTTTCTGTTTTACTGTCAGCTAGAAGTTGTATCTTAGTACTATAGATCTCTGTCTGGGTTGAATTATCAAATAGTAACCTCCAAGTTAAGAAAAGGCTTTTCCCATAAAGTGGCAATTCTAAAATTCTAGTGAAGCTTTTTCTGGGAAAACATAGGTGTGGTATTGTTTAAATTCCTAAAAGTAGATCTATTGGAACTGTGTGGAAAATGATGTTATATTAGGCACAAAGTATAGCAAAATACTTAGCATGCCAAACTAAATAAAATCCCTCAATCTCTTTTCCCAGCAAATTGCCAGTATCCTGTTTTAAGTCTAAATCACTAAAAAGTAGTATTACATAAGTTCATCTGCTATATCAATTTAACCCAGTGAGTTGTATGAGTTGCCACTTGTACTTCTGATTTTCTCCTTTTCTGTTTCTGTTACATATTTGCGAGAATTAAGAACTTTAAATAGAAAAGGAACCATCTAATTGTCAAATGCAAGCCTAGCATATATATACATGTATGTGGGTGTGAATAAAAACAAGCAGGATACTGAATGCATACTCTAGAAACAGTGTGTATAGCAATCATATATTATTGCTCATGCAGGTCTAAAAATCCTTATGATTATAGAATCACAAATGCCACTTGTAATATATAATATCATAGTATACATATATCAAACCATCAGAGTCGTCAACTAGTGATATTGCTATGGTTATGGCGCACCAACCTGTGACATTTCTTCTTTCTGCCCATCTGGCATCTTCTTTTGTGCTAGCAATTCTTCTTCTTTCCTCTACAATTAAGAAAAGGTGGTTGTATCCATAGAAATACTGAGGCTATGCTGTCATTTAGTTGGAAACATATATGACCTCAAAAACGAGGGAATAATGAATCTTATTGTGGAATGGCAACAGACCTTCAAGTCTTGCATGCGATCACCAAGAGATGGCAAGCCTTCCAACAATGTTCTTGCTACATAATCATTGGACCTAGCTTTTTTAAAGAAAGGATGCTTCAACAACTTTTTGGCTGTAGGCCTTTTTGAAGGATCTTTTACCAAGCAACTAGCAATCATTTGCCTAAAGGACTGAGAAGGAAAAAAGAATAGCACAGATGTTAACAACATTATTGAAGGATAAACATTGATAGTATGATAAATACCTTCGAGAACTTCCTGTCCCTCTCAGAATCAAGGCGTGGAGGTTCATTTTTCAATGTCATTAGCAACACCTGCAAAGTGAAAAACATGCAATGCATTTGTGGTCAGAAAGGTTCCACAAGGAAAGGATATTTAGGATGTGACTGTCAGTACCTTCATTGGAGGGTATTTTGAGAAAGGAGCATGTCCATGAGCAAGCTCTAAAGCAGTTATGCCAAAAGACCAAATATCAGCCCTGTGGGGAACCATTCAAAATATATATTTTAAAAACAAAATACTTCCAATATATAATTTAAAAGTACAAGAAAATCAGAATATTCAAATGCACAGAAATGATACTTGAAATCGTAACCATGCACTTGCTCCATGACCTCCGGTGCCATCCTGTAAAAAAAATATAAAACTATGGAGAAACAACAACTTGTACTATAAATCTGAACTTATCAGTATTTTTAATGTCCAAGTTTACTGAATGTGCACAATGTACACACATCTATTGCAAAATATTATCAGTGTTATGTATACACGTGCCAATGTTCTTCAACACTTCAACTATTATATGCATTACATAAGCTGAATAGGGAAGAAGACAGAAGCAATCTCTGAATTAAAGCATACCAACAAGGAGTTCCAGCAAATGTATTCCGCATATGCTGCCTGTCACCTGAATCAAACATGTAGGCCGATACACCGAAATCTCCCAACTTTATTCCACCACGTGAATCAATGAGAATATTTCCAGCCTACATTAACCATACAAGTATGGTGACCTCAAGTTCCAAATGTTCCAGAAAAGTAATTGTCCAGAACAGCTTAGTGATGTTCAACTGCCCATGTGGTTAAAATTACCACTAGAAGTAAAGAATTTGTCCTATGTTATATTCGCATGCGATGTAAAACATAAAACATATCCTAAATATTCTTTGTTGGTTCCATGTCCAAACTCCAAAGAGATCCTCAAATGAAATTAATTAGCAAGTTGCAATAGAAGTCCAATAGACACCCTATGTAATAGGGCAGAAGAATTTTTACACAGAAACCTCATTCTTGAAGATGTATCTCATCAAATTCTTTTAAAAAAGGCTAATGAAAAGAAACTTATGTAACAGATGGACTTACTTTGACATCCCGATGAATGTAGCCATGATCATGAAGGTATTCTAAACCCTTTAGCACTTCACGTAGAATTGTTGCAATGACAACCTCTCCAAAACCATCTGGATAAGCAGACTTCAGTATGTGGAGACAGGAACCTTGAGCCATGTAAGGCATGACAACCCATAGATTGTAATCACAGACAAAGGAGCAGTATGATTTAAGAACATTGGGATGATCAACCAGGACCATTATTTGTGCTTCCCGTGACACAGAGTTCTGGACATAAATGTGAAAAATAAATTCAACCAATTTGTTTCATCATATAATCAAATTATCAGCAACCATAATGCAAACAATTGATAATATCTAGTAATCGATTTCACAAGATTATTCATCCGAATACAAAGAAAATGCATCCCATTCAATCCTCAAATTTCACTAAGATGATAAGAACTACACAATTATGGATTCACATGAAAAATCAAAGATCAAGGAGCTCTTATGCTAGGCGATAATTCCAAAACAGAGCTTTTTGATATCACAACTTATTCTTCTAATCATGCATTTAAATTATCATTGGTCTCCATATTAACTAAGACAGACCTCTTTCAAGGTGTAAATCTTTCTTAACTGCTTCCACTAGGTAGGATTTAGTCATATACCTCATCAATCCTAAAGCAAAAACACAATTTCTTAACAATTCACTAGAAAACCTTATATTCCTCCAAACCATTGATATAACACCTTTATCAGTAGTTATTTCAGTACTGAAAAAACACAAGTTGCCAAAGATCAATAAAACTTGAGAACTCAAAAACTGTGAAAGTATTCTGGAGATTGAACGTCATATACAACACTTGAAAACAGAAGTTTACGAAAAAACTAGCAAGCATAAAAAAAAAAAGATGAAAATTTGTACCAGATCACATTTATCACGCTCGAAATCTAGGATTTTGATTGCAACGATCTCATTGAGAGGAATACAAAGAGCGCGATGAACCAAAGCGCTAACTCCTTTCCCTATTTCTTCATAGACTGTATATTGTTCGGATCCAATCGGATATTGTGTTCGCTTTGCGCTTGGCTGCTTCGGTAAATTTGTTTTCTTCTCCATTGTTCCAAAAACTCAGTTCTCACTTGACCTATTGAACGTCAAAAACACAAAATTGCAGTTTGCATGAAATCACAGATTCTACGTATACAGAGAACTTCAAAATCCAATGCAGAGAAATTGAAGTTTGAAGCACTACAAATAATCAAAATCGAAGAGAAAAAAATAAAATAGTTACGGCGATTTAGTTGATATCAGCAGACTCTGCGGCCCGATTTTGTTTGCGATTTAGTTCCGTATACCGGTATACGTGTTGTGTGTATCCCATCTGAATAGGTACTCTCTTTTTTTTTTTTCCTTTTTTTGTTTAAAAAAAATCATGTAAAATATACTTAAAATTGTGTTTTAATTATTACGTAAAAAGTTAAATATATAAAAGTGTAGCTTAAAAATCTTTTTATAGGTAAATTGCTTATTTTCGTAAACACGTTGTTAAAATAGCTTTTCAGAAGAGTGTTTTTGAAAAAAAAAAAAAATGTGTTTGGGTGATTTATTTGGAAAGTCTTCTTATAAGCAAATTGTATTTAGCTAATTTTTTTTTAAAAATACTTTTGAGAATCAAATTACGATTAAGGGTAAGTATTGATGTACTGTTAATATTATTTTATAGAGAAAAACTATTATAAACATCTACTAAAAAAATAAATTAAATTTTAGACTAGTTTAAATATCTATTACAAAAAAATTATTTTTATCAAACTAAAATGTTCATATTCGAATTTTCAATCGATATCATATATTTTTTAAAGGGATGAAGTTTTTAATTGTTTTTCTCTATTCTCACAAAATGTTGTTCTTACCTTTTTGTTTTCTAATTCTGTAAAATAAGAGATAAAAAAATAATACGTAAACATAAAATTGATTGTTGGAGTGAAATTGTATTGTCAAATTCTTGAATCAAACGAAGGAGGAGAGATAATTGAGTGATAAATATAGGAAGAGAAAATTAAAAGATTGTAGTTGATTTGAAGCGAAAGGTAAATTAAGAAGATAGTTAATCAATGCTAATTTTAAGGTATATGAGAATCCGATTATATCTTCCATAAAATATGATACATAAAATATTAAAAATGCTAATATATGTAATGTTAGTATATATGATAATGATATATATCTAATAAGGTAGTTTATTATTTTCTAATATAAGAATTATTTTTATTATTATTATTATTTATATATTAGTCCATGTAGTTCTATTTTATTTTTATCAAATATAAAATACTTATTTATTATTCAAATATCTTAACGTTTATCAGAGAATTATGTTTTTTCTAATATTTTTGCTAATATAATATTGAACTACTAATTTATTTGAATTACAATCTTTATAATAATAATAATAATAATAATAATAATATATATATATATATATATATATATATGTATGTTCAAATATTTAAAATAAACGATCTTAATTATTCTTATGTATATTCATATACAAACATCTTAATCTTAATTAAAATAACTGATTATTATTTTTATTTAGAACTAGAATCGACGCAACGGTATACAAATTTACTGATTTTGCAATCTTATTTAACAAAAATCAAAGAATCGATCAACTTAATTTACTGATTTTGCTATCTTATTTAACAAAAACTAAAGAATCGATCAACTTATATATACATTGATAGTCAAACTAAAACAATTTAAGTCTTAATATATATGTGATATCATTTATCTTTAAATTAAGTTCGAGTAACTTTTGTTAAAAGTGTCTCTCAATTAAGAATGCATATAACAAACCTAATTAATATATATAGTTTCATTATCATTTCAACTATACCACTATGTAAATTTTGTTGGCACCCCATGAACATAAATTATTATATATAGTTTCATTTTCCTATAAACTTAATGTGTGTGTCACCATTCCCCATCAATTGAGTATCCATAACCATGAAAGCTACATATAAAAGTAATAAACCATAATTTTCCTAAAAAGATTTCTCACCATTGAAAGTATTATTACTACTATATATAAATATATACGTAGCTTCATTTTATTTCTAACTACATATCAATGTGGAAATTTTGTTTCCATACTAAAAAACTTCCTCCGAATTAAAATTTTACACCAACAGTTACTCCCTCATGATGCTTCATTATTATATAACTAAAACTAATTAATGGCTCCACAAATTATTATGAGTACTACTTCCTTAGTTCCTTTATAGTTGGTAATTATAAAAGTTATGAACAATTCTTAAGTTTGACTTATATATTCATTGTTAATTAATTTTACTTCTTTGTCTTTTAATTTATGTGATATTATTCATTTGTCAAACAATTTAAGTTTGATTAGAAATTTGCATATGAAAGCTTCAAGTTTTTAAAAGTAAAATTTGTATATTTATAAATTACATAAAAAATACTACAAGTCACAATAATTGACAATTCATAATATTTAAAAGAAATATGAAAAATTTATGGTAAAAAAATAGACTTGTTTGAATCTTAAAATTCAAAAAGTGTAACATAAATTAAAATGGATGGAGTATTTTTTTTAAAAAAAATCTATTTATGTACTTCTTAATTCTAAAATAACTAATGCTAAGTGAAGTTGAAAAAAATCAATTAATTCTTATATATCAACATAAAATAAATATTTTTTAAAATACATGACAATTAGAAAGAAATAAAGAAAGTGAGTACTAGTAGACATAGTCATAAAATTCGGAAACAAATTAGAAAGAACATAGACAAAGATAAAATTAAGGAACAGACAGAAAGATAAAAATTACTATTAGAAATAATAATAAAAAAAGGAAGAAAATACAGAAGTATCCCCTCAATCTATGCTAGAAATCCTAGAGACACACTTATACTATACTAAGGTCCTATTATCCCTGAACTTATTTTATAAATAATTTTCTACCCCTTTTCGGACTACGTGGCACTAGCTTGAAAAAAAAAGTCAACCAGCATTGGGGCCACAAGATAGTGCCACGTTGTAACGACCCGCTAGGTCGTTTTGAGAACTAGGACTAGTTTGACTTCTTTTGAAAATTTTGAGGGGGTATTTTTAAACTATTCGAAAAAAAAAAAAAAATATCTAGTTGATGAAATTTTTTTTAATAATAACTAATTTAATAAATTTTGTTAGTGGCTTAACCACTTTGAATATTTAAGTATTAAATTTTGTTAGTGGCTTAGCCACTTTCTATACTTTAAATATAGATATATGAGGGATTAGCATAACCCCATTTACATATTCTTGCAAGAAAAAAAAAACGTGTAGGGGAAAAGAAATTTGTCAACTTCAGGTAAGCAACCTATTCTCAAACTTTTCAATTCTTCATTTGAGTATATTGTCAAAGTGAATTAAAGTGTTAATTTAAATTATTTGTTGGTGTATGTATGAGGAAATAAAGTATTTTTGGATCTATTCAGATCCTTTGTAAAGGAACGAAAATGAATTCTTTTTATTTATGTGAAATTTTATCAACCTAAGGAGGGGAGTATTGAATGCCCACAAATGATGCTCATTATGAAAGTGGCAGATGACATGACCAATTATTTAGAAATTTAGAAATTTGACCGAATAAAATTAAAGAAAAAGAATGAAGGATCTCACATTTAAAGTGCATTTTTCTGGTTTGTAACTAGTGAAAATGGGTCTTAATTTATTTATTTACAGAATTTAGTCACTAGTATTAGTATGTTATCATTTGAGAATTTAGTTTTTTTTTTTATTTATTTAATTGGATTATATAAATCTTCATATTGACGATGGAGGATATTATTAATAGTAGGTATTGCTGGAAAATTTTTGGGTTGTACAATTTGTTAATTTAATTTATTCCTTATGACTAGCAGGTAAATTAAGTGAGTTACCGTAAGTATTGAGGGTGTTCGATTAGAGTTGTGGGAGAAATTTATTGTTTATCTTTCCGTGGTTGAATTGGCTTATTAATATAAAAAATTTAAATGGCCATAGTTATGCAGTATATGGATTGTCTATTTATAAATATTATCCTTAGTGGGTAGAAAAAAAAAAGGTTGATTGGAATAGTTACAGGGAATAATGACTTATTATTAATATTTTGCTTTGAAAAAAAAGTAATTTGTTGTTTCTTGATAATATTAGTGGTATAGGTATTTGTAGGTAAAAAGTTGCAGGGAATATTTAAGGATCTTATTAAAGTGTAATAATTTGAATGTCTACAAAAAAATTGCTTACTTCGAATATTGCATAATTGGTAGTTTGGGAACATTCCAAAACTTTGCAAAAAGGGAAGGAACTATCTTGAAGATTCGTGACACGAATTCGGCACTTGAGGTATGTTAAGACTTTTAGACTTGTTGAAGGACGTTTTTCTAATTAAGGATTAAAAATGAAAAATAGACAAAGGGGTAAGGGGGAAAGATGGTGGTCTCGTATCAATAGTGTGACGGGCATTGGTACGAGTACCGGTGTTATAAAAAGGAAAATTACTATTATAGGATGTGGATTGAAATTTGAGAATGCCAAAGCATATGGGCATTAGCTGATATATTATTGATTTGAATTTTCTTGTGTGATTGTGTTTTATTTATTTCACCCGTATAGTTGTGATAATTGAGGTGGTTATGTATTATGTTCATATTGATTGATTGAGATGCATTATCATCCCCTCTATTGAAATAATATTGTGCACATGCATAGACATGAGACTGAGTATAAGTTGGGCACGTGGAGATCGTCCGTGCTGGGGATGGTGAGATGTTAATATTGTAATTTGGGCACGTGGAGATCGTCCGTGCGAAAATTGTTGATATTATGATAGTGCGTTGAGATCGTCCGCACAGACACGTGGAGATCGTCCGTGTCGGTATATGGACCTCGCGAGTCCCCCATGGGTCATGAACTCTCGATGTATTTCCGAGGAGTATCATGTATATACGGTTGAGTGTGTACTGGGTATTTTGAGACAATTCATTACATGGTGTTATATTGCATTGCATTTCATCACATCATTTATTTTGATGATTATGTGTTTTGTTTGGTGTTTGGAAAATACTTGATGCTTGATTTCCTTTATTGATGGAACCTAAATTGTAAGTGTAATATATGTATATATATACTTGTATAATTTAATAATTTATTTTTCTTATATAACTCCCGTCACTACTTCTTCGTTGTCGGTCAATGAGACATACTGGGTACACGTGGTTTCGTACTCATACTACGCTTGTTGCACTCTTTGTGGTGCAGATTCGATTCCGAGTAGGAGCACATCTCGTGGAGCAAATTGAGTCCGGCTTGAAGTTCTTGGAGTTGTGGTGAGCTGCTTGGCTGTTCCGTGGCCCACACCTCCCTCTATCTTTACGTATTCTGTTATTCAGTATTCAGACAGGATATCCCTTAAGTTAGATTTGTCATTTTAGTTTCAGACTTGTATCGTATTCTAGAAGCTCTTGTACTTAAGACACCAATTCTTGGGGTGATATATTTTAGCTTCCGCATTTCGTACTTATAATGAACTCAATGTTGGAGATTCTTGCTAAGTGTTAGTCTTTTTTTTTTACTCATTTGTTGATTTAGTTGGGTTAATATGTTGGGTTGGCTTACCTATTGGTTGGGAACATAGGTGCCATTACGACTTGAAAATTTGGGTCGTGACACACGTAGACCGAAAAGAGGAAGAAAATTATTAATAAAATAAGTTCAGGGGTAATAGGACCTTAGTATAGTATAAGTGTGTCTCTGAGATTTCAGGCATAGATTGAAGGGATACTTGTGCATTATTCCTAAAAAAACATAAATCTTATAAAACAATTAGTCTACAAAATTGATTACAAGACCCAGAGCGGTCCAACAAAGAGGAAAAGTAGTGATATCTAAGGAAGCAAAAAAAATACGAGCTCCTAGAGAGATAAAATAGAATCATAAACACTATATTACAAAATGTCCTTGTTGTGTTATATATGTTGGTATTGTTTGGTGAAGAACCTTAAATTTGAAGAGATTGCCAGTATTCCTCAAAGGACTCTTCTGGAGGCGAACTATCGTGTAATATGTTATGCAATCCATCCAAATCCAAATCAAAATTAGTTCCCTCAATTTTCCCTTCATTACTCTGATTTTGGTAAACATTCGTCGAGGTTTGATCTGTCGGACCCACAAACACCCCTTCTCCCATTGGCACAATATTGTTTTGAAGTGGCGTTGAGTTAGTATTTGATATTTGGTCAATCTCTGTTGTTGAGTTAGTATTTGATGTTTGACCAATCTCGAATAGTGTTGACTTAGTATATGACATTTGATCAATCTCGAATGGTGTTAAATTAGTACTTGATGTATGGTTAATTTCAATTGGTATTGACTTAGTATTTGATGTTTGACCAATCTCATATGTGGTTCTCATACCATCCAATATAAATGCAGCATGACTATCACATAGATAATTTGAACTCATGGTTGTATCATGTGGCGGATCAGATGCGATGAATTTTCGCTTTACTGATAGTTGTGGTTCTCCAGTGTTATGATCACTCATGAGGAGATTGGGGTCAATTGAAGTTTCCTCTTTGATTTCTGGTTTTTTCTTATAAATTCTGCAGGCTGCAATATCCTCGTACTGCAAGTAATATACAAAGCAAAGAATAATCTTAGTAATCTATGTTTTGGTCAGCAATATGAAAAATACGATAGAAAAAATTAGTTAAGAGACAAATTAAAAGAGACGGTATACATACATATTCGTCCTCTATTGAGGGATTGACGATCTTGCAAGAAATTACATACTCGTGCATTATCCATTGTGCGGGGATGTCGTCACCTTCTGGGTTTTTAAAATAGTATTTAAGTGTGGTCTTTTTACCCAACTTAGAACCATCTTGAGCGACTACTATACTTTTTTTGTTCGTTGATTTCCAGTATCCTCTTCCGTCTCTTGTAACACGAGAAGTATTTTTTGTTCCATTGACATATTTTCGATCTCTCTTCGTGAAGAAGTACGTATACTCCCCCTCCATATTAACTCCTGCAATACTTATAATCAGCTTGAAGTTTTTTTTACTTAAACTTAGATATATGAACAAAAGGATAATACCCCTCTCAACCTATGTCTAAAATCTAAGAGACACACTTATACTATACTAAGGTCCTATTAACCTCCTGAACTTATTTTATAAGTAGTTTTCTACCCCTTTTCAGCCTACGTGGCACTAGTTTGAAGGAAAAAAAAGCAACCATCATTGGACCCACAAAATAGTGTCACGTAAGTCAAAAAAGGAGCAGAAAATTATTTAAAAAATAAGTTTAGGGGTAATAGGACCTTAATATAGTATAAATCTGTCTCTGAGATTTCGAGCATAGGTTGAGGGGTATTTGTGCATTATCCCATGAAAAAAATGATGTTATATTAGTCATGCATAAGGAAGAAGTTGAAGTTATGATACCTGGAAGGTAATCAGGGTCACATTCGTAGAGATCGACTAGAGGTATTATTCCCGGCAAGATATAGTTTCCGGTGACATAACGAAAAAGATAATATTGTAGTATCTCTTCATCCGTAGGAATAAACTTGAAACCCGGTGGGATTTGTTGCTTCCATTCTTCTTCTCCAGACATTAATTTGCCCTAGCTTAGATAATCGTTAACTTCTAATATGTGTTGTTTTTATTTTAGATTTCTGGTTGTCTTTTTATAGAATGCAATTATTATGTGTTGTACTAGATTTAGACTTCCTAATTCTAATATATTTGAGCTATAAACTTTACCTTGATTTAGATGGTTTAGATAATAAATATCTTTTAACGATCCCACTTTAATGACCACGGTAGTAACTTTACCTTGTTTTACATGGTTTAGGTAATAAAAATATCTTTTAACCATCCCAGTTTAATTACCACGGTAGTAACTTTACCTTGTTTTAGATGGTTTAGGTAATAAAAATATCTTTTAACCATCCCAGTGTGATTACCAAGGTAGTAAGTAACCAACCCACGGTCCGTAACTCAGTAAGAGAAGTAGAAAACTCACCGATGGATGCAGCAGCGTAACAAGAAGATAAATGAAGAGCAATGGTAGCCATCAACACAAACAACTTTACATGGGTCTTTCTGGCTCTTTACACCAATCATCAAGATTGCCAAAATAGTGAAAAAAGAGAAAGTCTAACTCGCAGTACAGCATCTGTTTCATAATAGTGCAAATGCATACACAGGAATCAGGATAAGTTTTCTTATTATTGTTGTTTTTTAGGTTAAGAAAATTAATTAAACAATCTTAATATAATATTCACAGAAAAGGGTCAAATATATTCTTAAACTATCTGAAATAGCTCATATATACCCTTAAACTATATTTCGGCTCAAAACTACCCTTCCCGTCAAACTATTGCGTCAAAAATGTCCTTATTAATAGAAGTTTTTAAATGCCATGTGGATGCCACATGACACGCCAATAGAGTCCCACTGCCACATAGTCCAAAAGGAAAAGGGTAAAGAATACCCTTAAACTATCTGAAATAGTTAATATATACCCTCAACTATATTTCGGCTCAAAATTATCCTTCCAGTCAATCTATTGCGTCAAAAGTGATCTTCTTATTAGCGGAAGTTGTTAAATGCCACGTGGATGTCACATTGCACGCCAATAGGGTGCCACTGTCACATTGACTAAATCTCTAAATCTTAATTACTCGTTTTCCCCTCATTTCATTCTTTTTCATAAACGATTTCAGCCCTACTCCCTCATTTTGCGGCTAGGGTTTCACAGTTTTCTTCGTCGCTGGATTTGTAAGTGGATATTCGTGGTTGTAGGTTAGTAAAACTTTTTTCTTCTTTTATTGTGTTTACAACCACGAAATCCACTTTAAAATTCAAGCTCCGAAGAAAGTTATGAAACCTTCCGCAAAATGAGGGAAAAGTTGTGAAATCCTAACTATCATGCTTTAAAATCATAAGCATAATAAAATAAGAAAAATATTTACAAACCAACAACCATGAATATCCAGTTCGAAACTCAGCCTCGAAAAAAACTACGAAATCCTAGCCGTGAAATAAGGGGAAAGTTCTGAAATTCTAATTATCATGCTTTGAAATCGTAAACATAATAAAATAAGAAAAAAGATTCACTAAACTACAACCATGAATATCCACTTTGAAACTCAGCCACAAAGAAAACTGTGAAACCCTAGCTGCGAAATAACGGAGAACGGGTGAATCGTTTCGGGAAAATAATGAATTAGAGGGGGGGGAGAGTAATTAGGATTTAGGGATTTAGTCTATGTGGTGGTGGAACCTTATCGGCATGTAATGTGGCATCCATATGACATTTAACAACTTCCGTTAGTAAGAGTTACTTTTGACCCAATAGTTTGACGGGAAGACTAATTTTGAGTCGAAATATAGTTTAAGGGTAAATATGAGCTATTTCTAATAGTTTAAGGTATTTTTGACCCTTTTCTTTTAGTTTACGTGGCAGTGGAACCCTATTGGCATGCAATGTCGCATTCAAATGACATTTAACAACTTTCGTTAATAAGAAGGGTACTTTTGACCCAATAGTATGATGGGAAGGATAGTTTTGAGCCGAAATATAGTTTAAGGATATATTTGAGCTATTTCGAATAGTTTAGGGGTATTTTTTAGTCTTTTCCATAATATTTATACTAAGCTACTGTAATAATTCATGATAGGAAACGATACAGTAATTTTGGGGGTTAGAGATTTTAAAATTATTATATAATTACCTTGTTAATTTAATTTACTATTTTGAAGTTTGGATTTGATATTATGTGATATGATAATTTGGTAATCATAATTAATTTATTCAACTTCTTTGATTAATATATACTTTATAATAGAGTTTTATGACTTGGACAATTTAAAAAAAAATAGTCTCAATTAAATCATACTAACACATTACATATATAAAAATATAGATGCAAAAGAAAATACAAAAAAATCTTTTTGTTAATCAATTACATTTAAGATACATTTTAATCAAAATGGAGTGTATATATTACATAGTGTGTATGTGTTATTCATATAACTATATACTTTTTTATAGTATTTGATATTTCGGTATGTTATTCGTACATAACAAATACCATATCGAATATCAAAAAAAATTAAAATATGTATCATATCAAACACTATAATATCAAATCACTATATCAAAAAATTTAATATAATATAATAATTAAGTATATACATTATACCATACCATGCTCACGTCTAAATTAACATATTATTTTTAATGAAATAGAATGCGATATAAATATATATATTAGCAAGGAAAAATAAATTACTTTTTCCATTCTAATTTTATGTGATACTTTTTGTTTCCCAAAATCTAATTTAACTAAATTTTGAAGCGAAAATTCAAGTATAATATGGAAATATACCTTATAAGTTGGGTATGCATAAATAGACACTTAAATTTCTATATATATGTCATAATACACATTAGACATCATATATAAAGTCATATAGAACGAATGAATTGCCACGTAGGCAGAGGCGAAGCCAAAATTTTCAATAAGAGGGTTCAAAATCTGTAGAAATAGACACATGAAGTAGTCGAAGGGGGTTTGACGTCTACTATATATGCATATAAAATTATTTTAACCATGTATAGGTAATATAATTTTCCGCCGAAGGGCGAACCCCCTTCGTACAAGGTGGCTCCGCCCCTGCACGTAGGACTTCAAGTTATAGAGTGTGTGTCTGCTACTTCAATTTTAATAAAAATAAAAGTATTTAACTGTGTACACCTAAAATTGAAGGACATAATGTCAAATGAGGCCAAATTAGCTCCTAAAATTCTATTAGATCAACTCAATATTTAAAATTAATACACAAAGTGTCCCGTAATATAATATTTCCTCTGTCTATTGTCGATTGTCATGTTGCGTTTTTCAAAAGTCAATTTGACTAATTTTCAAAGTTAAATTATATTATATCAATTCGATATTTTAAACAAAAATTTTAGATATTCAAAGAACGAAAAGTACTATAAATTGCAAGTTTTTGCATATCAATATGATTAATAAAAAATAATGTTAGTCATAGTTTTTATAGTTTGACTCTAAACTATGACAATAAAAAATGTATGAAGCGAGTATGAAGTATTCAAGGACAAAAATATAGCACTCCCTCCATCTACTTTTAATTGTCATGATTTTCATTATTAGAATCAAACCATAAGAATTTTAACTAACATTTTACGATATATTTTTTTATCATATTAATATGTAAAAAAAATACAATTTATAATACTTTTCATAAAAAATTTAAATATCTAAATTTTTATTTATAAAATTAAAATATTATAATCTAATTTAACTTTAAAAATTAATAGAAAATCACTAACATAATAAATTAAAGTGGACATGGAATACTAATTGGTCAACTCATAAACTCTATGAGCCTCATTCATCTAAACATTAAAATTTAAACAACCACATAATTACTAAGAAAGATAAATAATACTACTCTATACCCTTAATTTCTCTCCTCTCTTGTAATAAAGTACTAAATAATTAATTCTTCAAAATATCAAAACTAAGAATTAAGAAACAATTAATACACCCTTCACGTAACCAATTGTGGTGCAATTGTTCCAACTTTAATCAGAGGTCTCGAGTTCAGGTCTCGAGTTCAAGTTCTGAGTATGGAGAAAAAGATAAAAATTCCTCAAGTCGATGACATGATTCAAACATCATAGGCAACACAAATGACTCTAAATCTCCAAAAATAATATGACTATCCTCCACAAAGCTACTACTGGAATCTTGGCAGTCAAAGTACGTTTGTATGTCATCTGGGAATGTAGTACTCCTCCTACATTTCTCCACCTCCGGTGGTGTCTCCGGGCAGTCTACGACGGACGACGATGTTTTTTCTTCTTTGTTTGTGTTAGGCATGAGAATATTCATGTCATTAGGGTTTGGACCTGAACAGTTGTTGTAACGGCTGATGTCAAAATTCGTAACAGCGTTTGGTCCACGGTACTGTATAGCTGCCATATCATATGCAATTGCTGCTTCCTCTTCACTAGCTGCATGCATGTTAATAGTATTAATTAGTAACCGAGTGAAGTACTGAAAACATCCTTGAATTAGCTTAGCGTAAATTATAAGTTTTATCCCAAATTATAGACAATCTTAAAAATATCACTTTACGACCTTTTATAGCAACTAGTATGGTGCTCTTAATAAAAAGTCGAGAGAGATTAATTGAATAGGATATCTAGCAGTTGAAAGTTGGTGATCTAGCTAATATATTCAACGACCAACTAATATAATTAATCTAACTTGTTCTTCTCTGATTTGACTTATCTTTATTCTGTATCTATTTCTGTTTTTTGATTCTTTTGGGATTGTTAATATTGAATTAGAGTAAGTTTTGATTGACTTAAAAAAGTGGAGTAGTTTTTAAGTTAAAAATAAAAAAGTCAAATTGAAATAACTTTTAAGTCAAAAAATAAAAAATAGGGGGAGACCTACTTTTGATTTCTTAACTTATTTTAAGTCATTTTTGTCTTATTTAAAGTCATATTTGACTTATTTTGAGTTATTTTTTATATTTGTCAAACATTTTCAAAAGTCAAAAATCTTAAAATTAGTAAGTTAGACCGACTTTAAGTCTATCCAAATGGACTCTTAATATATATATAGGCCCTAAAATAGTAACTAAGGTAACGAGAGTCAAACAGTTTAAGTTTGACCAATAATTTGCGCATGAAATTTTCAAAATTTTTGAAATGAAATTTATATATTTATACTACCTAAAAGGTATTATAAATCACAATAATTGACAACTCAAAATAATCAAAATATGCATAGAAAATTTACAATTAAAAAAAAGTATTTGAATCTCTTAATTTGAAAAAATACCACTTAATTTAAGACGGAGAAAGTAATAATATATAAGCTCTAGGTCCATGCAGTGACATATGGCATTCAAATAAACTCCCTCTGATAAATTTTAGCCGTGCATTACTACGCATCTTTTAAAAGATAATGATTAATATAATTTTATTATACTATTCATATTAATTGATGTTAACATAAGTACCATAAGTTCCAAGGTAGAGATACTTATTTCCAAACACCCTGCCAATGCGAGCCTCCCATCGTCCATTGTGATGGTGTCTACAAACATGCATGAATAATACAAAATTTCGTTACACAAAGAACTTCAGTAATAAATCATACATTAAAGAAAGAAAATAAATAGATTTTTAATGTTTAATCTTTTTTCACTTTATGTGGTGTAATTGTGAGCACATGTTTACGAGAGGCGTGAAACTTAAAACTGAAAAACATTATATTGAAAAGCTCAAAGTCAAGATTAGGACGACATATCAAATGGCACAAAAATTATGGGAAATGTTAGCTACAAGTTTAACTAAATAGGCTTTCTCATTATCTGATAGGTCCCGTGTTTCACTCATGTTATTCCCGATATTTAAATAATTCACTTAAAACTGAAAAGCATTGTATTGAAAAGCTCAAAGTCAAGATTAGGACAACATATCAAATGGCACAAAAATTATGGGAAATGTTAGCTACAAGTTTGACTAAATAGGCTTTCTCATTATCTGATAGGTCCCGTGTTTCACTCATGTTATTCCCGATATTTAAATAATTCACTTAAAACTGAAAAGCATTGTATTGAAAAGCTCAAAGTCAAGATTAGGACGACATATCAAATGGCACAAAAATTATGGGAAATGTTAGCTACAAGTTTGACTAAATAGGCTTTTCTCATTATCTGATAGGTCCCGCATTTCACTCATGTTATTCCCGATATTTAAATAATTCTCTTAAAACTGAAAAGCATTGTATTGAAAAGCTCAAAGTCAAGATTAGGACGACATATCAAATGGCACAAAAATTATGGGAAATGTTAGCTACAAGTTTGACTAAATAGATTTTCTCATTATCTGATAGGTCCTGTGTTTCACTCATGTTATTTCCGATATTTAAATAATTCTCTTAAAACTGAAAAGCATTGTATTGAAAAGCTCAAAGTCAAGATTAGGACGACATATCAAATGGCACAAAAATTATGGGAAATGTTAGCTACAAGTTTGACTAAATAGATTTTCTCATTATCTGATAGGTCCTGTGTTTCACTCATGTTATTCCCGATATTTAAATAATTCACTTAAAACTGAAAAGCATTGTATTGAAAAGCTCAACATCAAGATTAGGACGACATATCAAATGGCACAGAAATTATGGGAAATGTTAGCTACAAGTTTGACTAAATAGGTTTTCTCATTATCTGATAGGTCCCGTGTTTCACTCATGTTATTCCCGATATTTAAATAATTCACGTGCTAAATGACCAGAAAATTTAGTCAGAATTTGATCAGAAAATTTTTAAAATTATATATTTTTTTAATTTTAAAATAAATTGATCTTTTTTTTTACTTTTAGTAAAAGATATTAAAAAGAAGAATTTAAAAAGTAAAATTACATAGAAAAAATTCATTCTGGCCAAATTTTCTGGCTGAAAAGATTTTTCCATAATTTATAATCAAACGCGATTCAATAAAATTATTATTTAATTTATTAAAATGTAATAAGTTAAATATAAACAAATGAATGTATAATTATTCGGAGAAAGATAGTGTTAGTTTTGTTATAATTTCTAGCTCCGTCGTTATACCTAGACCCTCCTAGATGGCTGACCAAAACATGCAATAACTTCCCTTCGTTTTTTTCAATTGACAAGTGTTAAATGATCAGAAAATTTAAAAATTATAATATTTTTTTTATTTTAAAATATACTAATCTTTTTTCTATTTTTTAGTAAAAAATATTAAAATTTAAAAGATAAAATTATATAAAAGAATTTTATATTAATCAAATTTTCTGTCCAAAAACATTTTTCCTAGTAAAGATGGGCCTTTCGATGGCTTTAATAAAAGTGCAGAACTTTTAGACCACTGCAACATGACTTTTGAGACAAAGTTTCAAGTGCCGAATATTTGGTTAGATACGTTGCATAATATGGAAACTCCCTTGATTTCAATTCGTGTGTTTATTTCGCTTTTTATATTAAATATTTATTATAATAAAATTAGAGGATATAAATATGTGTATTTTATTTATTTATTTTTATTAAAAAGTAGAAGATTTAAATATCTATTATATTTTTTTAAATATATATATATATAAATATATATATCAACTACCAAGTTAGTCAAAATCAAAAAATACATTAGAACGAATGAAGTGTACACGGGGAACATGACATGAGAATATTCACTCACAATCAACTCTAGCTAAGAAAATGTATATAAGCCTACGATATACACGTGTTACTTTTTCGTTCATTTTTATTTGTCTATTATATTAAAAATTTATATTTATTTTTATTTGTCAAATTTGAATAATGAAAAAATAATAATTATTTATTTATAAATATTTCTTGAAGCATTGAATTTATTATATTCAAAGAGTGCTATAATAAAATTGTTATTCTATTTATTATTTTTTATGTGTCAAGTCAATATTAAACAAATAATAATGAAAAGAATACAAGACTAATTAACTAATTACGTACCTTGCTACTCCTCTATATCTCGAGACTCCTCTTGAAAATCCACTACTTTTCCTTCAAAATAAAACACTCATTACTTAAATTAGTACAAAAATATAATTGGAACCTTTATTTTTCTATACATACCTTCTCAAAGAACCAATATATTCTTCTCTTGATTGAGTTTCCATTTCTTTAATTTCTTTTTCATACGTAGACACCTACATTAATTATAATTCATAGCAAAAGAAAATACAAATCAGAAATGTAATTAGTGATCATAGAACATAAATTTGCACTAACAAAGATTAATATAGAGTATATAATTAAATAGAAGATGAAAGATTATATAAATTACAGAGAAATTAAGGATTGTGTGTTGACCCCAATACTTTAATGCTGCCAAGTCATATGCATGTGCAGCTGCTTCTTCCTCATTGTAGGCCCCTTTAAAAAATAAGATAAGATTTCATTCAATTTTGGCTAGCAGCTAGTAAAACTTAATTTCTTTTAAACAAATTAATTAAAATTTTCTTTTTAAAAATTGTAATATTTCATTGAAATATTGCTTACTAATTCCAAAACAAAAATTAATTTTTTATTTGAATGATAATGATAGAAAACTTACCCAAGTATACTGAATTTTAATTGGATGTCATTACAGCCACCATTTAATCAAGAACAACAAAAAGAAAAAAAAAACTCCGATCAGATGTGTTGAACAATATCATAATAAAATAATGATCACTAAATACGAAATTACTTACAAATTAACAAATAGTTAAACTAAATACATCATATCAAATTATCAATAAAATATCGATTATAGCAGGTAAACTTTCTTATTTTTGATATTATACAAAAAGATAAATAAAAACGAACCTTGTCTTCCTTTTTTAGTCTGCGATTCGTTCCAACAATTTTTATCCCATAAATGAGCTTCATATCGACCCGTCCATCTGTGCCTAATAGAAAAAAAAAATACAGCAAACTTATCATCGTTATAAACGAATATATGTATAAGTATGTGTATATATATATACATACCTGGTGACACCTCTGTAGATTGAACTACGTCGTTGAGGCGGCGAGTCTCTCGGTTTTCGCTTCCTCTTCACTTTAGAAATGCTATTATCAGTATCCTTGTTGCTTAAACAAGTGTTTTGTTTACTCAATTTTGAGGTTTTCGCCATATATATTATTTGAAAGTTTGCCCAAATACAGTGAAGTAAATAGACAAAAAGGAGTATAGAAAGTGGAATAAATATAGTGGGGTTTATGTTTGTATATTATATATAGAGAGTATGGATATTGGCCGGCGGTCGATCAATAATATTAGTACGTTTAGTTGTGTTTGTCTCTCTCATTCTTCGTCGTATAGAAAATAAAATATATCATTCTTTCTGTTTCAAAAATAATGATCTATTTTTTTTTAGTTTGTTTAAAAAAGTATGACCTTTTTTTAATAATATTTTAATTTTAAATTTTCACATGACATGTTTAAGTCCCCACAAAATTAAAGAATAATTTTATACATTTGACATAACATTAATTTAGGACCGCAAAATTCAAAAGTCTTTTTAATATTCTTAAATTCTGTGTCAAGTCAAACCAGATCATTATGTGTGAAATGGAGAGTCAAACAGTTTAACTTTGACCCGACATTTGCGTATAGAATCTTCAATTTTTTATGAAAATGAAATTTATATATTTGTAAACTATGTAAAGAGTAATATAAATCACACTAATTGATAGTTTAAAATGTTAAAAAAACTTACGATCAAAGATAGACTTGTTTGAATGTCAATATGCGAAAAACATGACATAAACTGGAACGGGAGGAGTATAATAATACTGAGTTTGATAATATAAAAAGCATTCAGTTAGGCAACAAACTAGAAGATTTGGGGTAAAGTGTCAACTGTCAAACATTTTGCACGTTTCCGACTTCTTTTTGCAGACATTTTATTTTTTTTGAAAACCGGCCACTCACTTCCAAAAAAAAGATTTAAGGTGGAAAACTAAGAATATGATAATATTGAATGAGATGGTAAAAGAGATAAGGACTAAAATGGTTGAGCTAAATAGTAAGGATCCACTAATGAGTTAAAAGGATTGTGGCTGTGTGTTGATGCAAGTAAAATCAAAGTGACTAGTCGTTGATCCACTTCTCTCTTGGCCCTTAATGACACATCGTTGTCCTCAATTATTTATATTTTTCTCGATTACTTTCATATTATGTTGGGTCCTACTCCTATCCTAAGCCAAGTTACATCGTTTAGGATGCGTTCAGTTTTGATAATCGTGTTTTTGGTTTCTCAAAAATATTTATATATAATCTAGATAAAAGTTATATAAGGATAAGGATTTGTAGTGATGAAAATAAGGCTACATGAAAAATTGTGGAAGTGAGGTGAATACACTTATAAGAAGAAGAAAAAAGGGTGAGTAGTTTGTTTTACTCATTAAATAGACAATCGACTAATCCAATTGGGCTAGCAAATTTCCCGAGGATGACTTGGACGATCGGAACCTCTAATCAATAATGATGACGGAGTCAAAAAAATTCATCACTATGATTAATATATAAAATAATTTTAATCATATAAAATAGTATAAATTTTTGAATTTACTTGTCTCCGCCGCCTGACTGGACGGTATATGCTGGATCACGCTCAATATATAGAAATATGTAAATACTGAACAATTAAAATGTAACTCTCTTACGATAATATTGAAAAGGAAAACGTTAAAAGTATTACTATTTTCTTGGGATGATTTATTGGGGGTTTAGGAAGATCTGGACTTCAAAATGCTAGATTTGGCCCAACACAGTTTTTTTGTTCATGGGCCTTCCAACCAATGCCGGACTGAGCCCAGAGTGTGTCATAAATAGAGTAGTCAAAACGGGTCAGCTCAGTCCCATCAATCTAAGCCTCGAGAGTCAAAGAATTTGATGGATTAGGATGGATCGATTTTTTATTTGAAAATGATTATTCCAACTCAATCCTAGAAAAGTCGACTATGGTGGACTAGCCTTTCTTTCTTTTCAAACTTAAAATTATGTAAGCGGTCGTTTGACAGGGAGTCTTAGGATAAATAGTCCATGTATTATGTTTGGTAAGAATTTGGATATATGTATAACTAATTTATGGATTAGTTATACACCCTGCATAGTATTACATTTTTTTAACATGTCTACCAAAATTGTATGAGTACATAAGTACATACTAATTACAATCATAACATACACTATACATGTGATTGTAGGTGCTTTCAACTACAATCTCACATTTGAAATATATATTATCAAGAAATAAAGAGGTTTTTTAATCAAATATAACAAATAATGATGTTGTTACAAGAATTTTAGCAATTAAAAAATATAATAATAATTTTTTAAACAAATAAATAAGTAACGAAATTTAAAAAAATGAAACTTGTAAATTAAAAGATAACCATGTCTTAGAACTAGTTATTATTTTAATTCTAATTAAATTAATTTGTTTGGTCCATGGATTGATCTTAACCCGACCTTGATCAAGCTTGAAGAGTCGGAGCCCAATGCTTATTTGAGTCGGGCTTATAAACTTTAACAGGTTTGAAATTTGTGAATTACATAGTTAAGCAAATATATACTATTTAATTAGCTAACATAACTACAATATGCATTAATTATAATTCGGAATTACTTTTAGCTGTAATTACATTCTATCCCGCCTCTCCCCCCTCTCTATGGAATCTCTCTCACCACTCTTCTCTTTTTATAATATCTCTCCCTTGCCTCTCTCCTCTTCCTGCCCAGTCTCTCTCGCTTCACTTATGTCAATCTCTCTCACTTTATACAAACACAAAATACATATCTCTTCATCCTATATACTTATAATTATACAAATACAAATCTTTCTTTGAACATATTTCTTTTGCCTTTTTTCTTTCTCGCTTTATATATACACAAATTATACATATACAATGTATACTTTGTGGTCATAGAAATCGAGAGAGACAGATTGAATATACAAATACAAATAATTTAACTCAATTCAATTATATACAAATTTAAAATATATGCAGATATATATAATTCAATGATTGACACATATACAATTATATAATCGATTTATATATACAGTTTACCTCTCTCCACTCTCTTCGTTATAACAGTTAACTACGAATTATAATTTATAAACTATAGCTATGAAATAGAACAATGCTATTTCTTGAGCGAGTATATGCGTAAATTCCCCAAACTTAAAGCTGGCCGGAGATGAGTCCATTTTAACGGTGGTAGTCACGTAGCAAGGATGCAGGGAGGCTACTAGCATCGGACTCATCAATTCTAAGGAGAAAAAAGTTGGTGAAGGTAGAGAGAGAAAAATGCACGAAACGAAGAGAGAAATTAAAGCATGTAATTTTGGACCTTCATTATTATATTCAGTCGAACTAAAAAACTTAGCAGTGAAGTCAACACATCGATCTGCCCGGTTGCTCGGCCCGCGTTTTTCTTCCTCATCGTTTTCCGTATTCCGTCAAGTTGACTTCACCGGTTTCCGATACCCAATGTACCTGAATTCAGTTCATCATCTTTCTCGATTTCCAAATCCTCTTTTGATCACTCTATAACCCTCCAGTACTGCGTAGAGACTAAAATTTCAGATCTGAATCTCGTCAGTTGTCATCGGAGCCACTTTAGTTATGGGCCAAGAAGATGCGGTTTCATTTGAAGGCCAACTTCGCAGAGACGAGAAGCCGAAAGATAGAATCTCAGGTCTGATTTTTCGGCAATTTTATTGGTTAAGAAAGCTAATTGAAGAGCTACACTGGAGCTTTGTTTCGTCTGTGGTTATTTTGTATGGGATAAATCAGGGTATGAGTTTGGGGCTGAGCCGAATTAGTACGCAGTATTATATGAAAGATGAGCAGAAGTTACAGCCATCTGAAGCACAAGTTTATGTTGGAATAATTCAATTGCCTTGGGTTGTAAAGCCTCTTTGGGGACTTCTAACTGATACTCTTCCTATTTTAGGATATAGGAGGCGGCCATACTTCATTCTTGGTGGTAAGTTCATCATTTGCAAATGAAATCTGTTTTAACTTTTAGCTTAACTAAGTCAATTTTATGCTTTATGATTCTGCAATAGTCTATCTAGTGGATTATGCTAGTTGGCAATGTCATTTGGCAGAGCAATTTCGTCGTATGTTTCGAAGTTGATGTAAATCTTCACGTTGACTATTCAATCATTTTAATTTTTTTACAAGACTTTTCAATCATTAAGTAACCATATTTTGATTAATTTGTTTTTTTGCTCAATCTGTTTCTTGTTTCTGTATTCAACATTTATGATTTTATCCTTCGTAAAGTAATGGTAGTGTAATAGCACTGAAATATGTTTCACCATTGATCTGTAGTGAAACTATCTACTTAGGAGCAATTGTGATGACCAGCTGAAATTCCTAGAGTGTTAGGGGTTCCTTATGGCTGTAAAGCTATATTTGATGAATGATTTTTTATGCTACTATATGCATTACAAATATGACTTGACTAGACCTTTGTCTTCGTGTGTTAACTTTCCTGTATCTGTGATACGCCAAGGAGCTTTAATCTTGTCCCAAGCTACCATCATTTTGGTGATATGAGTTGTTCGCACTAGCTGTACAATACCAACAATAGTTTTCAGAAGCGGGTCCTTCTCTGGAATCCATGGTAATGATGATGCTTAATACATCATTAATATGATGTCACTGGGAGACAGAAGAATGTTTATGTTTTTTACCGATAGTGACACTTCTCGTTACCTTCTTATTGTGTTCCTCTCACCAATAAGAAAAATCGTGTGAGAGATACGCAACTGTGCTCCCTGCTCCTTGTTCAAGAAATTCTAATGGATGGGTAAGAAGCTATCTTTTTACCTGTGTTCTGTTGTCCAGATCAAGGAGGCCTCTTAAAATAATTGAATGCTAAGAATTTGAGCTCTCATTGAGGTCAGACCGACTCTAGTTTTATGGAGTTTGCTCATGGAAGTTGTGAGCTTCAAAAAATAAGAAAATTTGTCCAATTTATATGCTCTTTGGGATGATAAGAAGAGTTTAGATTACAATTGAAGATCTTCCTTCTTAATGAAGAGTACAAGCAAAGACTTTGTATGCAATTAGAAGGAAAAAGTGGGGGGGGGGGGGCATATATGACTGTGAGAAAAGCATAGGGAGGAAAGAAGATAAAGTGAATATGTACCTTGGTTTGATTCCTGGGTCTGGAATGACTTTGCTATTCACTAACTGATCTAAAATGCAATTCAACGGGTATAGCTTCTTTACATCATACATTAATATTTCTTAAGATATAGGCTGTTTGAGAGGTTAGTACAGAACATCGTTAAGAAAGAGAATTGAGTTCACTTTCTTAATTTGAGTTTTCTTTAGAATCATAAATTGTTATTACATTTTAAACCAACAGGATCATAACTTGGATTGCTAAAAATGTAGCAAACCAACTTGCACTTGTAATGTTTGTCTATAGAAATGATTCAATGAGCTTGATTCACAAAGTCCGGGAGGTCAGTGCATCATGGGTAACTTTGGTAAACTTTTGGTGCTTGGAGAGTAATATAGTTACAAGAAGAAAACATTAACACCGGAAAGGGGGAGAGAATTCATTGTCACATGGCTCAAAGTAGTTCAATTCCTTCTTGTCAAGAGTTATTTTCCTCTCTTTCTTTACACCACTTTCTGCTTAATTGGCTTGTGAAAATTGGGGTTCAGCTGTTCAAATTTGCCAACATCTAAACTAAACTTTTGGTTCTGTACAAGGGTAGTGCTTCTAATACATTTGCAACTAACAAATTAATGTATATCCCAAATACAAAATGCGGGTGATATAAGTTCATTCGGGGTGTTTATATGCTTTGTCAGACATAAGTAGACTTCATTAGGTTACAGTCCACAAAACAGTCCCTGAACAGCAAAGATATGCAAAAGTTTCTGAGGCCATTCATTATAAGAAATATATTCGATATTTCTCCATTTGGTTTAGTTTACCAAAGAAACGAGAGATAAAGTTCCAAATTTTTGGTTTCTGAAAAATCAGCTGTTAGACTGTGACCATCACAAATATAGGTAGTAAGGTCTCACCATTGAATTATTTATTAGCTGTTAACGAAAATCAGTCACATCGTGTGTAGGTGAGTATTAAATTATATTTTTCAAATTTTCGTTTGTTGGATGCTCTCTTCTTTCCAGCAAAACAGCCTTGCAGCAGTCAATTGTGCTGGGAGAATGAGGTAATTATGTGAAGTCTCCAAAGCATGAAGTAGAACCATTCAAGTCATTAGTCTAGTTACTTTATTGTAAAACCTATGTAAAGCCAAGCGTGAAGGATGAAATTGATAAGATGAAGAACCATGTTTACGTTTTTTCGTCTTATACATGGAATCAAAAGAAAACATATCCTTGGTGCTTTTTCTAGTTTTTGTCAGCTGGTCTTAGTCTGATGTACTTTATTTAACCACTTATGAATTCAATAATCTCTAACTTCCAGATGCCGTGTAATTGAAATGGGAAACAGAAAATCATTCTTATGACTTACCTCCCTTTGTTCTTTAGGTTTCATTGGTGTTGTCGCTATGCTTAGTCTGTCAATCAACCAGAACTTACACCTCGCATTGGCTTTGTTGTGCCTAATGGCTGGCAGTGCGGGAGTGGCAATAGCAGATGTAACTATTGATGCTTGTGTGACGGAGAACAGCATAAGCCATCCTTCTCTTGCTAGTGACATGCAAAGCTTGTGTGGTCTGAGCTCGTCAGTGGGGCAACTGATTGGGTATGCAATCAGTGGGTTTTTGGTACATCTAATTGGATCCAAGGTTTGTTGACTGAGTTCTCTGTTATCTTTTCTTTGTTCTGTATGCAGTATTCTTTCGTCTTTTCGTTGAGGTTTGAAATTGATCAAATCATTTGTTAAGCCTGAGACTCTTACATTAAATTAGGGCAGTGCTATCTCAACAAATTTTATCACTTCCTGAATCATATCGGCAACTTAAACTACTATAGATTACTTTTTGATCATACCGAACCATCGTGCTGCATGATTAGCTGACTGTTCAAATACCAGTCGCTGTTTTACTGTCACTGGTATTTTTGCCTGTTTACTGATAATAATGTTACTCTGGGCAGGGGGTATTTGGAGTTTTAAGCATCCCTGCTGGACTTGTCATTTTGGTAGGAATGATGACACGTGAAGCTCATGTACACAACGTTGCATATAAGCGTGTAAGTTGCCTTCACTCATCTTGGAAATTTTTCATCTTCTTTTTGTCTCAGAGGCGGATCTAGGATTGAAATTTAATTGAAATCAACTTTTAAGATTCTTAGTAGTGTACTCATGGTACTGTTAAAATTATGGTTTCTGATCTAAAATATTTCTTGATATATTAGTAGGATTTTACATATATATTCACACTCCTTATCGACATTTATGAGTTCAGATGAAACTGTAGCCAAAGTGCTACATCCGCCCCTGATTTGTCTCATCTATTTATGTTTCTGAGGCAGGCAAGTCAAAAGTTCATGGATGCTGGTAAGGCTATGTGGATGGCACTGAAATGCGAGAATGTTTGGAGGCCATGTATATACATGTACATTTCTCTAGCATTGAGTTTGCATATTCATGAGGGAATGTTTTACTGGTATACAGATGCAAAGGATGGCCCATCTTTCTCAAAGGTATTTGTATTATATCTCTACAACCTATTGTTGACAACTTTGAAAATGATTCAAGACCTAACTTCCAGCTCATTATTTGAAAATTAGTCATTATCTTCTTCTCGAGTTGGAAAAGATCATCTCAACACAGAAGTGTGAATTGTATTGCTATGTCTCTGCAGGAGATGGTAGGGTCCATATCTTCTGTTGGTGCGGTGGGCTCTCTTCTTGGTGTTCTCCTCTACCAGAATGCATTTAAAAACCATCCCTTTCGTGGTGTACTTTTCTGGACTCAGTTACTATATGGTGCTTCGGGGCTGGTAGACTTAATATTGGTCTCACGTGTAAACTTAAAATTTGGTATCCCTGATTATGTTGTTGTTGTAAGCGATGCAGCATTCTCTCACATGATTGGGCGTCTCAAATGGATGCCTCTCCTTGTACTCAGTTCGAAGCTTTGCCCCTCAGGCATTGAAGGAACTTTTTTTGCTTTGCTAATGTCAATTGATCATATTGGTATGCTCACAGCATCCTGGGGTGGAGGCCTCTTACTTCATGCCTTCGATGTTACAAGAACACAATTTGACAACCTTTGGATAGTTATAGTAATCCGGAGCATTTTAAGAGTACTTCCAGTTTTCATTCTGTTTTTGATACCCAGCAGTGATCCAAATGCTTCTATTCTCCCATCCGAGATGTTGAAGAGTAAAAAGGGAGACGATATGTTGGAAAATCAGAACATGGAAATGGCTCCTCTTGTGAGCAGTGTTGATCAGCATTTAGTGGATACATGATCACGACACAAATAGCAAAACTGGAATAGCACATGTGCTGTAGAATTTTTATGCGCGCAGCATGACAGAAACTATACAAGATGGATATACCAGCTTTTGGTAAAAGAAGTTGAGTTGACTGAGCCAAGTTATTCCTACCGGTAAGGCTTAGATTTGTTGTATACATGTATTCCTTCACAACACTTAAAAAAAATTGACCTTTGTGAAATTTTATGTACCAATATTTTGTAGTTTCTTGGAATCTTTTTGTTAATACAGTTGGCTTTGGTCTTACTGTTGTAGCTTAGAGGAGCAGAAAGAATCTTTTGTTGGCTGGTGGGCTTAAGATTAACCATTTCTTTGTACTTTAAAAGAGGACAGATATCATTCTCTTCCCATAACCCAAGGGGCCATCAGCTATGTACTCAGAAAACAGAAGAAAGAAAAAAGAAAAAAACAACTGGCTCGGTTATCGAGACATTCCTGTGTTGGCATAATGCATGTTTTTATATGCTTGTAAAACTTTAGAGTGTGCCAAATTGTGACTTAAACTCATCTGCATCATATTTATTGAAGTTCACGAGATGATTAAGCATCAAATGAAAGAGAATTTCATCATCTTTTTGTCAGTAGGACTAGTATTATTGTACAGTATAAAGATGTCTTGGCAACAATCTAAGGGGGTGTTTGGTAGGTTGTATTAAAAGAAATAATTCATATATTAGATGTGGTATAATTTAATACTGTGTTTGGTAGAAATGTGAGCCTATGTATAACTAATCCATGGATTAGTTAATACATCCTACATGGTATTATGTGATGTATTACTAATATCTTTCATTTGGAGGTATTAGCTCTAATACCATGAGACTATTCTAGGTAAAGATAAAAATACCCCTCAAATCCTTTTAATATTATTTTTATGATTTTATATTTTATATTTATACTAATAAAGTTATTTAAATAAATTATCTTACAAATTTTATTATTTAGATATAAATTTTTTTCTCTAAAATATGAATTACTTAATCTATTTATTGTTAATATAAAATATTATAATCCGACTAATATGTTAATGTTGATATATGAATTTAAGAACAATTCATAAGTAAAAATTGTCTCTTAATGAAAGTTCATTAAACATTACACAAGTAGTCTAAAACAAGAGTGTGTGTATATATATATACGCACACATCTCAAGTATAAAAATAGCTTAATTTATTTTTCTATATTTATTTTATATTTTTATTTTATTTTATGATAAAGAGTTTTTAAAATTTATTGATACAAAACAAAGTTCAATAAATTTTCTCTATAATCATTATAGTTGTGTGACCTTTTGAGTTATTAACTCTAATTTATTAAAAGGGAAATTTTTCAAAATGTCAACATTTTAGCATTTAAGATGGCTCATTAACAACACTTTCAATATTTAGTAAAAATGTCAAATTTTAGTTTGTTATGTATCTTATTTATGTTTTTATTATTTGTTTTTATTTAAAGAGTATAATTATTTAATAATAAAAGGGAGAAAATCAAGGAAGAAAATATTTCAAAAAAAGGTAAGGATCCTTAATTTTCTCATCAGTTACATTTTCAAATAAAATTTAAATTTTATTCTTTTTTTTTCTCCAGAATTTTTACCTTTTTAAAATTATATTCATTCACAATATATTATATTTATATTTATTATAGTTTTTTATTAGTTTGTATTCATTCCAATAGGTATGCCGAATTTATCTATATAGTCATTTAAGAAATATATTTGTATTTTCATATATATTTTTTCCTATATAGTTAAAAAAAAATTTCAAAAATCTTGTATGTATTCATTTCAATATGTATTTTATTTGTATTTCTATTTTTTCTAATTGTTATTCAGAAATTTGTATAATAATATATAAAATACAAAAAATTAGTATGATGAAAAAGTGAATGAAATATAAAATTGAAAAGATATAATTGAATATTTGGTGTACTCATTCTTAAATAAAATACATAACTAGTTGGCATACCTTTAGAATAAATACAAATTAGATAAAAATGTCAAATTCAGAAACAATGCAACATAATTTTTGAATGAATACAACTATTAATTGTAAAAAATACATACTGATTAAAACAGTATCAAAATTCAATATATACTTCCAAATTTATGAATACAAAAAATAATAAAACTATGAAATACAAAAATAAATACTAACTGTGGTACATTGACATAACTATCACAAAAAAAAAAACAGAATACAAAATGAATTAAATATATGAAATACGATTCCAAATCTATGGATACAAAATACAATAAAACAATGAAATACAAAAATACATACTGACTAAAACAACAACAAAATTCAACATACACTTCCAAATCTATGAATACAAAAAACATTAAAACTATGAAATATACACAATCAAACTCATATAATGTGTTACATTGACATAACTAACACACACAAAAAAAACAACAGAACACAAAATACAATAAATATATGAAATACAAAAATAAATACTAACTATAACATTATAAAAATTCCATATACACTTCCAAACGCATTGTAACATGAATTTTTTTGAATTTGATAAAAATTACTAAACAAATTAAACTAAACATGCAAGACATAGAACATGCAAAAAAAAAAAACTTCTTCTCCAACAAATTGGTCTTCTTCAACTTCATGGTTATGAATTTATGTGGAATTTTACACATCGACGGATTCAGGCATTTTTTCCCCATCGTATATACTCCTTAGATTTAGAAACAGAACCTACATTGTTGTTTAATTCTTGAGTGAAAAAAAATTAAATGATGGAAAATCGGAAGAACTTTGATTATTTTGTCCAATACCTCTAGTAACTCTCTTGAAAACGTCCATTGAAGAGAGAATTATGTAGTCTCAAATCCTAAAAAATGTTTTAAGAATAACAACAAAATATTTTTTCTAAAAAAAAAACACTAAAATCAGTAAGTAAATAAATAAGGAATCTGAAAAACATAATACCCAAATCAATGTTAATCTTCAAATCAAATCTTGCAACGAAATTAAATGAGAATAATAGAAAATATTAATATATTGAATCGAAAATCTATGAAATTGATTTGGAAGAATATTAGATAGAGAAATTGAAAAGAAGAATAAGAAAAGAGAGAAAAATCTGGAATTGATTAGCAAGAAAGTAAGAAAGAGAAATTGATAAACTTAAGAAAAGAAAGAGAAAATTAAAATGACATTAATATATATCCAATCACATAAATATAGGAAAATGTGTAATGTATGAGAGAGAAAAAAAGGGTGTAAATAATGAGAGAGAAAATATTAATAATATCAGAATAATTATTTATTTTTAAATTAATGACATTTTTGACATGTTTACTAATATTATTAAAGTATGGATATTATCACTAAATAAGTTGATTTTTTTGACTAGTTAGCTAAATTTTCCTTATTAAAATGACAATTATTTACTCTCAAATAATTTAAGTGAGAAAATAGTGAACATGACAATAAAAATTTTATTCTCCTAACTAGTTAAAAATATTATAAAAAACTAATATTCTCCGTTAATTATCTACTTTGACTCAATTACATGAAATACAGAATCTCATAATAACTCTAGGGTATAATTGAAAAGTTTTTTTTAGAACTTTTAAACCACAGATAAAATTAGATAAGAAACAATGAACCAAACACTTGATAAAAATAATCCTTGCATTGCTAATCCCTGCATTATTTATTTTTATACCAAACGACCCTTAAAAGAATTGTACTTGTAGGAAAATATAAAAATACATAGTTCCATTGAAACATTTTTAAAAACCTGTTTATATTAGAAAAAATAATCACTCTTAAAATTTCATTGCCAAAAAGTCACATTATTGACTTCTTTTATCTGCATGATGAAAACTCAGAAACTACATGTCTCTTTTGCAAATCCAACTTGTGACTGTTTTATATCATATATAACCCTAGTATTCTTCTGCTGATAATTTCCAATAATTCCAATCTCATCATCATATTGGAGGCTTGCCAGAGCCAAACAGACTTGTGATGCATCACTTTTTACAATAAAAAGAACCCCAGTAACATCAACTTCCATCTCAGCACCACCTTCAAACTGCATTTTAACAGTGGGAATATTCACTTCTTCATATGCAGAAAGATCAAAACAAGTATCAAGAATTGAAACTCCTTGTTTAAAAGGGTACCCTGAAAATTGTTTCAAGAACTCTGCTTTAACAGCTTTGTATATTGTTGGTGGGAGCCTTGTGATAACTGTACCAGAATCAATGATCATCCCAGTTTTCCCAAAAGCTGAATCTTGAATAGCCACCCCACCGATCGTAACCCCGGTTAGATTGAGAAAATAGAAGGTAACAAGCTGTGGATTTGCTAACATTCTAGTGTAGGAAATAGGTGTAGAGTTCTTGAAAATTGTAGTGTTACTGTCACCTCCTAATACTAATGAGCCAGAAGACTTAGCTTCAGCTGAAGGCAAACAGTAGGAGAAAACACCACCAAAAGTCTCAAATGTTTGAGATATCAAAGAAAGATCACTTCTTCCAAGTCCCATAAGCCCTGAGGCTAAACCAAATAGACCTTTGTTATTCCTTCCACAACCAAAGACAAAATTCTCAACAGATGTGCTTCCAAGAACCAAATGATCTTGACCAAGTTCGCCTCGAGTATAGGATCCATCACCATAGTTGACAACATAACTACAATCTTGTAAATCATTCCCACAGGACCCTGAATTTCCAGTTGCAGACTGAAGAGTTTGACAAACCGACGAGTTGCATATAACTTTGCGATAAGTAGGAGAAACAGAGGGGTTAAACAGAGGTTCTGGTTGATTGTAACATAGTCTACAAGGTTGACACTGAATCCATGTGAGATCACTTCCTGTGTCCACAATCACTGTCGTGTTTCGACCACCTAACGTTACTGTGACAATGTAGTTTAGACTATGCAGTTTGACACCAGAAGAAATAGGAATATTGTTTTGTGATAAAGTTTCAATTTTTCCTGATATGATGTTCTTGATACTGTCTTGTATTGACCGAACTCGAATATCATCATCAATTATCAGTTGTTTCTGATGATTTCTGTTCATGTTGGTAACTGATCCAGAGCAGTAATCTTTGTGCTGCATTTCCAATACTGTTGCTCCATTTTCACTTTCTGAAGAAAAAAAGAAGATAACAACACAGTTCAAATAGGTTATTACTGTAGTACAGAGTTTTAAGAACCTAAAGATTGGCTAATAGAATCACATTATAAAAATACTCCCTCCATTCACTTTTACTTCTTCCGATTGGACTTTGCATGTATCTTAAGAAACAATAATTGATATGAGTATTTTACAATATGTAATCAATGTTAAGGATAAAACCTAAAAAAAATTATGTTTTCAGTTGATATGCTTGAAGTGATAAAGATAAAGCAAAAAAGTATATTTTTAGTATAATGGACAGGTAAAAATGAACGTCGATCAGAGTAGTTTGTATTACATTACCATCATTTTGCCTAGTGAAGAATAAATTAAAGTGGAAATGGTGGGGTGTTGAAGGTGACATATATAGCATATAAAAGCATGAAAAGAATCAAAACTATTAGGAGATCCCCATAAAAGTGTTGATGATATCAAAACAAAAAACTAAATGCCTTCTAATAATAAAATAAATGATCAATATGACTAGCTAGCTCTACAATCTTGTTTATGCAAAAACTCACTTGATTTTTGAGAATAACAACTTGGGCTATTGCTTTGATGTGTTCTTTGAAGTGTTTTCAGGTGAAGCCTTTGTCCATTGTTTGCATTACTTGAAGTGAGCAAAATGAAAAGAAGAAGAAAAACTAAATATGGACAAGGAGACATTGTTTATTAAAGTTTGCAAACTTTTTTAAAGATGGAATTTGAAGGTATTTTAGGAATGAAGGGAAAATAAAAGAAGATGGGAAGAATGAGAAGAGAGAATGGAGGGAGAGAGTATAGAGTGTGGATGAGATTCTTATGAGTTGGAATTAAGCATGAGGACAAAAAAATAGAGGCCGGTGATCGGAGATTGCAGAGTCAGAATTTTAAGTTTATGAATTTTTGAATTTACTACGTACAAATTCATCACTCATTTTTCGTTAGTGCTATTGGAATTTAATATTTTAGCACATCTAATGAATTTTTTAATACAAATATGTCACACCGATCGTCATGAATCCTCACGAATGAACTCCCTTTAGCCACAACCTAGATATCCTCAATAGATGGAGATTGTAAAACCCTAGCCATCATACTAACGTAAAAATGCTTGTTCTTTCAATACGTATAATAGTGTATTTATACAATATATATTTCCTAACGTAACATATAAATTAAGCAAAAGCTACTGAATTCGTCTAAATCCGTATTTAACATGGTAACTCCGGCCCCGGCTGACAAGGATCTAGGACCCACAAATGCATGAAAAATTATTGAGAGTTCACGTGCAGATATTGGGGAAGACAAAGTTAATTGTATATATAATTGTTTTATGTATATTAGCAATTTCTTTGGTTTGCTTAGATAAAAGAGAGTACTCTCACTGTCCCTTCACGGTATCAACTGTGACCATACACACTATCAAAGTGAAACAATGCAGTGTGGAGTTTTGAAAGAAAACAAAAATAGGCAGTGGAGTGGAGTTATTTATGTTGGTGTTGTCAATTTTTTGTGTCTTAATTTGTCCCTTTTCCTAATCCTGCGTTAATATGTCCGCACCCACGTCGGCTAGCAACGGAGTCAGAATTTTCAATAAGAAAGTTAAAAATTTGTAGAAATAGACATATGAAGTAGTCGATGGAGATTCGACATCTACTATATATATATATATATAAAATTATTTTAAACATGTATAAATCATATAATTTTTCACCGAACAAGATTCGAATGAACCCCCTTCGTACAAGGTGGCTTCGCCCTTAATGTCGGCCAAACCAAGAGTCTTTCGGCAATATGTGGAAATAATCATAGATCATTTTTTGACTGAAAATTTAGTGGGGAAATAGTGATTTTTTTAGCACCGGCCTGTCTTTTAATCAAATGAAAAGGCTCAAATATGTCATAGAACTTTGAGAAAAGACTCATATGTATCATCTGTTAAAAGTTTGGCTCATCTATGTAATTTGTGTTTGAGAAAAGGCTCATACGTGTCATTATTTGTTAACTAGATGAGCCAAACTTTTAATGAATGACATAAATATTAAACTTTTTTCTCAAAATTAAATAACATATTTGAGTGTGTTTCTTTTAAAAATGATTTAATTAATGACGCAGCCGAATCATAATTGGCTGTGTATAAAGAATAGTTTTGCAAAATCGAAATTATTTTTTTAATAACAAATAATAACTGTATGAATGAGCTTTTTCTCAAACAGAAATAACATATATGATTCAAACTTTTAAACGACTTAGATATGGATCCAATAAGATACTAGTAAGTTGACAAGTCTTTGTCGCTCAAAGCAAGTTGCCATATATATATAAAACGAAAAAGAGGAACACGCGGGATCACATCAAGCTTTTACCTCTAATTCACATCAAATTTCTTTTCTTGTTTCGGCTGGTATCGAGTCTTTATTAAAGTTTCAATTAAATTTAGATCGGGTATGATAATTCATGACTTCAGTATAATATACATATTATTATCTTGTTCAATTATAAATAATTTTTTGCTGAAGTGATTGAATTTGTGTGTGCAATTGTTCACAAGTTTTGACGGACACATTATGATATTAGTACGTATTGAAGCCTTAATTAAATTCAAATTGCGCATTGTAGGACTCATTTAATTAGAGGTACTTTCAATAAAAAAAATTATTGTGAGGACTCAAATTCGAAAACTCTCGATTAATGTGATATTTGTGCAATTTCGAAAGACATATATTTGCACACTATAGTTAAGAATTGGGCCTGTAAGGGCCTATTGCCAAGGTTGTTCTAGTTCCTTCTACAACAACGAAAAAATAGTATAGGATCATTGTTATCCGTTGTATTGTATTGTTATTATACTTACAATATTTGTTTTGATTGTTACTTAAAATGTATTGTATTGTACTGTTATATTTTGTTGTTACGTAACAATGAAAATCCTTATTTTATGGAACGACCAATTTGGTGTGTTCCCATTGTTACTTAATTTCTTTTTCTAATTATATATTTCAGAATATTTCAAAATAGTATTTCCTTTATCTTAATTATTTAAATCTAGTCAAAGCTCCTATCCTAGAATAATTAAGGATATTTTAGTAAATTTATAAATTACAATACAGTACGATATGATCAAATCAAACGATTAAAATGTTATGAAACAACAACAAATAATACAGTCTAACCAAACATTATATCTACCATACAATACAGTACAGTAGATACAATACATTATGAAATAATGGGTGACAGTGATCCAAACAAAGTATTAAGATTTTGTGTTCAAGCGCCATTGGGTTCATATTTTTTTTTTCATCCTTTAATCATTGTCGTCGAAATGAGGCGTATGCTCGCTTCGGGGCTCGTTTGACCTTCCAAATGGGTCGGAAAAGCCGTGATGGACAACCGTATGCATAGAAAACGTCTTGACGGATGTCCACGCAAAAATTTGGCATTTTTGACGTCGGAATCCGGATCAACCAAAAAATGGTGTGCAATAGCACACGAAAATCGTCGAAATGAGGCGTATGCAAATTCAGTTTTGCTATAAATATGATACATAATAAGGTGGATTTCATTCTTAGCTATAAGTTGAAATCAAAATAAAACATATTGTTGAAAATTTAGTTGTGCACAATCAAAATTAGATGTCATAAATATCTGTTGATGTCTCACAATATTTTTTTTCTTCCTTTAATTATTGACACCACTTTAAGATATTCATTGTTGCTAAAAATATGATACGTAATAAGGTGAATTTCACTCTTAGCTATAAGTTGAAATTTAAGTAAAGCATATTATTGAAAGTTTACGTGTCCACATCAAAAATTAAATATTATAAATATTTATTAATGTCAAGTTAATTAATGACAAACTATTATATTACGTCTAAATTAAAATAGAAAGAGCAACATACTATCATTTATTTTAAATTTTCAACGTTTTTTTGTCACAGTTTTCTCCATCTAAGAGTACATCATTCATCTCCTAATCAATAATTATTTCAAACAAATAGTAGTAATTTAGTACATTATTTATAATCATAGTCTGACATATTGGGTCCTAAGATCATTACATTAATTTTGTTGGCTCATTAGTCTTATTAGTACGTAATATATATATATATATATATACAAGCAACTTGTACATCATTTATAAGCAACTTGTACATCATTAACTCATTTTAATCTTTTTTTTTTATTTTATATTAGATGACATTATAGGTGTTGACGCTTTTGAAATAGTCCCAATCAATTTGCTAACATTTTTACTCTAAGAAAAATGTCAAATATGGAAACGTGAGCGAATAATTTTATTACTCTTTTTAAATGCGTTTTGAGTGAATAATATGTGATATACCTAAATGAGTTTAAAGTATTGATTGATTTGAGATAATGTTATAGATTAAAGCTTAACTTTATTTTATTATAATTCAAAAATCCCTGAATTATGATTATTTCTTTTAGAGGTGTCATTTAATTTTATTTTACAACACAAAAACCTATCAAATAAGGATGCTTCTATTACAAAAATCACTCAAATAATCATCTAAGATATTATGTCAAAGTAACTTTTACATATAATATAAAATTTGTAATTCAAGTAAATAAATAATTACTTACTATAACAGCTAAAAAAAATTTGAATGTAATAGTTTAGCCCTAAATATCTCTATCTCATATTAGTTAATAAATACTCATTATTTATCAAAATCAAACAAGAATTAAATAGAAAAGTAAAAAAAATTGATCAGAATGATATTTTATTTATTATTTTAATTTTTTAAATATTTTAATCCTTTTAACTTTAATATCTTTTAATTAAAAATGAAAAAAAGATTATTTTATTTTAAAATGAAAAAAAGATTATAAACTTTTTTAATTCTGGCCAAATTTTCTGATCATTTGACATTATCCTAAAAAAGTAATTTTGCCCTGATATTACTTTTTCGTGAAAGTGAAAAATATTTATTTCATAGCTTAGAATTATAAGATTATTAGTTTAACCTTATTTTGAATAATATTAAGATATTTTCTCTATAAAATCAACAACATCAATTAACTATGGTTTAATATTTTAAAAAAATTTAAATTAATTTTAAATAACTCATAATTTATTTAATTAGTTCAAATCAATTTTAAGCTAAACCATAACAACGAATATAAGATCGAAAGATTTAACTTTTTAATACAATTATGTAAAAATAAACGGATAGAACTGTGCCTCAAATTTTTTATGTGAAGAAACTCCTTAATAATGAGCATTTTTCTCAAATGAGGATCTCTATTGTGAATAATGGACACTAAATCTCTTATATTATAATGTAAGTGGAAAGGCGTTTAGTCTAAAGATAAATTACGAAAATGTTCTTCAACTTTTTAATTATTATTATATTAATTAATTTATTGTTATTCTATAAGTTTATAATCATTAAAATTGAATGACTTTTTAATTCTTCAAGAATCACCATTAAAATCAACTAAATATTCAACTCTTCAAGAAGTCACTATTAAAATTGAATGACTTTTTAACTATACAAGAAATCATTATACTTATAAGTTACATACCCGTTATTTTTGTAAAAAAATACTACTTTTTTTAACATACGTGTCTCTTTCTTCGATACTATCACCTTTTATACTCTTTTAAGCAATGTAACTTTTATAATATATTACAATCTAAATATGAATGCAAATAAAAAGACAATTATTCATCAATAATAATATTTTAAAGAAACTATTCCCTATATATATTTCATATTAAGTTATTTTTAGGTAGTTTTCGCTTTTTAAATTAATTTAATTGTTTAATTTTTAAGATTATTTTTAGAATGTTCTTTCAATTTTATCCTTCATTAGCTAGTATTGAAGTTAGTGATTAATTAGTATTTAGTTACTCCATTTTAATTATAAATTTGACAATAATTAATAAAAATAAAAATAAATAACTAGGTCTAATTTATGTCTTAATCTATTTTCATAAAAATTGTGAAACATCTCAAAAATTAACTTAATATAAAATAGAGAGAGTAACATATATTTCCAACTATTCATATTTTTTTTATTCCTCATATACATATTTTACCTTACCTTTGTCTTCTAATGACAATACTTTTAGTTGGTTACAAAAAGCATAAAATTCTTATCATATGCTTTTTCAAGCATTTTTTTTCTCTTACATGTTGTCTTCTGATGACAACACTGATTTAGAAAGCATAAAGCTCCTATCATATGTTCTTTCAAGCAAAACTTTACATTTAATTTCTTTATATATTTTTTTGTTATCTTTGAAATTTTATTCTTAAATTGATGTTTAAGTGTTTAATCTCTCACATGAAAAATATAATGCTAAAATTTTGTTTCATGAATTTATAATGTACTTTTTTTAATTTCAGATATATATAAGAGGTGATGCATTTGTAGAACAGATCTAGGACTTTTTGTAAAAATTAATCAATACAAATAAGGTATGTGGCATGCCTTTTCGATACAAATGAAGTATGGGGCATGTCTTTCCGATAATTTTTGCAAATTTTTGCCCAAGTAATTTTTAATAAATTTGATTAACATTAGATTATTTTGTTTTTAATTATATCTTAATAAATTAATGCATATGTATTTTACGAGGAAAGCTTCTTTGATAGCTTTAGTTTGAAAATAACTTATTGAAATTATATTTTGCTTAGTCTCCTAGCTTGTGAGGTGATAACTAATGCTTCTCCTTCAATAATATTGAGCAAAAGAAATCAAAAAAATCTCATTCAGCATATATTTCAATTTTGATTTAAGTTAAAATAGTGTAATAAGTAGCTAGGTGAATTTTAGCGCATGCTGCATCGAAAATTTCCAAAGAAATTCAATATTTAGACGAATATCTTAAAATATGAAAGTATGGTTCTTGATCCAAAATTCACAACACAACATTCTATCAAATTATGAGGTAATTTTATTTAATATGAAGAAGTATTTAAAAATCAAATATAAACAACATTAAACTTTATTTTTCTAAATATTAAAGAAGAATAGCAATCTTAAAAGAAAAAAAACATGAATACAAATTGAACTCGAATATAACATATAAGCAGTAAAAGATATTACTCCTATCTCTTCCTAATTACTTGTCACTTTTAAATTAACATATTAATTAAGAAAATAATTAATGACATAGTAAAGTTACAATTTCATCCTTATTAATTATGAAGTGAACAAAAAATTTGACATTTTTCAAAGTAATTAATTATTTAATTAAAAATATAATAAATATAAAAAAATTGTATTTTCTTAATTTGTCAAAATTTACAAGAAATTAAAAGTAAATATAAAAGAAAAAATAAATAAATAATTGAAGATAGAAGGAATATTAGTTAAAGGTGAAAAATTTTTCACTCCTAATATGTTATCAATTCTTAAAAAACAAAAATTCACTATTGTCTCTACCAATATTTTCATTTTAAAATTCAAAATTATTATAAATAAAATTTTTATTACGATAATAATAATGAATAAATATGCACGCTATCAGAAATTAATAAATAAAAATATATATATATATATATATATATATATGGTGTGTAATATCACACATGATTGGTGTTAAAAAGAAACAGCGTGTGTTTTTAAGGCCGCCGAAATTTTTATTATGTGGGCACGTGCCGACACGCATGTTTTTTCCTTAACACACAAGACGACAAAAAAGAGAATTATCCAAATATCAGCCTCTTACGTGTCGATTCACTTAAATCACTATTTAAAGCCCTTCTCTTAATAGCCGGTAATCGTACAATACACGATCTGTGGGCGCCCACCCATTTATCGTGGGGATCCAGCACGTGGGTGGGGGAATGCACTAATACATCGACGATGTGTGAGAGATTGATTATAATTTATCGCTAATTTAAAAATATAGTAGAAGATGTGATTATATATAAAGGTGATAATTACATGTCATGACCATCAAAACATAAAATGAAATTTCTTATGTTAATCAAATAAAGATCTCTACAAACTTGCAAAAGATACGATCTATGATTACAAATTAAAACTAAAATCAAATAGCTATAATTAAAATCTACTGTGAAATGGGTAAGGTACTAATAATTTGATATAATTATAATGTCTACTTATATATTAAATTAGTATTATCTAATATTTAGGAAGAGTAAAGTTATAAAATATTATCGTTTTTTATTAATTATCGATTTACTCAATAACCCAATATGAAAAGTCGATATCAAACCATAACCCAATAACTTTTTTAAAAAAATAATAACATTTCTTTTGATTTAATTTATTGATCGGTTTAATTTTGCATAGTCCTAATTATATAATGACTATTTCAGCTTATTAAAGATACGACTTAAACGAATAAGAAAAGTATTTATATGTGACAGGATGCTATTTCAATTTATTAAAGATATGACCATGGCGAAACGTCGCAGAGGACAAAAATTAGCGTAGGAATAAGTTAGGTATCATTGTTTCATTTATTCATCTAAATTATTAGTCGTTATATTATATTCGTAGTTTCTTATCCTTTTAAGTTTGGTTTTTATATTGATTATGAATTGGTAATTGTTTTATTCTTGTTTTAATTATTATTTAAAATGATTTAATAGAGTTCTCATGTTACTTTGTCAAACTTTTTTATTTTTTTTAATCGAATGTCTATTAAAAATAATTTTTATATATTTAAAATTATAATCAATATAAATTTTATAAAATTTAATTTTAAAAATTATACTAAATATATTATTATTGTTTTACCTTCCACATTGGTTAAGTACTTACTCAAATCATTTTGTATATGTAAGACTCTATTATATCAATTAATAATATGGATGTTATTATAAATATTAACATTAAATGAAGTGACAAGTAAAGAGAACCGAGGGAGTACATTGTACTTCTGTCCTAGCTTGTATATTTTAATATTTACATCTTAGTCCTAATGACATTATGCCTATGAACAAATATTTTTATTTTTAATTTAATTTATTTTTCAAATGGTCAAACTGTTTACGCAAATAAGCGTCACTTTATGTTTCGATTGACGAAATGATTTTTGCACAAGCAACATGTAATTATAGTTTTTTAAATTAGGTTATTTAAATATATATTTGAAATTTATGATTGAAAAAATATTAACCTAAAAAATTGTCAAAATCACTTTTCAAGTTATAAATTCATGTTCTGGAACTATTTTAAAACATCAATCTAGTTATGAAATGTTGTTTTAAGACTTTTCCTTAAATAAAATAGTATAATATAATTAATGTAATCTCACAAATTAAGATTTAAACAAGATACATTGGATGTAGACTTTATCACTATTTTAAAAAATACAAATATTATTTCTATTAGACCATCGAATCAAACACCCTTCCCTTAATTTTAACACAAAAAGTCTAATTTTAAAGAATCAATCCAAAAATTAAATATTGTTATTAAAAATTTTCTTAAATAAAACAACATAATTAACATAATTGCAAACTAAAATACATTGTATGTAGAACGTATCATAATTATCTTGAAATTAAAAATATCTTTTCTAATAGATCATTGAGTATAACACCCCTCCCTCTTTCCGTTTCATAAAAAACAGTCTCTTTTGACTTAATATGAAATTTAAGAAAATAAATAAGATCTTTGATTGTGTAATCCCAAATTAAAATTATGTTAAATATACAAAATTGTCCTTTCATCTCGTGGTCTTAAACATATTACGTAAAAAATTGTTATTAAAAAAAGAAAAAAATTATTCTTTTTAAAACGGATTAAAAAGAAAAGCAATCATTCATTTTTAAACGAATGAAATATTTTAAGTAATTAATTGAATATAACATGCTTTATTTAATAAGAATTCTTATTCCCTCCTGGCTCATGCCATAAAAGTAAATTAAATAAATAAACATTGTATAAATTACATTTATATATTCTACTTATATTTATATAATAAAAAATATAATTAAAATCTTAATTGAAACCCAAAAAGTTTGACTTATTTAAAATGAAATATCATGACAAGTAAGGTATTTGTCAAAATTTAGTAAGAATTAAGGGACTATAAAAATAAATACTGTAAATGTTTTTTCCCTGATATAAAAGAAAATAGAAGTAATTGTCTGCTAGTAGTAGCCAAAACACAAATTGCTTTCTCTTTCATCTCATAAGCGTGACTTTCACTGGAATTTTCCAACTCTACTCAGCACGGCTCTGATATTTTTGGTATTTGTCTTACTTACTCAATCTGAAACTTTTTTTTTGTCGTTTTCTCATGCATCCCTCGAGGAATTACACCGGCGAATCGCCGTCGGAGTTGCGGTGGCAGAGGGGGAAAATGTTGCCGGTGAAGAGGGAGGTAGACCTTGAAAACTTTTCCGATGAAGAACGCTACAAACTCGACAAGCGATTCAAGCTTTCCTCTTCTCTGCAGGTAGGTTTTTCTCTCTTTCTCTCTCTTTGTTGTTCTCATTTAAATGTTTCTCTATTTGATTTGTGCATTTTTTTTCTTCCAACACTTTTGTCTGTGTGCATCTTGTTATCTATTACCTTATGCTCTGAATTTGACTACACATAGAGTTTATGGTGGTAGTTTGACTTACTATTGAATTGCATCAAACATTTAGGGACTTACCAAATTGAGAAGTGCTTGGTAATAAATGAAGTAAAGGAATATAAATAACCATTTTAGAAATGTTTGTAGGAGAATTATCAATTATCGAATTGGGAATAAGAACTTGGCTTATCAGTATTGATGCCTTGATATTGATTAAGGAGATTCCAGTGAATTTACGTCTATTGTTATCTTCTGAGGCATTTCCTTCAAACTGTTCTGGAGAACGATTATCGGAAAAACCTCTCTACCGCGCGAAGGTAGGGGTAAGGTCTGCTTGTACACCCTATCATAGGACTACACCGAGTATGCAATTGTATTATCTTCTCTGAGATCTAAATCAAGGATATTTTGCAGCAGCAACTGGGTGAAGGAGCTTGTAATTTTACTGTTTCATCATCGTTCATGTCGGTAGATGAACCCAGTCCATTAGGTTTGCGGCTAAGAAAGACCCCATCACTGTTGGATATGTTCCAAACGATGCTTGGGGGCACCTCCATGGTGGAAAGTCTTGGAAAGAAGGAGCAGAAAAGAAGCACTGCAATGATAGAAAAGCTCAAGGCCTCGAATTTTCCTGGTTCAGTTCTGAGAATTGGAACCTGGGAGGTATACACAGTTCTTTTTTTTTTTTGATGATTTGTAAATAATGTTCAGTCTAAATGTTCCACAAGTGAATGTAATTTTTTTGTCTCTACAGTATAAGTCGAGATATGAAGGAGATTTGGTTGCAAAATGTTACTTTGCCAAGCATAAACTTGTATGGGAAGTCCTTGATGGTGGTCTCAAGAATAAGATAGAGATCCAGTGGTCTGATATTATAGGGTTGAAGGCAAATTACCCAGATGATGCACCAGGAACCTTGGATATAGTGGTAAGGGGTAAAACAATTTTGTTTTTGCTATTGTCTTTGTGAAGTTATTTCCTTAACTGCATTAGCAGAATAGGCTCCAGTGTTGCTTTCCTTATCAACCTTAGTTGATGAGGGTGCTATGTATCCTTGTATTGCAGCTGGCAAGGCAACCTCTTTTCTTTAGGGAGACAGATCCACAACCCAGAAAGCACACACTTTGGCAAGCTACTTCAGATTTTACTGACGGACAGGCTAGCATACACAGGTCTTACTATTATCCCTGTAGTTCTTTTCTTCCTCAAGTAATAATTACGCCATTGTTACTTGTTAGTCGTTAGCCAATTTTATCTTATATTCTTGACATCTCCTCGGACATCTATTGTCTAGCCTTTTAACCCTTCCTTTTTCCCCCACTTTGGCGAGTATTTTAAATCACTTGTTTGATCAACGTAGTTGGTGAATTAAAATAATGAGAGAAAACTAAATCCAGAAAGAGGTTTGCCCAGCATGACTCAACTCTATTGACAGAGGGATTTATATGATAAGTAGTGGTCTTATTAGATTTGGAATTTCATCTAGCAAGCAGTAATTGTTGATATGGAGAAGGCCAAGAAACACCATTTTCTTAATTTGAACTTTTTAAAATGGCTTGCGGTGGGGGTTTGGGAAGGATGAGAAGACTGTAGAATACATTATTCATGCAGAAACTCTCTCTTTCCTATCTAGTTTTTTTTACATTAGAAGAGGCGAGACAGAAACTTTAGATCGAGGCTTAGTGATATTTGAAGAGAAGAGAGGCAATACTAGAAAGATGAGGTAGAGTGGGGCACTCATTTAGTGCCTAATGGTTAATGCTTGTTGGGATGGCAACATGGTGGGGCAGGTTAAGGTTATGCGGGATGTATGGGTTTAAACTTATGGGTAGTGGGTGGGTTCAAGCGCGTTTTTTAAAACTTCAAAGCCGTTGAGGGTTAGCACTTTGGACCAATTACAAATTAGCTAAATTTCTGCAACTTCAATCAATCACTTATTGCAGATGTCTGGACTTGCAAAATGTTAGCATAAAAATGATGATTTTCAAACACTTTTTATGACTCTGCCAAGGAACAGAGTAATTCATTTTTATATGTTAATTGAAAACATGAAGAAGGTAGCAATTTTTAGGAGGCACTGAGGCAGTACTCGGTCAGGGAGGTGGGGGCAAAACTGGAGAACAGAAGTGAGAAAATATAAATGAAATGAATGCATTATTCTTCATCGAATTTATTCATCCAAGTTTTGAATGGAAGAGCTTGACATTTCTTATGATTTTTTTTGCTTATCGTCGGGTTTATTATCTTAGTTCCAAACCAATCTTTAAGATGTAATAACAGTTCATTTATCACATTCTTGTGTAATAAACAAATCATGGGACAAATGTTTTGAACTATCCCATGCTTTGAATTAAGTAGCTATGTGGCAGGGCAGATTTATGTGGGGGGGGGGGGACAGGTTTGAAATAGAAAGTTTTCTATGCGGAGCGGTGCGGATGGGTTAAAGTCTTTCGGGTGAATGCAGAACCTGCGTGGCAGCCTCCCTGCCTTTCCCCGTTGCTATTCTACTTAATGATTCTCCTGTGTGGCCTAATGCAGTTCTGAAAGAGCATTTTAGTGTTGCAACTGAATGGAATATCTCAATAGATGCAGCTTTGAATCTAAAATGCCCAACTAAATTTCCCAATTTCAGTTTAATCTGTTGTAAGAAGCTAATTTTTGAAGCATGTTGCACCTATAGTAGCTTTTATAGTGTATCATAGTGATTGCAAGTATGTTGGGTTTTTAAGTTCTGCTGGTTGTAGGGTGTGTTTGGTCTGTTTACAATTTCTAGGATTTCCTTGCTTGTCTTAATGTGGTTCAGTTTTGATGTAAAAACTCTTCAAATTTTCTTTGGTTGTAGGCGACATTACTTAGAGTGTCCTCATGGATTGTTGGGAAAGCATATTGAAAAGCTTGTGCAATGTGATCCTCGACTCAACTTTCTGAGTCAACAAGCAGAGATGACTCTAGATTCTCCTTATTTTGAATCCCAGATGTCAGGTTTTGAAGACACACATGAAAGGGACCGTGAATTTGATCTGAATAATGAAGGGAGTCCGAATTTTATTGACTATACTTCACCTTCTGGAGCTCAGTGTTCCTCCAAAAGTAAGCAAGATCCTAGACCTTTGGAATGTATTCACCAAGAAAAGCCATCCCCAAGATCAGGTAATTATGTATTTTATCTGAGAAGTGCATTTAAGTTTTCTTGAATTGAGTTGTATGGTGAGTATGTCTTTGAAGATGTCGATGATCATCCCTTATTCCCCACCTTTTTGAAAAAATGACAAATTGATCGTCATTTTCTTTTCAAAGAGTGGAGAGGAAGTTCGCTACCCATTCCCTTGATTTTATTGTAGTCATGTCTTGGTGTTACAGTTGTGTGTTTCTTGAACATGATCCACATTGAGGGGGTTGTCTCTGTTCAAAAAGAGGAATATGACCATATTGCAGAATTGGGTTATGGACATGTTATCCTGTGTTGAAGTATATTGTTCTCAACCATTCTATGGCCTATTCTAAGTGATCAGGATTGGCTTCTATATTGCTATCTGAATGTGTGTTGTTCTCGTTACTGTGCTGTTTCTCTTGGATTTGTTTTTATTTTGCTGTAACTTCACTTTCAACATGCTGTTATTGATACAGGGGCGAGTGATGATATGGAAAGTAGGGAAGTGGAGCAACGGAAAGGGCTCAGTAACCTCAATCAACTCAGAGTGTCTGGAATACATCCCTCCGTGTCAATGAGTGATTTAGTGAGCCAGCTTGAGCAACGTGTATCAGAGCAGACGACACTTAAAGTCATCAACCTCGCCAGTGATGAACGACCAAGCTCGGAAATCCTGGAAGAGATCTCCCAATCCTTGCTTAGTGACACTCAAAATGTGTCATCATCAGATGAGAAATCTCTTATGTCAAGGGTTAATTCTCTGTGCTGCCTCCTCCAAAAGGATCCTGCAACAGCTCAAGCGAGTGAGAACTGTGGTGATGTGTCGGATGAGAGAAGAGTTGATGAAATAAATTTCATTCCCACCGCACCGCTTGGAAGAAAAGATGTAGAAGATTCTTCTACGCCAGAGGATGAATCAGCTGATCTCTCTAGTTGCAAGCCGACTTCAACAATGTCAAGGAAGGACTCTGTCGGTGATCTATTGCTGAATCTTCCTAGGATAGCATCACTGCCCCACTTTTTGTTCTTATGCGATGATTCTGCTGGTAACCAGGCTAGATAGTCTTAGCTCAAGTCTACATCAGGTAACCATCGCAAAGGATGGCTGTAGTTCTCTTGTATATATTGAAAAGCTATGTTAGCCACAGTACTGTCCAGTTTAGGACTTGAAACTTTGATGCATCATTATAGAACTGTTCATGGATAGAATTAGACCTGTTTTCGTGCGTTTGTACAAAACTTAGTGCTGTGGAAGTATTCCAATGCGTTCCTGCTTGTCGCTACTGCATTATTTTGCCAAGTATAAAGTTACAGTGAACATGATATTCAGATCTTGCCCAGTGAACGCAGGATGAAACATGAGAATTAGACCACACAGGACAAAATTTTAACGTGCACGAGAAAAAACCGAAATTCTGGAACGGTTTTGAGATGCCCTGTAGTTTATTCG
>CM064968.1:48880364-49227364 GCA_032847665.1 Solanum chilense | reverse complement strand
ATTCTTTCATAGTACTCAGGCTCTTGAGTACGAATGAACATTTCGGTGATCTCACGCTCGGACATTGGAGGTTGAACTCTCGCGGCCTCTTTTCTCCAACGAAAAGCGTACTCTCGATAATTTTCTGTAGACTTCTGCTTGATCTTTTCCAAGTAGTAGCGATCCGGGGCATCTTCTATGTTATGTCCAAATCTTTCCGTGAAATCCTTTGCGAGTGCATTCCAACTTTTCCATTGTTTCAGCTCCTGTGATGTAAGCCACTCCAGAGCTTCTCCACTTAGACTTCGGCCGAAGAGACGCATCAATAATGCTTCATTTTTGCCAACTCCCACGAGTTGATCACAATAAACTCTCAGATGTGCTAGAGGATTTCCCGTTCCATTAAAAGTGACAAACTTTGGCACTTTGAACCCTTCTGGGAGGTCGAGATTCGGATGGATGCATAAATCCTTATAGCTCAATCCATCGACTTCGGAAATATAGTGCAACTCCTTCATGGCTTTCCTGACCTCTTCTTTCATATTTACCTTGACTACCTCTTCTTTTGACCTCCACTCTCTCTCCTGTTCCTTATAGTGATCAAGCTCGGAACAGTTGGCATAAGGTTTATTTGGAATTGGGATTCGGAAAGTAGTCTTCTGAGGCATGGGTGGAACAATGGAGAGATTCTGGGTATTTTGAGTGGCTTGATAACTTTGGGGGAAAGTTTGAGGATCAGCATTTTGGTTTTGAAGATGGGGGAAGGTTTGAGTATTATTTGTATTTTGGTTTTGAGTGAGCTGAAGAATTTGATTGGTATTGTGAGGATGATGTGGTGCTTGACACGATGTGGTGTCGTGACGGGGATTGGGGGTAGTTAAGTCAATGGTTGGAGGATTTTGAACGTGGTTAGAGAGAAGGTTTTGAACCTGTTCCGTGCTTGGTGGAGGAAAGTGGAGTGGAGGTCTTCCATCTCTTGGAGGGTCGAATGATGAAATTAGATTAGACAAATCTTGCATTCTTTGCATTTCGACCCTCATTTCGGCTATTTGTTGCATCAACTGCATAATCAATTCATTTTTATCAGGGGCGGTGGGTTGAGCCACGGCAACATCATTCATGTCAATCTCATCATTGTTATCCCCCATTGTTGTCTTTTCTTTTTGCAAATTTGATCGGGGAAGGAATCTTTGGGGCCTTAAACCTCGGATGATAAACCAACTTACCAACACAGATCAGTTTTTTAAATACCTGTCAATGAAAAAACTCAAAAGACCAATATGTTAGTTCCTGGAGGTGGTAAATAATAAAAGATATCACATATGGGTGAAAACACATAAGAGTTTGCTTTATCCGGAGATAAACTGGCTCACCAACATAGAGAAATGATTAAATAGACGGGAATTTGTCTACTTGACTTTGGGATTAGTGAAAAAAACGTCGACTTGAGTCGAGACAAAGTTGGCGGTATCTTTCATTACCGAACTTTGATTTTTGATTGAGATGTTACTCCAATTTCCTGGTAAGAGTTGGAAAAGATAAAATTTCTTGAAATGATGAATCATTTTCTGGTATGAGAGTAATAATAAAGAAAAAGAAGTTCATTTTTTTTTGAAACTAAAGACTCGAAGAGTATTTGGACGCACTTTTGATAGTGACTTGATATTTATGCTTATGGGTTCTAAAAATATTTGAAGAAGAGTGAGCTAGAATATCTCCAAATAAAACAACATATTCACATAAACAGTTATAACACATAAACAAATATTACGCGTTCTAAACAGATATGTGACCCTTTCTGCCAAGGGTGAGCCTAGCGATTCGAGGGATGTATACATCCTTCAAATTTAAACATATAAGTATGAACGTCCATTTAGGCCGTGGGCCGTTTTGGACTCAAGGTGGTCTTTTCTAATGGGCCCAACACTCCTTGGGTGTTGGGTCGTCTTAGGCCAATGCGCTACTTTTCGGGATTGGGTTCCGCTCTATCTTAGTTTGACTAAGAGTGGATTGTATTTAGAGTGGAATGGGTAACCCAAGCGGACTACTTGGGCTGGGACAATTAACGATCGTTGACTATCAAGTAGTCAACTACACTCGTCAGGGTGCCCCGAGAAGATTTTTGGTTAACGAACGACTGCGAACCCGCATAATCGTCCTTTAGTGGAAATGTAATAAGTGTCGTTTGACGGAAGTATGTATGTTATGAATGCAACAGTTAAAATCTGAATAATTTAAACACTTAAACAATAAATCACAAATAATCAAATACGTTAATCTTAAGGTTAGAATCCTCCAAAGTCCCCAGCAGAGTCGTCATTTCTGTTTTATCGAAAAATATTTATTTTCGAAAAAGGAGTTTGTTTTATTTTTGACTTTTAGGAGTCGCCACTTAATTTTTAAGAAAAATCAAGAAAACTCATTTCCAAAACAACTTAAACAGAAAAAATCGTTTTGAAAATATTTTAGGGGGTTCGGGATTCTTATTAGTGTCTTAGGAAGGTGTTGAAGGCACCTAAGACACTCCGCTAACTTACGGTTTTCCAGCGATTAACTTATTTGACTATTTTTAACTTTTGCAAAAAAAAATTTTTTTGACGTTGAATTTATTTACAAGTTTTGAAATATTTATTTTTTGTCAATTTTATTTTTTATGGTTAAAGCGCTTTAACTCAAACGAACTCAGAAATTGAATTTTGAATATATTAGAGTTTTAAACAAACTTACGAGTTGAAACACTTATCGTTTTGAGATTCCCTTTTAGTTTAAGAATTTGATAAAATAGAAGGCGTTTCGAGGGGGTTTGGAGTTTTTTCTGATCTTAAGCTAACGGCATTCAAAATAACGTAAACAAGTAGCAAAGAGAGATAGAGAGAGAGGGATTCGGGTCCAGGTTTTCGGGTTCTGTTCGCCTTGACCGAAACTTGGACCCCACCTGCTTTTGGGTCTTTAACCCATTTCTTTCTTTCGTACCTGTCTTAGTCTAAACATACAAGAATAAATACAAGGAAAGCAAAATAACAAGGGCTTATGCCAAAAATAAATATAACAAAAAAATCTTCTAATACTCCTTCCTCGAGCTCCTTCGATCTTCATGGAGTTCGAATTTTTTGCACGCTTGCTGCCATTCATATTTTTACACCTATTTAAGGTATAACGCTTCTGTATATCAGTGTATACAGGATGTATATCAGCCTATTTTTCAACTTTCGAAAGTCGACAGTTTCGTTTCAGAGGCATATTTCACTGCTAACAAAGCAGATTTTGAATTTGATCCCCTGTACGTCTTTCACCTTGTATATTTGTGTATAAAATATGTATACAATATGTATACTGCTGCTCAACTCTGCAATCTGTAATTTTCCAGCAGCCTCTGCTTTTCTTCCGACCTGTAAATTAATTTCCAGCAGCTCTTTTTTTTTTTTTATTTCAACCTGTACGCCAGTTGAGAAGGGGTCTACGACTCAGGGATTGAGGTTTTGAGCCTTTATGGCTCAAGGAAAAATGCAAGGGATTGGAGTGAAGTCCATGAGGACTCGAGGAGAGTTTCACATGCAATCAAACGACATGAATTAGTGCATGAGGCAACGTAGCAACGGAGCAAGCTATGAATTGAGACAACTTTACAAATCATTTAACGATAATTAATAACCAATTTAGTTTTAAAGGAAAACCAAGCATTAAAATGACATCCTTTAGACCTCAAAACAAAGAAAAGTAATAGGAAATAAACAATAGAGCGTATATTGTCGAAGTAGAATGGCAATCCAAACTAGAAAATGGCCAAAACTAATCTAGAACGAATGATAAGCATGATCATGAAAACTTCCAATAATGTTGTGTATGTGTATTTCACTACCTAAACAATGCAAGATAAACACTAATATATAACCACTTTATGCCATACAAAGACTTAGACCAAGCAACTAGAAACTAAGATTTCTTTTAAATGAAGACTCATAATAAGTCATACTAACGATTATCAAAACGGGATCTAGACGAGAGATCGAGCTAGGAAAACAGATGACTTCCAAAACAATTCCAAATGAGGCTTAAGAAACAAACAAAAAAGAATCCATAACAAATAGAGAGATGGCAGGATATCATACTCAACCCCACAACATAATCTCTATACACAAAACCGCATCTAAGAAAATATCTCAACGGTACAGATTTGGATATAAACACACATTATCATCGTGACACTAGCATAGATACCATCCCTGCGCAACTCTACAATCATATCCAAAATCGCAGAATAATTACTTATACAAAGATAACCACCCATCAAGGTGTTCTAAGAAACCAAATCCCTCTTTGAAATTTCATCGAACAGTTTGTGTGCACAACGGATTCCCCCACAAACACAATAAAATTCAAAAGGGTATTCTTCAAATCAAGAAACAAATCAGACCCAGATTTCAAAATCAACCGAATGACCAGCTAGACCAATCCATTTTTTTTCGTTAAAGGCTAGGCGAACAGTAAGACTAGGCGAACAGCAAAACCAGAACTTCCACAAGCGACAATCAATTCACTTTCGAAACAGAATAAACAAAGGACGAAGAAATAACATGGAGAAGAGGATTACCTCTTCGAAAGCAGCGACTGAGACGTTACGAACAGTGTAGCAACGACTTCCATAATTTCGGAAACAAGCGTGGACCAACGCTAGAACGACGCACTAGGACGAAACAGTGAACGTCGGGAACAAAGTCGAGACTCCCAATCCTTCGAAAGCCTCTTCCTCGAAGTCTCACACGTAAATGTGTAAGGTTCCTCTCTTCCTTACGCCCTCGGAAACGAAACAAGAAAGACGAACAGAATCCTTTTCAGAATTTTTTCAATCAAAATTTTACTCCCAAAAATTTCCAGCCAAATCGTTTTTTGTTTTTTTCTCCCCCCCCCTCCAAACTGATGAAAAATTAGAGTTTATATAGGAAGAACAACTAGGGTTTTCGAGCTTTCGGCGGGCAAAACGATTTCAAAATCCGAAAGTCGACCCCATTGCCAAAGAGAAAAAGGGGATTTCTGGCTGTCGGGGGGTCTTCGCGTGGGGTAGGGAGAGAGCGTGAGGAGACACTGATTCTACTTTTTCCGGGATTCGCGGCTGCTTTCTCTTTTTTTGTTGTTGGGTTGTTGGGTCGTGAGAGAGAGACGCGGGGCTGGGTGAGAGCGTAGGGAGAGAGAGACGCGATGCGAGAGAGAGGTCGCGTGAGAGAGGGGGGTCGCGACGCGAGGGAGCCGCGTCTGGTGCGTGGTTTTCTGTTTTTTGACGTCTTTTGCTGGGAATTATTGCGTTTTTCTGGGAAAAATGGCGTGGGTGAGGGGAAGAAGGAAAGGGGTACTGGGTCGGGTCGGATTATGGGTTTAAAGGGTTGGGTTGGATGGTTGTTTAAAATGGAGTGGGCTGTTACAGAAGACATTTGGGCCTGGGCATTAATTCGTGTTGGGTCTAGGTGTTGGGCTGCTGGAAATTGAGGGGAAAAGGGGTTGGGTCGGATTTGATTTGGTGAATTGGGTTATTTGTTTGGGCCTGGGAGTGGGAATAAATTTAGTGGGTTGGTAATTTTAAGTTGGGTTGAAGATTTAAAGGTGTTGGGTTGAATATACACATATATACCGGCTGTATACACACATATGTAAACATTTATACCGACGTGGGTCAAAAATTGGGTGTCAACAATTATACATAGTAATTTGTATAAAGCAAGAAATAGAGAAAGACAAAAGAGAACTGGTAACGGAAAATTTACTTTTGTATAATTATAAGTGTATAATATAAAAATATATGTATTTGTATTTGTATATATTCTTTTCTCTCGCTAATTTATACAAACAAAAACACAATTTATACATTTGTGTTTTGTGTAAAGTGAGAGAGGCGGGGGGATTTTTAGAGAGAGAGAGGCGATGGCAAATTGTTTGCTGAAAATTAAAATTAAATGAAACTATATTTATAGCATTTAATTTGAATTAATAGTTATTTTACGATTTTCTCAATTAATTATCTTCGACATTCACAGGGGCGGACCAACCTTGACCACAAGGGTGTCAAGAGACACCCCTTCGTCGAAAAATTACATTGTAGGTAGAGGTTAAATTTATATATATATATATATATATATATATATATATATATATATATATATATATATATATATTGACACTTCTTGATAGAAGTAAAAAGTTTAGTCTATTAATTGGTTAAGGGGTTGCAAAAACTCCTTACACTATGTATGGATCATTGTTATCCATTGTATTGTATTGTATCACTATTATACCTATAATGTTTTTTTTATTGTTATTTAAAAGTATTCTATTGTATTGTTATATTTCGTTGTTACATAACAATGAAAACCCTTATTTTATGGAACGACCAATTTGGTGTGTTCCCATTGTTACTTTTCTTTTTCTAATTATATATTTCAAAATACTATTTCCTTCATCTTAATTATTTAAATCTAGTCAAAGCTCCTACCCTAGAATAATTAAAGATATTTTAGTAAATTTATAAATTACTAATACAATACGATACGATCAAACCAAACGAGTAAATTATTATGAAACAACAGCAAATAATATAGTCTAGCCAAGTATTGTATCTACCATACAATACTATACAATAGATTACAATACAATACAATATATTATGAAATAGTGAATAACAATGATCCAAACAAAGTGTTAAGATTTTGTGTTCAAGCGCCATTGGGTTCATATTTTTTTTTTCATCCTTAAATCATTGACTCCCCTTTAAGAAATTCAGTTTTGCTAAAAAATATGATACATAATAAAGTGGATTTCATTCTTAGGTATAAGTTGAAATCTAGGTAAAACATATTGTTGAAAATTTAGTTGTGCACATTCAAAATTAGATGTCACAAATATCGGTTGATGTCTCATAATATTTTTTTTTCTTCCTTTAATTATTGACACCACTTTAAGATATTCATTGTTGCTAAAAATATGATTCGTAATAAAGTGAATTTCACTCTTAGCTATAAGTTGAAATTTAAGTAAATCATATATTGAAAGTTTACGTGTGCACATCAAAAATTAAATATTACAAATATTTATTAATTTCAAGTTAATTAATGACAGACTATCATATTACGTCTAAATTAAAATAGAAAGAGCAACATACTATCATTTATTTTGAATTTTCAACGCTTTTTCGTCAGAGTTTTCTCCATCTAAGAGTACATCATTCATCTCCTAATCAATAATTATTTCAAACAAATAGTAGTAATTTAGTACATTATTTATAATCATAGTCTGACATATTGGGTCCTAAGATCATTACATTAATTTTGTTGGCTCATTAGTCTTATTAGTACGTAATATATATATATATACAAGCAACTTGTACATCATTTATAAGCAACTTGTCCATCATTAACTCATTTTAATCTTTTTTTTTTATTTTATATTAGATGACATTATAGGTGTTGACGCTTTTGAAATAGTCCCAATCAATTTGCTAACATTTTTACTCTAAGAAAAATGTCAAATATGGAAACGTGAGCGAATAATTTTATTACTCTTTTTAAATGCGTTTTGAGTGAATAATATGTGATATACCTAAATGAGTTTAAAGTATTGATTGATTTGAGATAATGTTATAGATTAAAGCTTAACTTTATTTTATTATAATTCAAAAATCCCTGAATTATGATTATTTCTTTTAGAGGTGTCATTTAATTTTATTTTACAACACAAAAACCTATCAAATAAGGATGCTTCTATTACAAAAATCACTCAAATAATCATCTAAGATATTATGTCAAAATAACTTTTACATATAATATAAAATTTGTAATTCAAGTAAATAAATAATTACTTACTATAACAGCTAAAAAATTTTTGAATGTAATAGTTTAGCCCTAAATATCTCTATCTCATATTAGTTAATAAATACTCATTATTTATCAAAATCAAACAAGAATTAAATAGAAAAGTAAAAAAAATTGATCAGAATGATATTTTATTTATTATTTTAACTTTTTAAATATTTTAATCCTTTTAACTTTAATATCTTTTAATTAAAAATGAAAAAAAGATTATTTTATTTTAAAATGAAAAAAAGTTTATAATGAAAAAAAGATTATAAACTTTTTTAATTCTGGCCAAATTTTCTGATCATTTGACATTATCCTAAAAAAGTAATTTTGCCCTAATATTACTTTTTCGTGAAAGTGAAAAATATTTATTTCATAGCTTAGAATTATAAGATTATTAGTTTAACCTTATTTTGAATAAATATTAAGTTATTTTCTCTATAAAATCAACAACATCAATTAAACTTTGGTTTAATATTTTAAAAAAATTTAAATTTAATTTAAATAACTCATAATTTATTTAATTAGTTCAAATCAATTTTAAGCTAAACCATGAGAACGAATATATGATCGAAAGATTTAACTTTTTAATACAATTATGTAAAAATAAACGGATAGAATTGTGCCTCAAATTTTTTATGTGAAGAAAATCCTTAATAATGAGCATTTTTCTCAAATGAGGATCTCTATTGTGAATAATGGACACTAAATCTCTTATATTATAATGTAAATGGAAAGGTGTTTAGTCTAAAGTTAAATTACAAAAATGTTCTTCAAACTTTTTAATTATTATTATATTAATTAGTTTATTATTATTTCATAAGTGTATAATCATTAAAGATGAATGACTTTTTAACTCTTCAAAAATCACCATTAAAATTGACTAAATTTTCAACTCTTCAAGAAATCACTATTAAAATTGAATGACTTTTCAATTATACAAGAAATCATTATACTTATAAGTTATATACCAATATTTTTGTACAAAAAAACTACTATAACATACGTCTCTTTCTTCAATTACTATCACCTTTATACTCTTTTAAGCAATATAACTTTTATAATAAATTACAATCTAAATATGAAAGCAAATGAAAAGACAATTATACATCAATAATAATATTTTAAAGAAACTATTCCCTATATATATTTCATATTAAGTTATTTTTAGGTACTTTTCGCTTTTTAAGTTAATTTAATTGCTTAGTTTTTAAGACTACTTCTAGAATGTTCTTTCAATTTTATCCTTCATTAGTTATTATTGAAATTAATGACTAATTAGTATTTAGTTACTCCATTTTAATTATAAATTTGACAATAATTAATAAAAATAAAAATAAATAACTAGGTCTAATTTATGTCTTAATCTATTTTCATAAAAATTGTGAAACATCTCAAAAATTAACTTAATATAAAATAGAGAGAGTAACATATATTTCCAACTATTCATATTTTTTTTATTCCTCATATACATATTTTACCTTACCTTTGTCTTCTAATGACAATACTTTTAGTTGGTTACAAAAAGCATAAAATTCTTATCATATGCTTTTTCAAGCATTTTTTTTCTCTTACATGTTGTCTTCTGATGACAACACTGATTTAGAAAGCATAAAGCTCCTATCATATGTTCTTTCAAGCAAAACTTTACATTTAATTTCTTTATATATTTTTTTGCTATCTTTGAAATTTTATTCTTAAATTGATGTTTAAGTGTTTAATCTCTCACATGAAAAATATAATGCTAAAATTTTGTTTCATGAATTTATAATGTACTTTTTTTAATTTCAGATATATATAAGAGGTGATGCATTTGCAGAACAGATCTAGGACTTTTTGTAAAAATTAATCAATACAAATAAGGTATGTGGCATGCCTTTTCGATACAAATGAAGTATGGGGCATGTCTTTCCGATAATTTTTGCAAATTTTTGCCCAAGTAATTTTTAATAAATTTGATTAACATTAGATTATTTTGTTTTTAATTATATCTTAATAAATTAATGCATATGTATTTTACGAGGAAAGCTTCTTTGATAGCTTTAGTTTGAAAATAACTTATTGAAATTATATTTTGCTTAGTCTCCTAGCTTGTGAGGTGATAACTAATGCTTCTCCTTCAATAATATTGAGCAAAAGAAATCAAAAAAATCTCATTCAGCATATATTTCAATTTTGATTTAAGTTAAAATAGTGTAGTAAGTAGGTAGGTGAATTTTAGCGCATGCTGCATCGAAAATTTCCAAAGAAATTCAATATTTAGACGAATATCTTAAAATAAGAAAGTATGGTTCTTGATCCAAAATTCACAACACAACATTCTATCAAATTATGAGGTAATTTTATTTAATATGAAGAAGTATTTAAAAATCAAATATAAACAACATTAAACTTTATTTTTCTAAATATTAAAGAAGAATAGCAATCTTAAAAGAAAAAAAACATGAATACAAATTGAACTCGAATATAACATATAAGCAGTAAAAGATATTACTCCTATCTCTTCCTAATTACTTGTCACTTTTAAATTAACATATTAATTAAGAAAATAATTAATGACATAGTAAAGTTACAATTTCATCCTTATTAATTATGAAGTGAACAAAAAATTTGACATTTTTCAAAGTAATTAATTATTTAATTAAAAATATAATAAATATAAAAAAATTGTATTTTCTTAATTTGTCAAAATTTACAAGAAATTAAAAGTAAATATAAAAGAAAAAATAAATAAATAATTGAAGATAGAAGGAATATTAGTTAAAGGTGAAAAATTTTTCACTCCTAATATGTTATCAATTCTTAAAAAACAAAAATTCACTATTGTCTCTACCAATATTTTCATTTTAAAATTCAAAATTATTATAAATAAAATTTTTATTACGATAATAATAATGAATAAATATGCACGCTATCAAAAATTAATAAATAAAAAAAAATATATATATATATATGGTGTGTAAAATCACACATGATTGGTGTTAAAAAGAAACAGTGTGTGTTTTTAAGGCCGCCGAAATTTTTATTATGTGGGCACGTGCCGACACGCATGTTTTTTCCTTAACACACAAGACGACAAAAAAGAGAATTATCCAAATATTATCCAAATATCAGCCTCTTACGTGTCGATTCACTTAAATGACTATTTAAAGCCCTTCTCTTAATAGCCGGTAATCGTACAATACACGATCTGTGGGCGCCCACCCATTTATCGTGGGGATCCAGCACGTGGGTGGGGAATGCACTAATATCTCGACGATGTGTGAGAGATTGATTATAATTTATCGATAATTTAAAAATATAGTAGAAGATGTGATTATATATAAAGGTGATAATTACATGTCATGACCATCAAAACATAAAAATGAAATTTCTTATGTTAATCAAATAAAGATCTCTACAAACTTGCAAAAGATACGATCTATGATTACAAATTAAAACTAAAATCAAATAGCTATAATTGAAATCTACTGTGAAATGAGTAAGGTACTAACAATTTGATATAGTTATAATGCCTAGTTATATATTAAATTAGTATTATCTAATATTTAGGAAGAGTAAAGTTATAAAATATTATCGTTTTTTATTAATTATCGATTTACTCAATAATCCAATACGAAAAGTCGATAACAAACCTTAACACAATAACTTTTTTAAAAAAATAATAACATTTCTTTTGATTTAATTTATTGATCGATTTAATTTTGCATAGTCCTAATTATATAATGACTATTTCAGCTTATTAAAGATATGACTTAAACGAATAAAAAAAGTAATTATATGTGACATGATGTTATTTTAACTTATTAAAGATATGACCTTGTACGAAACATCGCAGAGGACAAAAATTAGCGCAGGAATAAGTTAGGTATCATTGTTTCATTTATTCATCTAAATTATTAGTCGTTATATTATATTCATAGTTTCTTATCCTTTTAAGTTTGGTTTTTATATTGATTATGAATTGGTAATTGTTTTATTCTTATTTTAATTATTATTTAAAATGATTTAATAGAGTTCTCATGTCACTTTGTGGGTTTTTTATTTTCTTTTTGAATTGAATGTCTATTAAAATATTTTTTTTTATATTTAAAATTGTGATCAATATAAATTTTGTAAAATTCAATTTTAAAAAATTACAGTAAATATATTATTATTGTTTTACCTTCCGCATTGGTTAAGTACTACTCAAATCATTTTGTATATGTAAGACTCTATTATATCAATTAATAATATGGATGTTATTATAAATATTAACATTAAATGAAGTGACAAGTAAAGAGAACCGAGGGAGTACATTGTACTTCTGTCCTAGCTTGTATATTTTAATATTTACATCTTAGTCCTAATGACATTATGCCTATGAACAAATATTTTTATTTTTAATTTAATTTATTTTTCAAATGGTCAAACTGTTTACGCAAATAAGCGTCACTTTATGTTTCGATTGACGAAATGATTTTTGCACAAGCAACATGTAATTATAGTTTTTTAAATTAGGTTATTTAAATATGTATTTGAAATTTATGATTGAAAAAATATTAACCTAAAAAATTGTCAAAATCACTTTTCAAGTTATAAATTCATGTTCTGGAACTATTTTAAAACATCAATCTAGTTATGAAATGTTTTTTTAAGACCTTTCCTTAAATAAAATAATATAATATAATTAATTTAATCTCACAAATTAAGATTTAAACAAGATACATTGGATGTAGACCTTATCAGTATTTTAAAAATTACAAATATTATTTCTATTAGACCATCGAATCAAACACCCTTTCCTTAATTTTAACACAAAAAGTCTAATTTTAAAGAATCAATCCAAAAATAAAATATTGTTATAAAAATTTTTCTTAAATAAAACAACATAATATAATTAACATAATTGCAAATTAAGATACACTGTATGTAGATCGTATCATAATTATCTTGAAATTAAAAATATCTTTTCTAATAGATCATTGAATATAACACCCCTCCCTCTCTCCGTTTCATAAAAACAGTCTAATTTGACTTGATACGAAATTTAAAAAAATAAATAAGATCTTTGATTATGTAATCCCAAATTAAAATAATGTTAAATGTATAAAATTGTTCTTTCATCTTGTGGTCTTAAACATGTTACGTAAAAAATTGTTATCAACAGAAAGAAGAAATCATTCTTTTTAAAATAGGCTAAAAAAGAAAACGATCATTCATTTTTAAACTAATGAAATATTCTAAGTAATTAATTGAATATAACATGCTTTATTTAATAAGAATTCTTATTCCCTCATGGCTCATGCCATAAAAGTAAATTAAATCATAAATAAACATTGTATAAATTACATTCATATATTCTACTTATATTTATATAATAAAAAATATAATTAAAATCTTAATTGAAACCCAAAAAGTTTGACTTATTTAAATGAAATATCATGACAAGTAAGGTATTTGGCAAAATTTAGTAAGAATTAAGGGACTAAAAAAATAAATACTGTAAATGTTTTTCCCTAATATAAAAGAAAATTGAAGTAATTGTCTGCTAGTAGTAGCCAAAACACAAATTGCTTTCTCTTTCATCTCATAAGCGTGACTTTCACTGGAATTTTCCAACTCTACTCAGCACGGCTCTGATATTTTTGGTATTTGTCTTACTCACTCAATCTGAAACTCTTTTTTGTCGTTTTCTCATGCATCCCTCGAGGAATTACACCGGCGAATCGCCGTCGGAGTTGCGGTGGCAGAGGGGGAAAATGTTGCCGGTGAAGAGGGAGGTAGACCTTGAAAACTTTTCCGATGAAGAACGCTACAAACTCGACAAGCGATTCAAGCTTTCCTCTTCTCTGCAGGTAGGTTTTTCTCTCTTTCTCTCTCTTTGTTGTTCTCATTTAAATGTTTCTCTATTTGATTTGTGCATTTTTTTTCTTCCAACACGTTTGTCTGTGTGCATCTTGTTATCTATTACCTTATGCTCTGAATTTGACTACACATAGAGTTTATGGTGGTAGTTTGACTTACTATTGAATTGCATCAAACATTTAGGGACTTACCAAATTGAGAAGTGCTTGGTAATAAATGAAGTAAAGGAATATAAATAACCATTTTAGAAATGTTTGTAGGAGAATTATCAATTACCGAATTGGGAATAAGAACTTGGCTTATCAGTATTGATGCCTTGATATTGATTAAGGAGATTCCAGTGAATTTACGTCTATTGTTATCTTCTGAGGCATTTCCTTCAAACTGTTCTGGAGAACGATTATCGGAAAAACCTCTCTACCGCGCGAAGGTAGGGGTAAGGTCTGCTTGTACACCCTATCATAGGACTACACCGAGTATGCAATTGTATTATCTTCTCTGAGATCTAAATCAAGGATATTTTGCAGCAGCAACTGGGTGAAGGAGCTTGTAATTTTACTGTTTCATCATCGTTCATGTCGGTAGATGAACCCAGTCCATTAGGTTTGCGGCTAAGAAAGACCCCATCACTGTTGGATATGTTCCAAACGATGCTTGGGGGCACCTCCATGGTGGAAAGTCTTGGAAAGAAGGAGCAGAAAAGAAGCACTGCAATGATAGAAAAGCTCAAGGCCTCGAATTTTCCTGGTTCAGTTCTGAGAATTGGAACCTGGGAGGTATACACAGTTCTTTTTTTTTTGATGATTTGTAAATAATGTTCAGTCTAAATGTTCCACAAGTGAATGGAATTCTTTTGTCTCTACAGTATAAGTCGAGATATGAAGGAGATTTGGTTGCAAAATGTTACTTTGCCAAGCATAAACTTGTATGGGAAGTCCTTGATGGTGGTCTCAAGAATAAGATAGAGATCCAGTGGTCTGATATTATAGGGTTGAAGGCAAATTACCCAGATGATGCACCAGGAACCTTGGATATAGTGGTAAGGGGTAAAACAATTTTGTTTTTGCTGTTGTCTTTGTGAAGTTATTTCCTTAACTGCATTAGCAGAATAGGCTCCAGTGTTGCTTTCCTTATCAACCTTAGTTGATGAGGGTGCTATGTATCCTTGTATTGCAGCTGGCAAGGCAACCTCTTTTCTTTAGGGAGACAGATCCACAACCCAGAAAGCACACACTTTGGCAAGCTACTTCAGATTTTACTGACGGACAGGCTAGCATACACAGGTCTTACTATTATCCCTGTAGTTCTTTTCTTCCTCAAGTAATAATTACGCCATTGTTACTTGTTAGTCGTTAGCCAATTTTATCTTATATTCTTGACATCTCCTCGGACATCTGTTGTGTAGCCTTTTAACCCTTCCTTTTTCCCCCACTTTGGCGAGTATTTTAAATCACTTGTTTGATCAACGTAGTTGGTGAATTAAAATAATGAGAGAAAACTAAATCCAGAAAGAGGTTTGCCCAGCATGACTCAACTCTATTGACAGAGGGATTTATATAATAAGTAGTGGTCTTATTAGATTTGGAATTTCATCTAGCAAGCAGTAATTGTTGATATGGAGAAGACCAAGAAACACCATTTTCTTAATTTGAACTTTTTAAAATGGCTTGCGGTGGGGGTTTGGGAAGGATGAGAAGACTGTAGAATACATTATTCATGCAGAAACTCTCCTCTTTCCTATCTAGTTTATTTTACGTTAGAAGAGGCGAGACAGAAACTTTAGATCGAGGCTTATTGATTTTTGAAGAGAAGAGAGGCAATACTGGAAAGATGAGGTAGAGTGGGGCACTCATTTAGTGCCTAATGGTTAATGCTTGTTGGGATGGCAACATGGTAGGGCAGGTTAAGGTTATGCGGGATGTATGGGTTTAAACTTATGGGTAGTGGGTGGGTTCAAGCGCGTTTTTTAAAACTTCAAAGCCGTTGAGGGTTAGCACTTTGGACCAATTACAAATTAGCTAAATTTCTGCAACTTCAATCAATCACTTATTGCAGATGTCTGGACTTGCAAAATGTTAGCATAAAAATGATGATTTTCAAACACTTTTTATGACTCTGCCAAGGAACAGAGTAATTCATTTTTATATGTTAATTGAAAACATGAAGAAGGTAGCAATTCTTAGGAGGCACTGAGGCAGTACTCGGTCAGGGAGGTGGGGGCAAAACTGGAGAACAGAAGTGAGAAAATATAAATGAAATGAATGCATTATTCTTCATCAAATTTATTCATCCAAGTTTTGAATGGAAGAGCTTGACATTTCTTATGGTTTTTTTTGCTTATCGTCGGGTTTATTATCTTAGTTCCAAACCAATCTTTAAGATGTAATAACAGTTCATTTATCACATTCTTGTGTAATAAACAAATCATGGGACAAATGTTTTGAACTATCCCATGCTTTGAATTAAGTAGCTATGTGGCAGGGCAGATTTATGTGGGGGGGGGGGGACAGGTTTGAAATAGAAAGTTTTCTATGCGGAGCGGTGCGCATGGGTTAAAGTCTTTCGGGTGAATGCTGAACCTGCGTGGCAACCTCCCTGCCTTTCCCCGTTGCTATTCTACTTAATGATTCTCCGTGTGGCCTAATGCAGTTCTGAAAGAGCATTTTAGTGTTGCAACCGAATGGAATATCTCAGTAGATGCAGCTTTGAATCTAAAATGCCCAACTGAATTTCCCAGTTTAATCTGTTGTAAAAAGCTAATTTTTGAAGCATGTTGCACCTATAGTAGCTTTTATATTGTATTATAGTAATTGCAAGTATGTTGGGTTTTTAAGTTCTGCTGGTTGTAGGGTGTGTTTGGTCTGTTAACAATTTCTAGGATTTCCTTGCTTGTCTTAATGTGGTTCAGTTTTGATGTAAAAACTCTTGAAATTTTCTTTGGTTGTAGGCGACATTACTTAGAGTGTCCACATGGATTGTTGGGAAAGCATATTGAAAAGCTTGTGCAATGTGATCCTCGTCTCAACTTTCTGAGTCAACAAGCAGAGATAACTCTAGATTCTCCTTATTTTGAATCCCAGATGTCAGGTTTTGAAGACACACATGAAAGGGACCGTGAATTTGATCTGAATAATGACGGGAGTCCGAATTTTATTGACTATACTTCACCTTCTGGAGCTCAGTGTTCCTCCAAAAGTAAGCAAGATCCTAGACCTTTGGAATGTATTCACCAAGAAAAGCCATCTCCAAGATCAGGTAATTATGTATTTTATCTGAGAAGTGCATTTAAGTTTTCTTGAATTGAGCTGTATGGTGAGTATGTCTTTGAAGATGTCGATGATCATCCCTTATCCCCCACCTTTTTGAAAAAATGACAAATTGATCGTCATTTTCTTTTCAAAGAGTGGAGAGGAAGTTCGCTACCCATTCCTTGATTTTATTGTAGTCATGTCTTGGTGTTACAGTTGTGTGTTTCTTGAACATGATCCACATTGAGGGGGTTGTCTCTGTTCAAAAAGAGGAATATGACCATATTGCAGAATTGGGTTATGGACATGTTATCCTGTGTTGAAGTATATTGGTCTCAACCATTCTATGGCCTATTCTAAGTGATCAGGATTGGCTTCTATATTGCTATCTGAATGTATATTGTTCTTGTTACTGTGCTGTTTCTCTTGGATTTGTTTTTATTTTGCTGTAACTTCACTTTCAACATGCTGTTATTGATACAGGGGCGAGTGATGATATGGAAAGTAGGGAAGTGGAGCAACGGAAAGGGCTCAGTAACCTCAATCAACTCAGAGTGTCTGGAATACATCCCTCCGTGTCAATGAGTGATTTAGTGAGCCAGCTTGAGCAACGTGTATCAGAGCAGACGACACTTAAAGTCATCAACCTCGCCAGTGATGAACGACCAAGCTCGGAAATCCTGGAAGAGATCTCCCAATCCTTGCTTAGTGACACTCAAAATGTGTCATCATCAGATGAGAAATCTCTTATGTCAAGGGTTAATTCTCTGTGCTGCCTCCTCCAAAAGGATCCTGCAACTGCTCAAGCGAGTGAGAACTGTGGTGATGTGTCGGATGAAAGAAGAGTTAATGAAATAAATTTCATTCCCACCGCACCGCTTGGAAGAAAAGATGTAGAAGATTCTTCTATGCCAGAGGATGAATCAGCTGATCTCTCTAGTTGCAAGCCGACTTCAACAATGTCAAGGAAGGACTCTGTCGGTGATCTGTTGCTGAATCTTCCTAGGATAGCATCACTGCCCCACTTTTTGTTCTTATGCGATGATTCTGCAGGTAACCAGGCTAGATAGTCTTAGCTCAAGTCTACATCAGGTAACCATCGCAAAGGATGGCTGTAGTTCTCTTGTATATATTGAAAAGCTATGTTAGCCACAGTTCTGTCCAGTTTAGGACTTGAAACTTTGATGCATCATTATAGAACTGTTCATGGATAGAATTAGACCGTTTTCGTGTGTTTGTACAGAACTTAGTGCTGTGGAAGTATTCCAATGCGTTCCTGCTTGTCACTACTGCATTATTTTGCCAAGTATAAAGTTACAGTGAACATGATATTCAGATCTTGCCCAGTGAACGCAGGATAAAACATGAGAATTAGACCACACAGGACAAAATTATAACGTGCACGAGAAAAAACCGAAATTCTGGAACGGTTATGAGATGCCCTGTAGTTTATTCGAGTACGAAACTAAAACGGTAGAAAATATTAACAAAAATTTCAAAAGAGTATATAAAATTTTATATAAACCAAAACGGTAAAATCGCTCCGCACGCAGCGATTTACTTTTACTGAAAAAGTTAAATCGCTGCTGGGGCAGCGATTTTGCCAAAAAGTATTTTTTTTAAAAAAAAAACATAAATCGCTGCCTAGGCAGCGATTTACATAAAAAAAAAAAATTATTTTTTCTATGTAAATCGCTGCCTAAGCAGCGATTTACAAAAAAAAAAAATTTTTTTTATATAAATCGCTGCTACAGTAGCAGCGATTTATATCATTTTTTTAAATAAATCGCTACTGTAGCAGCGATTTATTTAAATTTTTTTTTTTATTAAATCGCTGCAATAAGCAATTTTTTAAACTAAAAAAAAATTAAAAATTTTAAAACAGCGATTTTATATATAAAAAAAAATTATAATTAATAGGTGTGATTAGGGATATACTTGAATTCAATTAAATAATTTTTCTCCTTTAATTTTTTATTTAAAAAAATTAATTATTTAAATTCAAATATTATTTAAATTTAAATTCAATATAATATCTTTTTTTAGAAAGAAAATATATTTATTACTTTACTTATTTTTAATTTTTTTAAAATAATGTATATTTTCTTATAAGTTATATACATAAATTTTAAAAAATATTATAATCTTTTTTTATATATAAAATCGCTGTTTTAAAATTTTTAATTTTTTTTTAGTTTAAAAAATTGCTTATCGCAGCGATTTAATAAAAAAAAAATTTTTAAATAAATCGCTGCTACAGTAGCGATTTATTTAAAAAATTGATATAAATCGCTGCTACTGTAGCAGCGATTTATATAAAAAATATTTTTTTAATAAATCGCTGCTACTGTAGCAGCGATTTATATAAATTTTTTTTTTTTTTTGTAAATCGCTGCCTAGGCAGCGATTTACATAGAAAAAATAATTATTTTTTTTTTTATGTAAATCGCTGCCTAGGCAGCGATTTATGTTTTTTTTTAAAAAAAAAATACTTTTTGGCAAAATCGCTGCCCCAGCAGCGATTTAACTTTTTCAGTAAAAGTAAATCGCTGCGTGCGGAGCGATTTTACCGTTTTGATTTATATAAAATTTTATATACCCTTTTGGAATTTTTGTTAATATTTTCTACCGTTTTAGTTTCGTACTCTAGTTTATTCGGGGATTAGTTGTTCTGGGATGGGATTGTAGTGTTAATTTTTATCTCTCATTGAGGAGAAATTATCAATCTTGGGATAACTTGTTCTCCGATCAAAACGAGTCCTTGATGTACACTCGAAGTGGTCCTAACAAAAACAAAATGAAATCCAACAACCCACTAGGTTATAGAGACTAACATTGCATGTTGACCATTAGGATGTCGAATCGAGTCAAGATTATACCGTTACACAAGTGGAATCAGTCAGCTTATTAGACACAGTATGAACTAAATATTCATAGTCAATGTCAACCACGTTAGACATTTGAATTTTTTGTATTCCTCCTGTATCTATATCAGAGTTTGACAAATTAGGGTTCTTTTCGTGTAAGGAAAACACTCCTTATCAAAGGATTTTTCCATATTTAAAGTTTCAACCTGAAACCTATAGTTAAGAGAGAAGTAGACCATCCACTAAACTTATGCCTAATAGAGCAAAAGTTCGTTAAAAACTAAACTATTCTATCGGTCAAGTTTTGAATAGGAAAATACTACAACCTAAAAAGCAACAAAAGGAGTAATTAAAGACATTCATGTATTAGAGTGTCAAAGGGAAATCATAGTGAATTATATTACAGTGTTGTCACGTTTTTGTAGTAATATATTTTACTTGATCAAACACGTACAAATTAATCAAATAAAATTCCATTATCATACTCATGATTCGCAACTAGCTAGCTTAATTAATCTTAACATGCATGTATGCTATCTTCAAATTCGAACCAATTAGTTGTAGCAACACCCGCGATTTGAAAAAGTAGCCCTGGTTTTCAAGATGAAAACAATTGGCCAGTGGATGGGGCTGGCCTTGGAGGTGGTGGAGGGGACTTTGAACTTCTTTCTAAACTTTTTCCTTTGTTAGGAGCATCCCAATAATAGACAGCCAATTCATTGTCATTAGCAAAATCATAAGTAGAGATTTGCTTGGAATTTGGTGATGGTTTAGGTGGTGGTGGAGATGAAATTGATGGCCTTTCAATTATTCTCTTTGTCATGAGGTTTTGTGTATTGATTGTATGATTATCATCATGACTTGCTAAAATTCTAGCTTCACTTCTTTGTAGGAAACAAAAGAATGTTGTCATGAGAATGAATGTACAAGTAGTGATTATTTGCATGTTTCTCAATATTAGTAATAACACACTACTATATTGAGTTAGTTATGGGTCAAGTACTAGAGCATAGTACAAAGGAGTATTTATAGATGTTGTTTTGAAGGGAGTAGGTATTGGTCAAAACTCAAAAGAGTAGGTTTAGCTTCACATTCATGAGGTCTCGAATTCAAACCTAACAGATACAAGAAGTATTGAATGATTTCTTTAATCTCATCTATCTGAGCCATGATGGACAGAAGTCTCGAGTTTAAATCTAACAGATACAAGAAGTATTGAATGATTTCTTTAATCTCATCTATCTGAGTTATGATGGACAGAGGTCTCGAGTTTAAATCTAACAGATACTAGAAGTATTGAATGATTTCTTTAATCTCATCTATCTGAGTTATGGTGGACAAAGGTCTCGAGTTTAAATCTAACGAATACAAGAAGTAATGAATGATTTATTTAATCTCATCTATCTGAGTTATGATGGACAAATAACTTTAATACTTATATTAGTAAAAAGTAGTAATTATCTTGTAAAATTAATTGAGATATGCAAACAAGCTCGAATGATTAGTTAAAGATAAATAAAGAGTAGATGTGTAGTGTGAAATGATTTAAACTTCATTCAAACCATTTCTTAAATTAAAGCATTGACTTGGCCATGCTCAAAAAATTAACATGTAAGGAGTCAAAGTCTTGTATTTTTCTTTACTACTTGTTCCGATCCTTGTCTCATTTGAATATTTATTCATCTTTTTACTACTAGTTGTAATATAAATATCCACAATTTTCAACACGTACTCACCTAAATTATAAAGCAAACAATATACATGTAATGTGATCACACAAATGAATGATGATATGTTTGACGCCTACAATAATTGAGGACAAGTCATATCTAATTAAAGTTATATATTAAAGATTTAAAAAAAAATTCCCATCTTTAATCTATTACTTCACTTTAATTTTGTTTTTAAGTGTTGAAACAAAATTAGAAAATGACTAATTTTGTTACTTATATAATATAGATTAAAATATTTTCTTAAAGCTAACTAAAGTTTATTTATAAATTAAATATCAAAAGTATCACTTTTTCTAAAGGTGCCCCATATGTTGTGATTTGCTAGACCAAGTAGGGCCGAATGTGTTGTCTTTAAATTTTGTTTTTCACTAAATTGCCTGTTGAGCACATCCAATTTACTTAAATAATTATACAAAAAACTTACTTCCCTCCGCTATTGATTTGACACAATGAATTGATACAGATAATTTTATCAAATAACCCTAGTGTAATATCAGTCATCTAAACATTGAAAACTAAATAGTAATATTTAATAGCAAAAATAAAATAAAAATAAAATAATAAATTATTTATTAGTTTTATAAATTAGATAAATATTAATTGGACATTCCAAAATAATATAATAGACAAATAAAGATATTCATGTGTCACTCAATATTTTGAATTATTCTGACTTCTATACTTCTATATACTGTCTAAATATGCAAAATTTACAAAAACTTGAATAATTTAGGTTCAAATTCACAACAAAACTTAGATAGTGTAATCTAATGTGTACTACTAATAATCTAAGTAGAATATATCAAAATTTAACGGAACTGATTTGATCTATACTGTTAAGTAGAATATTATAAATTTTATTAAAATTGATCAATAGAAGGATCGAAATAACACATTTTTAATTAGTACGTTAGTACTTAGGAGTAAGCTGGCTATTTCATTAAGCCGCAATGATAAATATGAGTAACGCTTTATATAAACGCAACTTAACTACTCTACTTAAGTCTTTAGTGACTCTAAATGCAATTGTCGTTAATCTGTTTAAAAAGAATGATAACTTTTTATAATTGAAAACAATTTAATTCGCACTATAAATGATCCAAAGAATACCTTTTTAAACCACATATTCCAATACTCTTTAATTTTTTCTAAATTTTTGTATCAAATCAATTATTATTGTGCACGTAGATTTGAGATAAAGGGAGTATATAGTTAAATTTACAAAGCCATGAATAAACATCGATCTTAAAAAGAAATAAATATAAATCCTGGTTTGATAACAATACTGCATTATTTTATTGATTAATAAGTTAAAAACCACATATCACTCCCTCTAATTCATTTACTACGTACATACGTTGTTAATACTCCATTACAATACGTCTATTACACATATTATTCTTGAGTTAATTAACTCATCAAGTGAACTAAAACCAGATTATACATGTAGCTACTTTAATAACATAAAATAAAAAATACTACACTTAGTAGTGAACATATATTATATTATAAAGTCCCGATGCTAGCTTAATAGGAAGCTTGAAGAGGCAAAGTAGAAGAAGAGGATGTGATAATGATCTGCCTTTGTTCATCTTGTGGCTTTGGTGGTGGTGGTGAGGCTACATGATCTTGCCTCCCACCAACAGGCGGCGCCGCGACGGTGTCGTCATGATGAGGAGTAGTAGTAATTGTTGTGAGTTGACCAATAATTGGATCAGTCTTGGGAGAAGGAGGTGGTAATACACTATCATGTCTTCCATTAACTATTTCTTGATGTGTTGGTGAAGATGATGTTGGTGGTGGAGGTGTTTTATATGGTGTCCTTCCATAATTACCACTTTCCAACTTCAACTCTATCAGCATCTCATCATCATGGTAATTTCCTGATCAACCAAGTAAGCAACATTATTTTATTAACTTCTCAAAGTTAATTAGAGTAATAGAAGGGAAAACGCAACGCTAAGGTTGTCTCTGCGTGACCTATAAGATAAAATGAAGCAATCTCTAATGTTATATTAAGACAGGTTGTCTATGTCACACTCTTTCCAATGAGATTTTTTTAAACTGCGCTAATAATGAATGCTTGGTGCACTGAACTGAAAGAGATTATATAGATGAGGTTGATTAATTCCCTCAAGTAGATATAGATTAATTTTAGCTCAAATCATATATATAAGTACGAGAAAAGTGTTGGGTGGTCTTGGGCCTTCTCAACCCAAAAGCTAGCTCAAAGGTTGAGGCTTTCCCTCACACTTATAAATTGACCACCAACCCCTTCCACTTCCGATGTGGGATAACCCAACAATCTCCCCCTTCACACATCGGGCCTTGGGCTGGAGAGAACGACAAGCCAGTTCCTCCCGGTGGGCTGAGCCTTGTTGACAACCTGGGCTCTGATACCAATGTTGGGTGGTCTTGGGCTTCTCAACCCAAAAGCTAGCTCAAAGGTTGAGGCTTTCCCTCACACTTATAAATTGACCACCAGCCCCTTCCACTTCCGATGTGGGATAACCCAACAAAAAGAAGTGTTTCATAAAAGAAGTGGCATATTATCTTCTAATTACAACGTTATAAATTTACTTTCTCATCCATGCAGCCCACCATAACATTAATTTTCAAGTGGATTAACTAAAAAGAATAATTAATGAATACTAATGTTTAAGTAAATATAATAGAGTAGGTAACAAAAGAATAATTAAATTAAATTAAATTAGTAGTAGGTACCTAGTAAAGTTCTTGCTTGAGCTCCTACGAAAATGAGAAAGCTGATAATTATTATAAGAAAGAAAGCTCTGAAGAAGCTGATCATTTTAGCTACTGATGATTTTTCTTATTTGTTCCTTAAAGGAAACCTCTATTTCATGTCTCCATTTATAGACAAAAAAACAAAAAAAAGTTAAAGTGCATTACCACCAAACTCACCTTCTTTATTCCAATTGATGTTAACTTTCAACTAAAATAATATATTAATTAGTACTAGTAAACAATAATTAGTCTATAACAGGATCTAATGCTGCAAATTAAAAACACACATTTTTTTATTGTTCCTATTGCGTTGGTATAATTAATAGAATTTTGACACTCAACGACTCAGTCTTGTTAGTTCATTTTAGTTACGATACTGTATCATTGTATATTTATATTACGTTATTAGTGTTTGTTTAGGAGTCTTCTTATTCTCTCTTGTAATTCTATTTGATACTCTTTTAAGTTCATTGATTAATAAAGTATTTTCTTTCGGCATTTACTTCGTGTTTATATGGTATTAAGGCTCTATAAGCTCTAACGAGAACGATCATTTTTTTTTCTTTTATGCTTCTCTCATTAAGTTAGGATGAGTTGCTAAACAAGAATTTTTACTAAAGAATTTAAAATATGAATAAGTGAGCACATGAATAAGTAAAAAAAATTCAAATTGTATTGACTTGGTCTAAACATTCGATATCGATAAGTTTTTTCCACACTTTTCTATACCTATTGTTTCTCTCTATTATACCATACTTTTATATCTATTATTTCTCTCTATTACCATTTATATCATAAAATCCTATCCTAAACAACTAATGAATAAAAACATTTGGTCATTTTCCCAATATAAATACACACACATCGAAAAACTCGTGTTGGTAAATAGTGATTAAAGGCATACTTAAACCAATTTTATTACGGCAAGCTATATATATATATAATATATTATATATTTGCATGACAAATACAAATCATATTGCAAAATTCAAAAGACAAATTTGAACCCACAAAAGTAAAAGTTGTCAGCATCATTAAAGTTGAAGTCATTATATTATAGTGGTGAGTCTGAGTCTTCCTCACTCGTTTTTTAGTACAACAAAACTGGCCGCCAATATGATAAGAGTCAATTTGCCACGTGAAAAATTACTTCATTATTTTCTCTTAATGTTTGTCAATTATTAAAACATATGTACAATGTTCACCTATTACACCTATAAATATATATATGTTAGGTCTAATTCAATCGACCTACCTTCTCAATAGCAAATTAATTTGGTGAAGTTTATCAAAATTAGGAATTTATACATTGGATCTTCGAAAGAAAAAAAGTCGTACGTTTCATAAAAAACTTGTTCGTAAATTTCACTTATACATACTTAATTTTGCAAATTACCTAGTCGTTCTGTCCTAAAATGTTAAAGAATGACAATATTCTCACACCGGTGGTTAATGAGATGGGTGTACTCCTTATTAGACTTGAACAATCCTCCTCCGTTTGAGCTAACTTTTGGGGTGTGAGTTAGACCTAAGACCTAATTTCACATGGTATCAGAGCAGGGTTCATTTCATCCGATGTTGGGGCTCCCAAAATCAAATTACCCACGCATCAGATGTTATAAAGCACTCGGCGTGAGGTGTGGTGTTAAGGAATGACAAAAGTCCCACATCGGTAGGTAATGGGATGGGTGAATTCTTTACAAGACTTAGTCAATTCTCCTCCCTTTAAGCTAGTTTTTGAGGTATGAGTTAGGCCTGAGACCTAATTTCACGTAAAACACTTGTCATGTTTGACTTTTCAAGTATCAAAAGACATAATCTTTGATCAGAAAAAAATTGCTACTTATAATACTTTTCAATATAATTTTCAAATATCAAAATTTAATTTGACTTTTAAAAATTAAAGACTTTAAATAATTTTCATATAGTTCAAATATCAAAATTTAATTTGACTTTTGAAAAAAAAAAAAAAAGACAGTAGTATTTTAAAACAAAGTGAAATATAAAGCATATATAATCGGAGAGAGAAGGTTTCCAAAGTTCTCTCTTATATAATTAACCAAAATTCTCCTTTTGTCGCACTCATCAGCTGAAATTTTAATTAATTAGGTGTTGTTAATTAAAATTATCTATTTTTCCTGATAGATTATGGCATCATATCAAAGATTATAATTAATGGAAACATGCCACGCTCCACAAATATAGTTGCTTAAAGTAGTACTCCATGGTCCGCTTTTATTTGTTATGATATCTTTTTATAGAGTTAAATTATAAAAATTTTGATTAATATTTTATGATTATGTTAATTTTTCATCATATTGATATGCAAAAAAATATAATTTATAGGACTTTGTATAGTTTTTGAATATCTAAATTTTTTGTTTAAAATATCAAATTAATATAATTTAATTTAACTTTAAAAATTAGTTAAATTAAACTTTCGAAAAACATAACATGACAAATAAAAATTGACGGAGAAAGTATAAAGCAAAAGTAGTAGCACTAAATCTCAAAAAGAGATGGACCAACAAAACATCATATTACATGACATGCAAATATTTAGAAAAAGCTAAATATATTACTTATACTTTATTGTCAAATCAGATACTATGTTTAAAAAGGCTAAGATAGTAATCAATAAATTAATTTTTGTGGTCATTCGTGGGCAAATGAAATGTTTGCATAGCCATTAAGGAGTAAATAATTATAAACACCAGATACCAACTCCACTTAGCAACATGAATAGGGAGCTTAATTAGGTAAAATCATTAATTTAATTACTTAGAAATGTATATGGCTGTAGCTTTCTTCTTCCCTACAATGTAGGCCATTTGCTAAAGCATATAGCACTTAGTTGAAAGAAATTCCAAATATGGAAGAAAAGCTGCATATTGAAATTAATTCCCATTTTGCGTTTGTGGTCCTTAATTCCGCACTATCCTATTCTATTTGTTATGGTAGAGTATGCGGGTTTCATTCATAACTTCTTCGTTGAAAAATTACGTAATGATAAAAATTTTGATTGAATTAGGACCTAGCTAGTGATCAATAACGAAATATTAAAAGCGTGTTTGGTAAGAAGGAAATATTTTTAGCGTTTCAATAAATAAGTAAAAACATATATATAGTAATCCACTAGGCTAAAATAAGGTGGGAGTGTGAGTGAAGTTCTAACTTAATTTATTGTTCCTCAAAATATTTTGATCAACTCAAACATGAAAAAATTGAAAAAAAGTATTAAAAATAATACCTTTCATAGATTCCCTTAAGAGTTATACATGTATTAGTACTATAAGAATTAATTATGAGTGAATCTTGTGTAGGTATTAATTAGGAAAAATTAGTAAACTAGTCAAAATAAATAACATAAATATTAGCAATAATGTCAAAAATGTCATTATTTTAAAAAATTTATGTGTCCCAATTTTCTTCCTATTTTATCTCTCTTTTTCAGTTAATTCTATATATCTTTTTTTAAAAAAAAAAAAATCATTCTCTCTCATATTTATCTTTTCAGATTGTTAATTCTCTCTCCCATTTAATTTTTTTTTATCTCTCATGGTTATCTTTTCTGATTTTCCTCCAACATTCAAGTTGCAAATATTTTTCTGCCATATATTTTGGTTGTTTTTTTAATCCAAAATTGGATCAACAAGAATCCCTTTGATTAAGGTATCTCTAATCTTTATCCTATTTTCAGATTTCTTTTCTAATTTTATTTTTGTTTAAATCTTAAAAAAATGTTGTTTGTATTTTTCAATTTCCGTTATGATTTACTCTCCAATGGCTGAATCCAAGAGGCTTAGTAGAGGTATTCATCTTAATCAATCAATTTCTGGTGATTTTTCATCCTTTAATTTATTTATTACTTAATAAATAGTGTATAATGTATGATCCGCTGCTAAAATGAGGGAAGAAAGAGGGTAAGAACATTTACAAGACTCATTGGTGTGAAAAACCTTCCTCAAATTCAGAATGCAAATGTAGAATCTTTGTCTACTCGTGAGGGTCTTGAAAAAGACGACGAAGATCGGATAGTTTTCGAACAATTTTCTATTAGTTTGTTTTGTATTTATAGTTCTTTTTTAGAATTTGGTATGCTTTATCAATTTGTATTCAAATCACTATGTATAATATCAATATTTGTATTTATTAAAAATTTCTTGTTGCATGGTTTATGAATCTTGTATTTGTCCCTAATTTGTATTCATCCAAATGTATGACAACTAGTTATGTATTTTATATATAAGAAGAACAACTTTCTATTAGTTTATTTGTATTCTAATACAAATACAAATAATAGACATATTGGAATAAATACGACTTAGAAAAGGAAACAAGATTTTGAAAAGAAAAATAAATACACAGTGAAAAATATATACGAATACAAATGTATTTCTCAAATAGCTACATTTTATTTGACATACATATTGGAATGAATACAAACTAAAAAAGAAATACAAGCTTCATTATACAAAATACAACATGAAAACTAGAATGGATACTAATACAAACGTTATACATATTGGAATAAATACAATTTAAGCAAGGATACAAAATTTTAAAAAATAAAACAAATACACTGTGAGAAAAGTATGACAATTACAAATAAAACTATAGGTGTTCAAGTTTCTAAATTAAAAAATAAATAAATTTAATAGATAAAACTATAATGTATCATCATAAAATTTCATAATAATAATTAGTGAGAATGAGATATTATATTTTTTGATTATGATTTTCATAACAATAATTAGTGAAAAATTGATATTGAAATTTTATAGATGTGGTACTTCTTTAATTACGTGATTTTTATAACAATAATTAGTGAAAATTGGATATTTATTTGGTTAATAAAAGTGTTTAGAAACAAAAAAAAAAAAAAGATTACCAGAATTGGATATTGAATTTTTTTAGAACAATGGACAATTTTTTTTTTTTATAACATGATGAAAAAAAGAAAGAAATAGATAAAAGTTGGTGTATTTTAATAAATTGTAACTGATGAAACTTTTAACATTTGTTCCTTTTTAAAAATAATAATCTCCCCTAAATTCCTCTCAATCTGTTATATAAAAATTATATTTTTTTAAAATAAAACAAATAATAAGAACATAAATAAGATACATAACAAACTTAAATTTTGACATTTTTACTAAATATTGAAAGTGTTGTTAATGAACCCTCTTAAATGTTAAAATATTGACATTTTAAAAAATTTCCCTTAATCTATTAATTATTCAATGATTAATTATTCATCTATTAGTTATTGCATTATCTATTCTAAAATAAGATATAAATTTTCTTACAACTTATACATATACTAAAAATATGAATTTCTAAATTATCAACCAAAAGTCGTATTGATCGTATATATGAACAATTTACTTCTTATAATCTACCTACGCAACTTATAAATTATATGATAATTAATACATATCATTCTAGAAATTAATTTCGACAAAAAATATTCCACTACTAAGTTGACTTTGAAAGTTTGACAAGTTATCCCCTAAATTTTGATAAAAGAAAGAAGAAGAGATAGCCAAGTTTGGGCTCTTATTGGACTTTATTTCAGTTTCGATGTTAATGGGCTTATAGTACTGTTGGGCTTATAAAAGCCCAATAACACCGTCATCCTTTTTGGTCGGTGATGGGATCTCTTCAGACAGCTAATATGTTGTGTTGGATCAATATTTTATGTAAACAAATTGATATAAGATTGTAATTGTGGTGTTTTAATTACATGATTACATCTAATACAAAACAAGACACAAATTACTGAAATTAAAATATTATCATGATAGTACATACATACAATTATTTAAAAGAAAAATCAAATCGTGATGATTTGCCTTGTTGTTAGAGGGAAGTATATAATATAGCAATATTTTTTTTTTTTGGAAATTCTATACAAGAGCTACGAGGATAAAAGATTAATTTTGTTGTTTATCAAATGCTATATTAAAGTTTGTAGATATTCATGTCAGGTGTGTGTGAAAGATAGCTGAAAAGAAAAGTGACGTACTGATAAGTTGTTCGACCTTCATAATTAATAACACGTGATCTTTTAATAAAATCGTATAAGTTTGTAACCTAAAACCATGCTAAAATATCTTTAGTTAAGTTGTTTTAACTAAACAGTTTACATGATCAAATGTTGGTGAGATGTGAACATAATGAATATAATGCAAACTTCATGAACTTTTATTAGGTTTAATTGAGTAGTTCTTTTTATGACCTAAAAATCAATCTAGATACATCAATTCTTTAAGATCAAATAAAACTTTAGAAACTTCATGAATAAAATGCATTTGATTAACAAGTCTCGAAAAAACATAATACGATATTATAATTCCTAATAAATGTCAAATGAATTAAACAAAGTTACCTAAACAAGACTTTGTTAACAAGTTGAATTAGTATAGTTTTGTGCCTTAATTAAGTAATGTGAGAGACTTGAGTTTTCTAACCAAAAGGTACGTACACATGACAGTTATTCCAGTTAGCAACTTTTTTTTTTCTTCTTTCGTCTTTTTTTTTCCTTCAAAAAAACACAAACTTTAGTCTTTTACATATATATATATATTTTAATAAAACTAAGCTAAAATTTAAAAAAATAAAATAAAAAAAATCAGCCCTAACATATAGTATAACTTCTTTCTTTGCCCATTTTGTTGTGTAATACGTAACTTCATTGACAAATTATTATTTTTTGTGTTGTTGGTTTTAAGTGAGCCCTAATCTAATCTCTTGTTATTTTCAAGTTTTCTTCATATTTTCTTGGTAATTGAAGTAGAATTTTGGTGGAGCAAGGAATGGGAAGTAAGAAAAAAATTGAAGTTGAAGTGGTGAAGAATGTAAATGAATTTGGTGATGGGGTTTCATGGTATAGAGGAGCAATGCTAGGGAAAGGAAGTTTTGGGTATGTTTATGTTGCTAATTTGAAGAACCCCAAGTCGAAAAATCGATACTTGCCATCAGTTATGGCTGTGAAATCGGCTGAAGTATCTGTTTCAGGTTCAATTCAGAAGGAAAGGGAAGTTTTAAGCAATATCAAGGGTTGTCCTTATGTAATTCGATGCTTTGGGGATGAAACTACGAATGGTAATAATGGTGTGATGGCCTACAATTTGTTGCTCGAGTATGGCTCTGGTGGAACCCTAGCTCAGAGGATCAACAAATTAGGGAATGGGAACAGAGGGTTGGCTGAATTTGAGGTGAGGCTGTATACGAGGTCTATGCTTAGAGGGTTGAATCATATTCATGCTATTGGTTATGTTCATTGCGATATGAAACCTGAGAACGTGTTGCTTGTGCCGAATTCTAGTAAAGGAAGTGTTGAATTTAGGGCAAAAATTGGTGATTTAGGATTGGCGAAGAGAGAAAATCAGAGTAAAAAGAGGAGATTAGAGCCTTATTGGAGAGGTACTCCGATGTACTTATCGCCAGAAGCTGTAGCTGATAATGTGCAAGAGTCTCCTGCTGATATATGGGCTCTTGGTTGTATTGTACTTGAGATGTTAACGGGAAAACCTCCGTGGGATCGTAAGGATGCTGAGGATGTACTCAAGAAGATTGGGGAAGGACATGAATTGCCTACGATTCCGGGGGATTTGTCTAAGGAAGCGAAAAATTTCCTTAAGGGTTGTTTTGTGAGGAAGCCTACGTATAGATGGACTGCTGAAATGCTGTTAATTCATCCGTTCGTTGAGGGTTTAAGTGATGATGATGATGGAGTGGAAGAACGACAGGAGGTTGAAGATATAAATGAAGTTGATTCTATGCAATTGGTTACGGAGCCTGACGATGAAGTTTCCTATTCTCAAGAAGATTGGAGCTGCATTTCTGAAGAGGAATCCGTTGGTTACTGGTCGGAAGATGATGATACAGAGATTACTGAGGATGAAATAGCCTCTTGTTTTGCTGAAGAAAGGATGAGCATTAGAAGCTCTAGCATTGATAGTGGTTTAAATAGTATGATTGATACATCAAAGCAAGTAGCTTCACGGAATCTATCAAATAATTCGTCGAAATGTCCATTAAAATATACAGTTCCTGCTGGTGTCCTAGCACTAGGTGGTAGGAGGGAGATATGATTTATTTATACCTTATTGGCTACATTCTCTGTAGATTATATGCAACTCAGATTGTCTGAAATTTAATGATAAGTTTTTAATTCCTTTATCCTTATGGCCACCATTTTGCTCAACATTTTACCTTTTCTGTTTGCAAGTCCTAAACACACTGTATTTTTGTTTGTTTCTTCTTAGTCTTACCCTTTCATTTCTGGATTTTTTTTGCATAATGAACGCGTGTATGTTAGCTCAGCTTCATTCTATCAGACAATTATTATTCGGCAAACCAAGCACTTAACATTATCTGCAGGATGCGCTTGAATCTAAACATTAGATTACTAACTTGTAGCGTTTTTTTCTCTTTTCTTATATATTAACCGCTTACTTTCTCATGCTTATTGTAGGAAGCTGGCTGGATAATCACGACTTTGATCACCATTGTCTCAAGGCATCGTGTTTCTAGAAGAAAATCTTGATAAATCTAGTGTTTTCAATTTTACCACTGTCGTCTATCTGTTTATCTTGAAATTCATCAACCACCTAATAGGTTTATGAAGATTTCCATAACCAGCTTTTGACAACAATTTTCTGATGGGAAGCCAAATGCTCACTGCAGTATGCTTATCTGAAATTTCATGAATTATATTCCAAATTTATGTGCTTCATGATCTTTTACTAGCCCCTCTTTCTAGGACTAAGTACACTTATCCCGTCATTCTTTTATCACAATTTATGCATTGCCTATCCATTTGAGGTCAGTTATAAACATTTAGATCCAATTTAGGAAATGAAGTACGCGTAGGTACAAAGAAGTAGGAAACTTTAGTTAGCCATCTATGTTCAATGATTAAGCAGCCTAATTTAGTGACTTGAGATTTCTCCATTTACATCATGTCATTTTTGCAGATGTTGCAGTAACAGTGAATCTTTTCATCTTTCATGAACATTGTAACCGATAATGTTATGTGTAGCACAACTATACTGTTCTCTGGATGACACTCACATGTCAAGATCGTGATTTAATCACAATAGTTTTATTCTTGTTGAAAGTGCAGAAGAATTCAGTAAGCTATCCCTTAAAAATTCTATTAGAAACAGAGAAATTCAAATGAAGTGAATGAGCAGGAAAACTATTTAAACCTTGTGCTGCTGCTGAGAAGAACTACAAGATCTTGCCAAGATTGACTCCTGATATTTTCCGGTATTTCAAGTTCTGTTAAGCTCATTTCAGTTAGTTTCCTGGTGTCGCAAGACAAAATTACTTGTGCAACCCCCTAATGTAGTAGTTATTTTCAAATTGTAGTTCTTATTTGTTACTTCGTGCTCATCTCGTCTGGATGTTGAAATGCAAGGGGAGTCCTTGTCCCTCCTGTTCTTCTTTAAGAAAAGGGAATAAATGATCGTAATCTCCTTACTTCATGCTTTATAATCCATTTTACAGAAATTTAAATGATATCAAGACGAGGAATCGTGAAGGAAAATCAGCTGATCAAATTAAAATTGCTGCTGAGGCGGAAGTGAATTGCAAGCCTGACTGCTGAATGACCGATTCCAATGTTGATTGTGCTGCTGATGAGGCGCCACGTACCAGAAGGTATTATGCATATTCATAATGAGAAGGAACTGCAGGTATTGCATCGATCTACTTCATATTCCGCAATGTAGCTACTTCCAGGCATGCATTTTCCTTTCTTCCTTGTTATGCCTTTTTCAGACAGGACTTTCAAGTCTCACAAAGTACTCACTATCTGTTTATTTACACTCTTAATTACTTCATGCCAGCTTGTATTCTTGTTACTTTTATGCACTTGGCTTGTTTCAACATAGATTAATCATGTGGTAATCTTACTCTCATAATGCACTACCAAGATTGAATTTTCTGGTGAAACAGAGTTGGCATAAAGGTGATTCTATTCTCAGAGTTCAAACCCAAGAGGCCGAGACCTCTATAATTAAGGATGAAAGATACGAGAAGTACTTATCATTGTATCACAATCTTTTAGTAGTTCTTTATAGCCAAATCGCACGCACTTCTTTAATACTTAATTATCTTAGTCAAACTAGATAACTTTGCTGAAAACAATCTAGTAACTTTACAAGTAGGTCACATTTTCCGAGTCCGGAGCCTAAAGGGTATAAAATGTTAATAAAAATTCCAAAATGGTATATGAATATTTATTTTAACCAAAAGGGCAAAATCGCTGGAAGGGCAGCATGCCGGGAAAAAATAAAATCGCTGCCTTGACAGCGATTTCTAAAATATTTTTGTTTAATAATTTTTTAATAAATCGCTCCATAAGGAGCGACTTTCTTAATTTTTTATTTGAAATTAAAAAAAAAAAAAAATAGGAGCAAATCGCTGCAAGTGCAGCGATTTGTCTCCAATTTTCTTTTATATTTTTTTAAATCAAATTTTTAGAAAAATTATAATTGCTACTTATTTTAAAAAATCATTAAAAAAAATTATTTTGGAATAAGTAGTAGAAAAATTTAAAATTAAAATTTCTTTAGAAAATTTAAAATAAAAATTTCTTTAGAAAATTTAAAATTTAATTTTAAAAATTGTACAAAAAAATAAAAAAAAATTGATTGGAAAAATAAAAATAAAAAATTGGAGACAAATCGCTGCCCCTGCAGCGATTTGCTCTTATTATTATTATTTTTTAATAAATAATTTAAAAAGTTAACGAAATCGCTAATTAGGCAGCGATTTATTAAAAAATTATTAACAAAAATTTGTTTTGGAAATCGCTGCTAAGGCAGCGATTTTACTTTTTCCGGCAAGCAAGCGATTTTGTCTTTTTGGTTAAAATAAATATTCATATACCATTTTGAAACTTTTATTAACATTTTATACCCGCTTCGGACTCCACATTTTCCCTCAACTCGAAGTAAGAATATTTTTTACAAAGTTGCATTGTCAAAATTAAATCAGAGATAAAATGGTAGGCTCTACTATCAGAAAATTGGGTTAAAAGAAAAGCATCATATTCCCTTGAATTTGTGTTGATATCACAATTATAGAATTAGGTTCCAATAATATATGGATTTTGCACTTTTTTACAAGTCTCATCCAACTTCAAAAGTGCCTCTTAGTTAAGAACTCTCATTCAAGGTCTCTGAAGAAGCAACGTCGAAAATATTCTTTTTTCTTTTTATCCCTAGAAACAACTAGAATTAAGCACCGACAAGCAGCGACATAATCTTATCTTGCTATAGTTTATTCTTTTTTTGAAAATACAGTGTGAAGTGTACTCGTTTCTTCAGGTAGATATTTGAATGTTTCGTAAGTCAAAAAGTGTGCACAAAATATCCAAATATATGAAACTTAAGCACGTCAAAATTGCGTAACCATAAAACTCCCCATTAAACACATTAACTTTACGTCCTTATAAATTAAAATGGTGATGAAATTGAGTTTAACTTACATGCTATTTTTTTTATTTTTTTAAAAAAAAAAGTAGATTACACGTAAGTGTCTATATATTATCTACTATATGTAATAAATAAAATGTTATAACATCAATACTTAATACCAAAAAAATATTAAGAGATGTAATGTCAGTATGTATAAACTTTAGGCTTTTAAGACAAGCAAGTCATGGTTTCCAATTCCATTTCTTGGGTCAGGGCATATAACCATACGTCAAAAATGATCAATAGCGGTAATTAAGAATTAAATTATCATTAATATATATTTCAATTGGGACTTAACACTCTTTGTATATGTCTTTAAACCCTTTAGCGACATTGATTCTAATGCACGTAACTAATGTCGATAAGAATTTAACACTCTTTATTAATGTTAATATTTGTTGTAGTAAACGTATCTAGTCAAATGTCACGAAAGTAAATGTCGGTGCATATATGCTCTTACAAAAAGTGAAGGTGAAGAGACATGCAAATAACATGTATTCATTGATCCCTATATATATATAGTGATTATCAAGAGAAATAAGTCACATCTTAATCTTTACACAGCCAGAATTCTCCATCCTTTTTCAACAAATGAAGAAATTTGGTTTTGGTCCTCTTTTTGTCATCATGATTTTGTTATATGCAATATTAGCCTTAACAAGTTATACTACATCTGCTTCTGAAATTTCTCATGATGCAACAACAAACAAAATTATCAATGCTACTGTACAAAAACAAAACCACATTTTGGGAGTGCAAAAAGAAGTAGTAATTCATCGTCGAGCTCGTCCTAATAGTAGTTCTGCCCCATCCATCAACATGCACCCCTTCTTCTTCTTCGCCTTCGTCATCTCTCTTCTGATCGCCTCTTAATTATCGTCACTCTTGTTAATTTTATATGTATCTTTATCCACGTTGTAAATAAAAGTCCTGGCTCTGCTAGCGACTTGTTTTATTTGATCGTAAGCTATTAATTCTATACATGTGTGTGATTGAAATGTTTTGTCCTAATATAACATGTTTCTATGATATTTGACTTATCAATTGTTCTAAACTTCTTAGCTTCACACATTGTAAGAAAAGAGTGCCATGTTGATTTTTATTGGTCCTATCACAATGACTTGACTTCTCAATTTTATTTTATTTTTGCATTTTTTATATTTATTATGGGCATAGTTACTTTTTAGTCGTTATGTATATTAACAGTATTAGTTTCAAAGTAATTGTCAATTTAGACAATTCACAGATATTTTTTTTTTTCAAGTTTGCCCTAATTATTCTAGAATTAAGAGGCACACGTATAAATAATAATTAAAGAATTAATAAGGTTTGACACAATTATTATCATGACAACGTAAAAGGAACAGATTGATATGTTTGTCACTAAATAAAATTTAGCTAGTGACAAATATACGTTTTGGTATATATAATATATCCGGAGAGAGTATTTATATAAACCAGCACGTATATTTGTCACTAACTATATTTTTTTTATATGTTCATGTGGAAAAATTATTGTGTATATATATTATTATCATAGTAATAATTACACGGTAGTTTCCAAATAATATATGAACAATTTTCTCTGGAAGGATGATATATAGCTTATAGTACATAATATGTCAGAAAAATATTATAGGAGCTAATGTATTACATGGTAATTTCTCAGTGCGTTCCTTCTATGATTTCTTGATTATGCAAATATTTACTTGTTTAAATAAGAGTAAATTCAGAAAAAATTATTGATATTTTTTTTATTACATAAAATTTATTTTTCTACATTAAATACAAGTTCCAATTAAAATTTCAAAATATAATCATACGGAAAATTCATGTAGGCAAGTCATAATTTCATTCAAAAAATTTGAGACTAATTGAATATTTGAACTTTCATCTTGCTCGTGAGAATTCAATTCTTGACCTTATAACCCCTCTTAATGTTTATATTTGCCCCTTAAAAAAAAGGAAAAAAAGCTCTTTGGATATTTTTGCATAAAGGAAAGCACTCATAAGAAGGGAATAACTAATAGACAAACTTCTATCCATCAGCTTGTATGAAGCTAAATTGACTTATAAGAGATAGATATTTTCTCTGTACCAAAAAAAATTAGATATTTTTGCATAATATCTTTATATCAGTAATAATTTATCGGAAATAATTTTTTTCTTTTTACAAAATAAAAATATGACTTTGTACATCTTATCTTTTCAAAACTTTATTAATGAAATTACACTTAACATGTTGTAATTCAATTAATGAGAACTTTAGATATAAAGTTTCTCCATTAGGTTCCTTTAAATTATGAGTCTTAATTTAATTGGCCATTTAATAATATAAAAAGACTTTATATTTTGTTATTATAAATAAAAATGCATATAATATTCAAACTATTCATTGAATCTCAAGATTTTAAATATAATATCATTTCATTTCTGTTAGAGACTTTAATTTTTTTAACAATAAAAAGAGAACATTGACTTAAGAACTTATTAAAAATAAAAATTTTGATTCCTTTTTTTTTAAAATATATATATATATATATATATATATATATATATATATATATATATATATATATATATATATATATGGAAGTCACCATTTTGAAATTATACCAAAATGGGATGACCATAATTTATTTATTCAAAAAAAAAAAAGAAATTGGGGAAGAAGTCAAAAACGACAATAGTGTTTTCTCCGTTCGGTATCGTTTGTCATGTACGTTTTAAAAGTTAATTTTATTAATTTTTAAAGTTTAATTAGATTATATTAATTTAATATTTTAAATAAAAAATTAAATATTTTAAAATTATATAAAAAGTATTATAAATTACAATTTTTTACTTATTAATATCATAAAAAAATATTTTAAAATGTTAATTCAATTTTTTTTAATTTAATTCTAAAAATAAAAATCATAACAAGTAGTCCGTAATAAGAAATATTATAATAAAACAAAGTAAGCCTATAATGCTTCCACGTCACGCCTAACCAATCGACAAAGGTCGGATAAGATCGTGAAGAGCCGTTCAAATAATGTATTATTTTAGTTAACTATAACTATCTAAAGTTTAAACATAATAAAAAAGTTTAAATTAAATTATTTTAGACTTTGATATATATTAACCAAAATATTTATACATGGTAGACAAATAAGTTAATTACTTAAAATGTATTGTCTTTTTTAATTATGAATTTTGCGTATGTCTTAAATTTACTCTCCATATTTAGAAAGTTATAATCCTAATAAATTTAGAAAATTAAAAAAATATAACATTTTCTTATATAAATGGAATAACTTTTCTCTATATATTAGAGTGCTAATTAAGAAATCGTATAAACAATCTTACACATCTATTTAAAAACAATCTTTCTACTTCTCAAATCATTTACGTTAACAATTCTTTTTCTATATTTTTCTTTAGGTGCAATTATATATTAGTTAACTATACCATCAAATATTTATTAGCTTCGATAAGTCATAAAATTTCAGATATATTTTAATTATTTTTTTTAAAATTTTTGCTGACACGTCATCTCTTCATCAACCACTACCATTCTTCCATATTTTTTTTTTCTCTTATCCCTTTTTCTTCTCTTTTACATACACTTATTTAAACCGACTCTGCTTAACGCTAACAAACATCTTTCTATTCTATTTTCTTCCCCTGTTTTTCCATCTTTTTGACCTTTATATCAACAATTATTATTCTTCTTAATAAATTTATTAGTCTCATTCATATTTGGTTTGCCGTATTTGATCCGGTCTCGTTGAATACTTCAATTAATTCATAATCTATTTAAACATCCTAATCTCTCAGTTAAAATTCATCTGCGTAATTTGAAAGACGAAATTTTTTTAAAAAAATCAATGGCGAATGCTATGGGAATGATGAGGAATGTTGGGGGTTATGGTTCTGCCTGTGCTTCATGGATTCGTTTGAAGAATCGCGCAAACAAAAAGACGAAGAGGAGTGAGAATGTTAAATTTGGGGTTACTTGTGTTTATTCACCTTCTCTGAGTGATCCGTACAAGACCTTGAGGATTCAACCTGATGCTTCTGAATCTGATGTTAGAAAGGCTTTTAGACAGCTTGCTCTTCAGGTATATTTTCTCTCTCCCTTCTGTTATTTTGTACGAGAGAGCAGATATCTTGTGAAATTATTGGCAAGAGGAAGGGGAAACAGGGGATTATAATAAAATTGAATTTTTATCGAATAAAATAGAAGTTTAAGTAATGAATCAATCGAGTTGTTAAGATTTTTCGAAAAAATTTATCATTTTTTCATTATACTATTTTAGTTCTTGTTGAGGCTCGACATTGTAAATTAACAAAATTGTTGTTTAATTGAATTTCAGTATCACCCGGATGTATGCAGAGGAAGTAATTGCGGTATACAATTTCACCAAATCAATGATGCATACGATGTAAGTTTATTTATTACTGATATCCACATTTTTTTTGGGTTTACTAATTTATTTATTTCATGTTTTATAGTAATTTATAAATTTGTGGATGATAGGTTGAGTTTAGCTTTAATTTTAATTTTAAATAAAAGAAGTTGTATGAATTAAGCAGAGAATAGGAACCAAATTGAGGAAGATAATGGTTGGATTCTTGATTGTGAGATTTGTATTTTTTTTTTAATATTCTTCCTAATCTATCCTTATAATAATTAATTAATTAATAGTAATAAGGAAAAGTGGGTTTTCATTTGCTCCACTAGATGAGCTTCAGGGGATTATAAAACTTTATTCAATATACAAATACTTTAAGTAGGTATCAATCAATTCATATTTGGATTATTTAATCTTGTAGGGAACCTGTGAATTTTTTTTAGGCCAAAAGTCCTTTTCACTTTTGTTTGTATAAGTTAAGAGGTGCCAATTACGTTATCTAATAATATGTCACTATCCCATTTTCAATTATTATTACGTACTAGAACTTGTTTGTAGGTCCCTTATTTCAATTATTTTCGAATCATGTTTTGTAATATGTTATCTGGACATATCAAGCGTTTCAGCGTTAGGTTTAAAATTCATTTTTTAAATTTATCTGATGACGTAGCTCATCTATCAATGTCTGTGCCCAATGTCCAATTTTGGACAATTTTTAGCTCATGGATTAGTTCTAATGTGTAATTTTTGATGCAGACTGTGATGAGTAACTTGAGAGGTGAAACAAAGAATGCAGAAATGGAGATTTACGAAGAATATGACGATGACGATGAAGCCATGAGAGGAGTGAATGATCCAGATTATGATATGTGGGAAGAATGGATGGGATGGGAAGGAGCAGGAATTCGGGATTATTCGTCTCACATCAATCCTTATATATAATTTTTAAAAATAAACGTGGTATCTGGATTAGCTCACGTGCCCGTTTTATGTATTATCTGGATCATAATGTTTCTGTCAAATACCCTAAAACCCATCCATCATCTTCAAACTGAAAGATGGTTTGAGGTTTCTGTATATACTCAAAGGAGGGAGTTGTATATTTTGTACTCTGTATTTATCAATTCTAATCATGTAATGATATCAATGGAAAATATTATTATATAGTTCAGATTCCTAAAATAATTATGAAGATCATAGCTAATGACAACTTTTAATTGCTCAAATGTTTCTATATCTAATTGTATATAGGTTGATGTTTTGTTGTTATTATTATTCTTTGATGGCTTGAAGACATAAAGGAGTTGAATCTCAATGGATAGTAATAACAAAAATATTTTTTTAATTATGATACTCTGTCACATAAAAAGTAGGTCAATATGAATTGAATATAATAAATTGAAATTCAAAATATTCAATTTGTAATTAAGTTGAAATTGAAATTTAAACGACTTGATGGATTTAGTCTACTTTAGACAAATAAAGTCAAATTGAATCAACAAATGAGCACAACAACTTGTACAAAACATATTTCGTTGAATTAGGACGATTAATGGTCTAATATCATGTCAAGATTGAATAAATTAGACAGATTTTTACTTTTGAATTAAAACTAGACACATTTTTATAGATTGGTCTATATGTAACACATATACTACAATATATGAAAAACAATAATTTTGTTTTGTCCAATTTCCAGATATTAATTTATAATTTGTGATAAAAAATTTATAAATTTTAAATTTGTCAAATATACATTAATTGGCGTTGTAGTACGTAGGAGTCCATTTACTACTCCTACCTTTGGTTCAAACATTAAAATGTAATCACATTAATTTATCATTAAAAAGAATAAATATAGAAATAATTCACTAAATCTTCAAATGATAATTATTTTAAATTAATTAAATTTAATAAACACGATAATTAAAATGAATCATTAGTAGCGAATTAACTCTTATCTATCTGAGGTCACTTTCTAAGTTGAAGCAGAGCCGGTGGGGCTGATGAGTGATGACTGATGCTGGGATGTACATTGATGAGAACCTCTTTCAATTTAACTTTATTTATTGCAAATGAAGACCATATTATATGTGTCACTTTCAACCTCAAAAAACATACACATTAAATTGCATCGAACAATTATTGATGGGTTAAATTGGCAACACACATTGACAAAAATCATTATGACCTTTGGGACTGGGATGCGTGAATCATGTCTAAATGATAAAAGAGAAAAAATAATAATAATGTCACGATAATAGTGATAGATTTAGAATTTTTACTAAAGTTAGCATTTGTAAATCAAGTTGCAACGTCTAGTATTACTGAACTATCTCTCTTCTTTGATTTAGATGATTTTAAATTAATATATATATATAAAAATATTCAAAATCTATTTTATATATATATCATATAGATTTTTATCGAAGAAATTCAAGTAAACTCTATAACAATAGATTCGTTCCTGCGGGACAGAACAAATAAATTCTCTCATTATAAAATGGCAAATAAGTTTCGGGAGGTGGTGGTAATTTGTACTCCCTCTATACTGTTGCTTTAATTAAAAAAAATATTTTCATACACAGTAAAATATTTAAATTACGTGCAATATATAAAAATACCACCATAATCTTGAAAAAAAATATAATACCTATGAATTTATAATGGATATGTCAATTTCATGTTAATTAAGCAGCACGAATCCAGCCTAAATAAATAAATAAATAAAAATTTGTGAGAGTTTAGATGTAAAAGGAATAATATTCAGCCACATATAAATAAATAAAAAACAGAAGATAGTAGAGAAGTAAAGATAGTACTTACAATTTTACTTTTTACGTAAATTAGTATTACTGTATTCCTTAGGGCTGAGAAGAAATCTGTTCACTGAGCTTTGGTCGAGTGGCTGACTTCTACGTTTTTCCGGTCGGCGATTTCCCGGCGTCGCACGTGGCGGCGGAGCTACAGTGGTAGCTCTGACGGAAACCCTAATATAGTATAATCGGGTCGAAAATTGGACTGATTATTTAGGCCGCAATATCAAATGAGAGCCGGGTTAATTGGATGACCAGCGCTCTCCCGATCTACAGGTGAAGCTTGATGATTTACAATAAGCTTCAATTCAATTGCTCAATCTTGATTTTTTTCATGTTAGTTAGTTTCAAAGAAAATGTTTTTCTGTGGAGAATACTTTCTCTGTTTAGTTTAAATGTTTATTTAGGAAATCAATTTCTGGTGTTGGATTGGGTATTAAAGTAGCTGACATGTAGTAATTGTACCGGTTTAGGACATGGTATGAGAAATATGTTTTCTTGATAACTTTTTGAGTTTTGATTAAAACAAGTAAGATTGAGTGAGAATTGGAACTTGGACGTTTGTAGATTGAGTAAAAATGATATCTTCTTAAGTGAAGAAGTTATTAGAATGCACTTTCCCATAGAGTCCCAACTCCTAAGGAACATTTTCCTTAGTACCTAACACATTCTTGATGTCATTTAACATACCTTTCATAGGATCCAAACAACTCATTTCACATACACTGATTTCGAATGCCGTTAAATCCAAAAACTAATCTAGCAAAGAGGTATTGTGTTGTGCTACAGAACTTGATAAGATAACGTAGTTATTATAAATACCATCTGCCAGGATTCAACTTATTAGAGAGTGGGCTGGACACATAGGCAAAATCAAAATGAAATTTGATACTTTCAGGGAAGCTTCTGAAGCTGAGCATAGAGCAACTGTGTTTTTAAATACATTTGATGATGTGTATAGAGTTAGTATTGAGGTCTAATTGGCAACTTCAGCCATTGAAGCTTCATGTAAGTAAATGCTGGCATAATGGACCAACTTATCTAACTACATGGCCTAACAAACTCGATTAAACTTAAAGACGGAGTCAGTTGAGAATTATTTATTGCTGGGGATGGAGGTTTCTTTCACAGTTATTAGATTGAGGTTTCCAGTTCTTTCTCTTGAAGCTCATTAACTTCTTCATTTGTTCCAGATTCTAAAATCTTCATTGATGGCTGAAATAAAAGAACGCTTGCTTCCACCAAAACCTGCGTCAGCAGCAAACCTTAGAGAAGTATCTTATAGGCCGCCTACCTCTGGTCGTCAACCTTTTCAAGGTATAGATGTTTTGGGCCTTAAGAAGCGAGGTCAAGGTCTTCGATCATGGATTCGGGTTGATACATCTGGCAATTCTCAGGTCATTGAGGTTGACAAGTTCACTATGATGCGTCGTTGCGATCTTCCAGCTCGTGATCTACGTCTATTAGATCCATTGTTTGTTTACCCATCAACAATCCTTGGCAGAGAGAAGGCGATTGTTGTAAATCTTGAGCAGATTCGATGTATCATTACAGCTGATGAGGTTCTCCTATTAAATTCTCTCGATAGCTATGTCCTGCAGTATGTAGTGGAGCTGCAGCGGCGGTTGCAAGCTGCAGGAGCAGGTGAGGTTTGGCAGTCAGAAGGTGAGTTGAGCAGAAGAAGAGGAGGCAGGAATATTGAGAATATGTTTGGGAATCCATCACCGGATTATTTGCCATTTGAATTCCGTGCTCTTGAAGTTGCACTGGAGGCAGCTTGTACTTTTCTTGATTCTCAGGTATGTAGCACAAAACACCATCTTGGGGACTTTGTTTTCATCTACTTATGTTATATAGTACAAGTTTTGCATTAAAAATCTGGTAAGAACTTATTTGAGTAGCCTCAATTTGTTGATATTAATATGCCTTAATGCAATACTGTGCTAAGACAAAGTGCGCTGATGGCATGAGTTGCTTTGGCAGGAAAAGTCATAACGATCATTCTTCCAATCTTCCAAGGAAATAGGTTGAGCTTCTTTTTATTTTTATAACCTAGAAATCCTCGAGGGCCAGTGATGGTGCATGGTTGAAGCTCGATGGATAGTGGGGCTGCTTCTGTACCCTTCCCCACTTAAATATCAGGCAAATCCACAGCAGGATTAGGACCCATGACTTGCACCTAACTGACGTGTCTCAAGCCGCAATCTTACCATTAGACCAAAGCCTGGGTCCAGGAAATAGCTGAGTTGAGCGGTAACTCAGCTATTGCTTTTTTTTTTCTTCTCAAAAAAAAAAAATAGCTGAGTTACCGCTCAACATACTTAATAACCCTATATTCTTGCCTTCCACACACATTATCCCCAGCTGATTCGAAGCTTAAATATCATTTTAAATGTTGGAAGTATCTGAATGGACTAATATCTGAACTTGGTTATAAAAGAGTTGCAGAGTGGTTATGCGGCTCAATTTCGTTTGGTTCTATAAAAAAAATTGATATTCCATTTAAAGCGTGCCTCTCTGATGTTTGATGTCCCTGGGAAATGGAGATGATGGTAAGTTGACCTCCACAGAGCACTGAGCTCAAACCAAAAATCCTCCTTTTTATCACAAGGAGAAGAAAGAACATAATGGTTAAGTAGTCATCAATAGGAGGTCATAAAACAAAACTAGTTAATAGAGAAAGCTCTGTAGCTTATATGCCTAATAGAAGTTGAGAATCAATATATTCCCTTGGTCTAGTCTGAAACTCTGAATTGGTATATAAATATGTGACAAAAGCTAGTAACCACTTCACAGATACTTTTATGAGCATTAGAGCATCATGTTTAGATTTGCGGAAGAGCTAAATTTTAAAAGCTAAATAAACATTTGTAGTTATTATATCTTGTTTTGTTTTGTGTGTTTTCATATGTTTGTCATAATTTCATTTTTTAAAAATTATAGTTTGTTTTAATTGCTCATTTTGGGACAAAAAGCAGAGGTGCTGAAAATGAGCAGTAGAAGATGAGATATAAATTGGTGATGAAAAGGTAGTTGGCGGTCTTGAAGTTTGTGATGTTGAATGTGGACCACTTTTCATTGTTTCAACTTTCATATATGACAGCAGCATTGGGTACTAACATCCCTTCCTAGGAGTCCAAAATCACATCATTCATAAAATAGGATGGGAGGAGTTATTGGTAAAGAGGCATATTGGCAGGTCAGCATCCAGACAAAATTGATTCGTCATTACTGACAATCTATTGACTGAACATTATAAAAAGAAAAAAGAAAGACTAGCTGTTGCTCAATTATTCAGAACATCTTCAGAAAATAACATCCTTGTAGGAAAGCAGCATCATAAACTTCTGTTTTTCTTGATTTTGCACTCATGGAGAAGATAGTTCTATTTCATGACTATTGATGTTGGTATTATGATCTCTCTTTGTTGCAGCTGCTTATCTCGACCTGCAATTGTGTTAGTTTTATTTTGAATTTTTTGTGGTTTGAGTTTTTCCAATACTTCCTCTGGAGTATCAAGTCATACTGTAATTTCAGAAAGCCATTCATTAATGAAATTTGGCAGAAAGGTTCACCGTGAAAAATGATCCAAAACAGTGTCAGTCCAAAGAAGAGCAGTGAGAGATATTCTCAATTATGGCTCATTGATCTCTTTGGTCGTATTTGCATGTGTGGGAGGAGAACTTCACCGTCGTACTGCAAGAGATTGACAAAAAGAACAGGACAAAGAGATTTTTTGTTGTTTGACCTTAACCTTGAAAACTGCCATGACTATCCATGTGATGGCATGCAAGATGCAAGGATCCTTACTTGACATAGTTAACTTCTAGATAGTCATTATGATTGAATTTGTATCAATGGCCTAAAAATACTAGTTGACACTAAGGTTCCAAGCGATAATAGGAACAAGTTGTGGAGTTCATAGTTTGCACATGTAAATGTTGCAACAAAGAGCTTGATCTTAGCTCAAAGAGAAAGGAGCTTACAAGCAATAGTGGACTTAGCACTGATTTTGGAATGAATATCTCAGTTTCTTGAATACTCTCAACAAAATGCAAAATTCATATTGCAAGAACACTGTACCAACTTGAGCACCAACAGAACTACTGAAATGACTTACCATGAACCAAGTATGGTGTTACAATTTAATATAGGGGCCTTTAACTTATGTGGTCATGACCTGGAACAAGTTGAATAAACAATTGTAATAAGTATTCTACAATAGGTTTTTTTTTTTTTTTTTTGAGAAAGTTCTACGTTAGGATATTCACAAGGTAGATAATTTTCTGGATAGTTCTGTATTATTTGGTTCCTCTCGACCCAAATATTTTGATTCTGTTTTCTTTCTGAACAATCAGGCAGCAGAACTAGAGATTGAAGCATACCCATTGTTGGATGAACTTACATCTAAAATTAGTACCTTGAATTTGGAACGAGTTCGTAGATTGAAAAGCAGGCTTGTTGCTTTGACTCGTAGAGTTCAGAAGGTATCGTAGTTATTTATTGTTTTTTTGGAATTTCCTAGCACAAGTTACTGATTATATTATCTTAACTTCCCACCATCTGTTATCTAGGTTAGAGATGAGATAGAGCAGCTTATGGATGATGATGGAGACATGGCTGAGATGTACCTCACTGAGAAGAAAAGGCGGATGGAATTGTCTTGCTATGGAGATCAATCATTGCTTGGCTACAGGTCAACGGATGGTGCATTGTCTTTGTCTGCTCCAGTTTCCCCTGTTTCTTCACCCCCTGAAAGCAGGAGGCTTGAAAAAAGCTTGAGCATAGCAAGAAGCAGGCATGAAAGCATGAGAAGTTCAGAAAGTGGCACTGAAACTCAGAGTATAGAAGAACTGGAGATGCTCTTGGAAGCTTATTTTGTTGTCATTGACAGCACCCTCAACAAGTTGACATCGGTATCTACTACAGTCTTACTGTGCATCCTTTCATCTTGTATTCCTTTTCTTAATCAAGCTTATTTTTTTCTGATACAGTTGAAGGAGTATATTGATGATACCGAAGATTTCATCAACATTCAACTGGTATGCATCATACATTCAAGTTGGTTTCAAATTGATTTTACTTTGCATTAAAACCTTGACTTGTTGAAACACACAGTTACTAATAGTTTGATTGTTTTGTTTTCATGTATCATGGAGAATTCTTGTTACAGTAACTGTGTACACGTCATATAAGCTTGATTGACGATATTTAATTTGCAGGATAATGTACGGAATCAGCTTATTCAATTTGAGTTGCTACTTACAACTGCAACCTTTGTGGTTGCCATCTTTGGGGTTGTGGCAGGAATTTTTGGGATGAATTTTGAAATACCCATGTTTAATGAACCAAATGCATTCAAATGGGTCTTAATAATTACAGGTGTAACTGGAGCAGTGATATTCTTTGCATTTTTATGGTTCTTCAAATATAGAAGATTGATGCCACTGTAGATTCTAGACAGCATAGCCAATTGAGAATACACTCAGTGCAAGTAAAGAGGACGGCCTGCTGGTGATATTTATAGCCATTTGACAGTGTATCCTATTAATGAAATAAATACACGAGCCTACGAGAAATAAGTGTATCTGTCGATGTTATGTACCAGAAAAGGTGATGGATCTACTGAATTATGTGGTATCTAATACGACTGGCCTTATAGCCTAATAGTAGCTTCAGAGTTTGTAGTACATTACTCATTATACTAGCATTGTATTCTTGGAGTTCAAAAGAACTAAAAAGCCAAAAACTACGAAAGTTTACTTTTATCTGCATTCGAACTGTTTCAGTGTCAAGTTGAACATGAAGAGGATAGGAAAATACACAATTGAGTTGTTTAGTTTCTCAACAAAATGATGTGCATGGGTTAGCACGCTTTCTCTGTTAGTATATTTTGCTTTCTATCAAAGATTTTTTTTATATTCAAGATTTGAATCCGATTAAAAGTTAGTGACTAACATGGACAAGTAAAATCGAGTGAAAGTAAGATCATGAACAAACAAAATTGAATGAAAGTAAGATTATGAATAAGTAAAATTGAACGAAAGTGAGAGAGAAGAAGATTTTTTTAAGTAGAATAAAAATATTTGTAATAAAAGACCTTATCACCAAAATCCAGTGTTGGTTATATTTCCCTCCACTATCCACCACAACACCAGCTAACCAACCAACCATTGCCATGGCTATGGCCGTCACCACGGCCTTACAGTTACAGTCACTCCCTTCTTCCTTCCCTCTTCTTCGCTCTCCCTTTATCTCTTTTTCCTTTTCCCTTTCCCCCATTTGCCCACTCTTCCGCTCTCCCAAAACCTCTGTAAAATCATCAGTACTTCCCTTGAAGGGAATTCAGTGCATCAGGAATGAAGTGGGAGCTGACCCAAAAAAAGGTGTCAGTGTTTACAAGCCTAAATCATACCAAGTCCTTGTTTCTGATGCCGCAGATTCTCTATTTTATGCCCTAAATGACGGAATGACCAGGCTCGAAATTGACTTCCCGTAATTCTCCATCTCATTCTTCACTACTACTGATTAATGCTTGTGTGGGTGTTTTCAAGATTCCTATTTAGTTTTCCTGATAATACTTGTGCTATAGCTGTTTGCTTCTTACTTTCAACAACTTCTCATAATTGTGTATTGGAATGAAATTGGGTCTGCTACTTTGGAATTTAGGTGTAGCACAAGTAGTTACTTCGTCTGTGTATTTTCTGCTGCAAAGGTTTCCTTATTTGTGCTTCTTTACTTGTTACTATGTACCATCTAGGAAAGTTGAAATTATTCCAACTCTAAATCACCCAAATGGAACACAAAGTTGAAATCTTTTGTATCAAAACACTGTCAAGGCAGTGGGGGATCAAGTGGTGGGCTGGACTTGTAATCACTTTTTATATGTAAAAAAAAGGGTCCAAATGAGCACCTTCCTCCCACCAGGGGAATTTTCCAGCATAAGGACAGAATGTCTACAAGTATAATTTGTAGGTTACATTTTTATATATATGAATAGGTGACCTAGATTCTGTTGCAATTCCTATTATTGTTTATTTGATAACTTTTTTATGTGATGAATATGGTTCTTGTTATAGAAAATGACCAAAAGTAAAGGAAGTTGAGTGTTTATGTTTTGTTTTCATTAAAGCTGAAATTTATGCTAAAAGTGATGAACACTTGTCATAATCTAATCTAAAGTCTCATTTTTTTTAAATCAGTTATAGATCATGGCGACATCATATTTTGGATTGACGACTTAGGCTGTTAAGTTATATTTAATTTTCTCTGAAAATATTCAGCTGAATGTATCCTCTATTGGAAAATTTGTCATGTCCTTCTGTATTTGAACAGATCTAGTATTCTGGAATGTGTTCGTATCATGTCAAGTAAAATGAGTTCCTTCTCCCAAAGATTAAGTCAGGTCGTGTTCAAAATTAGAACACTTCAAGGTCTTCCTGGTTGTTGTCAGCTGTGTATTAACTTTTGACGTTGAATTGTCAATACATTCGTGAAGTTCGATAGGAATATAACCTTTTTGATTACATGCTTATTATTTCTATAATAAGTTTGTCATAGCTTCTTTCATGACATTGTTGCCTGTTTGTATCAACGCTCCATTGGTTTACATCTTCAGGCCCTTGCCCACCAGCATTTCTTCTTATAAGGTAACATTTTAACTTGTCATAAATTTTGATATTTTAAATACCTTCTGATGACATCATATTATTGTCGGAAGTCATTCTATTTTTCTGGATAACTATCATCTCTCATATTTTGCATATTTCTAATCATGTGACCTTGCAATGAGCTCATCTCTCAAATTCCTGAAAATGTGAAGGGGTCTTCGGATGAGTTCAGTGATGCCAATATCCAACTTGTACTAGCTGTTGTTAAGAAGCTTCAGGAAAAGATGGAAACTAGAGCTTGTGTGGTGAGAAGAAACTTTGTCATGCATTCTTTGTACAAGCTATGATTCACTGAAATGCACAGAAGCAAATCTGACAAGATCCCTGAATTTGTAGGTGTTTCCTGACAAACCAGAAAAGCGTAGGGCCAGCGATCTTTTCAAAGCAGCTCTCGACTCGGTACTGTTAACTCATTGTAGATTTCAATTTTCATTTCTGATGCTGTGAATCATAACATTTTGTTCTAGTAGGGAATGCTTTCTGTGTAAGTCGGGTGCACTCGTCAGTTGGTTTGTCTTATCTAAACCTCTCCTTGAATTAGAGATGAATGATTAACTTTGAATTTTTTTTTAGATGTTCATGATATAGTTCGATTCATCTTCTTTTTCTTTTTTTATTTTGGAGTTGCGTTCTTCCTGTCATTTCCTCATTTTCGCAAAAATCTCATTGAAATTATCACGCTTTAATTCGTTCAGATAGATGGCATTACCATTAGATCCTTGGATGATATTCCTGGGGGCGCTGTGACCTCATTCTTCAGATCTGTGAGGAATACATTGGACTTTGATTTTGAGGATGAGAATGAAGGTTAATTTCTCAATCTAACTGTTCTTATGTTTTCAACTCCTTCATCAACTTAGCCACTGTTGCACAATAACCCAGTTCTCTTAAGCTGTGACAATTAATAGATCAATTTTGGTTTCCGCATAAGCTTCCTTTCTTGTTCTTTTCCGGAGATGAGAGGGAAAGGGTGATGCAATCCTGTTATGTCCTTAAAAGAAAAAAAGACAGGAACCATTCTTAGAATCTTGTCTAGTGTTTTAAGGATTTAAAGTCGTTACGATACAAGTTAGGAAGTCTACAAATGCTAGGTTCCTGTATTGCGTTTGACTTCAAAAGAACTCAAGAACATCAACAGATTAGTATGTGTACATGCGTCTTGCACTGATGCTATGCAATCCTGTCTCAGAATCAGCCGGACCTTCTCTCCTTTAGCATTTGCAGTATTTCCCAACCAGTTTGTTTGTCATTGAAAGTATTCATGTAGGAAATCTTCTTTGGATAAAGTTATGCAGGTATTATGTAGGAAGAAAACAAAAATCTTAACCAAAAATTATATATGATATGCTAAGTTTTATATTGAGATTAAGTCTCTTTAAAACATCAACCAAACAATATAACAAATTATGCAGAATTTTATACATGGATAGATTACTCCCAAGACACCAACCAAACGGGCCATTAGGATTAAAGTGGATGAAGCTGTTTTTTCTTTTTTACATCCATTGTAATTTTCTTGAAGCTTTTAAAGTAATTGATGGTTCCTTTCTCTTGTTTTATTAACACCTAAACCTTTTACAAGGGCATAGTTACTCAAAGCTCAAAGGAATAGCTTGGTTCCAGATTATTGCAATGGCCATCAATGTTTTACCTACGCTATGTGTACTATACCTATGGAGCTTCATTCATCTTTATTGTTTCAGGTCGTTGGAAGTCTGACCAGCCTCCTACACTTTATATATTTATCAACTGCAGCACTCGTGACCTTTCGTACATTGAGAAGTATGTGGTAAGATCTGTTGGTATTAGAAAGTCATGTTATCTAATTTTCACTTCCAAATTTGCTAGAAATTGTCTCCAATAAAAATCAAACATACTAGTGTACCAAATTGTCATCATCCTTATTCCAAATGTGTCATTTGTTCTGGGACATGTTTCCTTTGCTCTTCTGCGTACTCTACCTTAGAATTGCTTTGTCCATTAAGTACTCATTTTATTTGTTTATTTTATTGCACTTCTAAATAAATGTTTCTTCTCTGTATTTATTCAAGTGTTGATGATATTGACATCCATTGCATTGACAATGTTCAGGGAAAATTTGCTACGTCAACCCCGAGCCTCCTTTTCAATCTCGAACTTGACACCTTGCGGTAATAAATAGTGATCCCCGTCTTTGATGGATATTTTTCCGATTAATATTCTTTTGATTTGTATATGTTATGGTTAATACCTCGATGATATTCTGATTAACAATAAATTTTTATTCGAAATTGCAGTGCTGACCTGGGTATTATAGGCTTTCCACCAAGGGAATTGCATTATCAATTTCTTTCTCAATTCACCCCCGTTTTTTATATTCGAACAAGAGAGTACTCAAAGGTGACAATTTTGTGATCTTGGTTTTATGTTCATCTATCTTTTATCGACCTTGTAATTCTGTAATGCATAATTTCTTTTTTTCTTTTTCTCATGGAAGACAGTTGCAGTGGAACCTTATATTGTGAACTACAATGGAGCTCTCTTCCGCCAATATCCTGGCAAGTTTTCATTGTTGTGGTTATACGCTTATTTAGGGATTCTGTTACTTCTGTTTCATTATTTTCCTATATTTATCGACTTCCTCTGCTTGTTTCTCAATTGAATTTCCTTCTTTCTGATATCAAAATATGAGTGCAGATTATTTTCTTGGTGTTCATTCCAGTAGAACATTAATAATGTAACAGAAATTTGAGGATAGAGTATACTAGTTGTTTAAGTATATTGAATATATGCGACTCGTAAGATAGAGTATATGCCAAGTCTATATTACGAGTGTAAAATAAATCTGATCCTAGGAACTGTTTTCTCACTTGGAAATGAGGTGAGAGAAGAAAATGTAAAATTAGGACGAAATACTGTCAAATAAATTCTTCACTTGTTATAGTTTTTGGTGGAACTCCACCATATTGTGAATGACTTCCCTTTTAAGAACATTCAAAAGTTCAAAATGACACCGAAGTATTTGAAACTAGATATTTAACTTCACATAAGAATGTAATAGATTTAACCTTTTTTTCTTTCATTGGAAGTGTCTATATCGTTTCTGATATCAGGCTTCAGCACAGGTACTTTTGTAAGATTGTGTATGCACCATTATGGAATATCGATGGCGTGTAGCTTTGTTTTAATCTTGCAGGGCCTTGGCAGGTGATGCTGAAACAGACAGATGGTTCTTTTGTTTGTGTGGCAGAAAGCGCAACTCGCTTCACTCTTAACGAAGTAACTATACATCTGATTCACGCAACTTGTTTTTCTTAATAACTTTTATGGTAAATAAGTTGCTAAAAACATGTTATGGCAGACCAAGGAAGAACTATTGAGAGTCCTCGGATTGCAAGAAGAGAAAGGAAGCTCACTTGAATTTCTCAGAAGAGGATACAAGGTCTCTTCACAGTAATTTTGAACTTGCATAGTTTTTGTGCTCATTTGTCTTTCATCCATCAACAACTACAGTTTCTTTCATCAAACCAATCTCTTTCTCATTGCTTATATCCTAAGAAGATAAGTAAAATACACAATAGATTTGAGAATATGTTTGACTGTTGCTTAAATGCCCTGCTGCAGACTGCGACCTGGTGGGAAGAAGATATTGATTTAGAAGCATCCTCTGCATGGCGTAGTTGAACAGAAGAAGAAGATGGCGTGTGGAGTGCAGATTTATAACAAACTCAGGTGGTAGAGGAACAAGCTACTAAATTACCAAATTTGTTGATCCAGCATTCCCTTTGGAACAATGCTCTTTGTATTTATTCTACTCTATAGTAACTTGTACTTCAACTAGAAAGAAGGTCTGTCTTAAAGAAGTCCCTAGCTATGAAAGAAAGAATTTGTGTAACACTTAAATTCTCTTTTAGCTCTCTCATTGTTCAACTCTTTGTCTCTTTCAAAAGTGTAAAGGTTTTCCGGGCAAAAAGAGCCTTCATCCTCTTTGTTTCTTTAATTGTGCAGCTCATTTGCACTTCTATCCCTATTTTTTGTAGCTAACCTTTTTATTCATCAAAATAAACATTTTTTGTTTTTGTAAGGCATAATTATATTTTTGTATCATAATTTATGTTCAGACATGATTTCCGTTTCTAAAAAAACATATACCCCACTGGATATAAGTTCGATTTTTAAAAGGATAAAAATTAAAAATCAACTAATTTCTAGCAAGCCCAACAATATGGCCCAAATCTTAGAAAATATGCTGACACATTAGTGTTGTCGTCGAAACTTGAAAGGGACTTTCCTTTTTAGGGACTTTGAGCATTGAGGTTAAAGACAGAAACAATAGTATCAGTGAAAATGGGATTATGGGCATGTTTAGCAGTGATATCACCATTTCCGTTTTACTACTATCTCTGGACACATCCTCAAAAATGGGTTGATCTCTGTGGAAGTGGACGTGACCCTTGCAAAGTTATGGCTATCGTTTCTCATTTTATAAAGTTGATCCAAATCATATCACTCTTGTCGGTTTCCACATTTTCATGGCCGCCTCCTCTTTATTTTTGGCCCCTTTTCATCTTTGGCCAGTTCCTTAATTTCAGGTCAGTGTCCTCTAGCTTCAAATTTATTTGATCTTCTTTCTTGTTTACTACGTTTTATGGTCATTGGACAATGTGAAGATTGTTCCTTTTTTAACAAAGATTGTGTCAATTTGTTAATTTTATGAACATATACCTTGGGATATTGTTTTTTGGTAGAAATTAGATTCTTGAATGGCTTTTCTAGGATTGGAGTGAAATTGGCCTAAATAAAACTGATGATTTGATTGTTCCCAAGGCTTTGGTTCAACGAGAAAGATAGTATAGAGCGAGATGTCTCGCAAGCTCACGTGTTGGAATCTTGATGGGTGAACTAAATCTGGTATTTAAGTGTAGAAATGGTAGAGGCATTCTCCATAGAGTTTTAGAGTTAAATATAAAAGATTGATATAGCTGACACTAACTAATTTCAAATCGACATGTAGTTTGTCGATGAGCTGATTGAAAAATTGGATATCTAGGTTTATGTTATCCATTGGCAATTTTTAATGCATGGAGGAAAGGGATGGGCGTAGCGTTTCCGCTTGTCATCAATTCACTAGGAGCCAGTTAAATTATTCTTTACGGAAAGCATCTTTGGTGCAAGTTCCTCCTGCACTATGGGATAATGTAATAGTTTTGATGTTTTCATGGAGATTCAAAGCATGCAAAGCACAAAGCTTCCATATTGACAATTTGATGAAGAACTAGTGCATAGTTGTGTGATATTATTTAGGCAGGGGCAGAGTTAGAAGTCCAGATGCGGGTTGTCTCAACTCAGTAATATTTGCTCAACTGATGTATTTGTATTAGAAATTTATTAAATGTGTGCACATATTAAATTTAAAACCTAATTATTAGCTATCCAGATCCCATAAAGTTGATACTTGGCTCTGGTCTTCGTCTCTGCCTCGAGGCTTAGATGTGGGAAGTTAAGGGGTTTAAATACATTTCTCAGACAGATTATAAGCACTCATACCGTCGCAGAGAAGTGGTTTGTTCAATCAGTTCAGAAGATTGATGTGCCAGTGCCATCTTATTGTTTTAAGTTTACAAATCTCGTCAATCCAGTTTGACTTGATCACATTAGATGATTAAGTTTTAATAGATACTATAGGGTAGTCCATATTGGACCTGCGATCACCATTTTCTACATGCTGTAAAATAAATGACCAAGAAGTTACCGGTCCAAATGAAATCCCCCAGCTGAAAACAGACAGCACACAGGAATTGTTATCAGCTTGATATGGAATATATGCAAGCTCTAGATGCTCTGCCTGCAATATCAAACAAACGCAGTGAAGTGGTGAATCTATGATGCAAACTTTGACATATCGACCAGTTGAAAACTAATGTCTCAGGAGATATGGGCGAGATTTCAATGATTTGGGTCCATCATTGGGTTACTGATCTTTACCTCCCACCTAATTGTACTCAACTAGACTTTGTTCTGAAAGACTAAAAATCAAGGATATTTTGGTGAAGTCTGGTTGGGATAGGATAAAGAATAAATATTGAATGTTTTGAGTTGTGATTAGAGTTCCAGCCATTCGGGTTTCTTCTATGAGTTTAAGTTCTGTATGATGAGGTAGTGATTAGTGAACCTCATATCATTACTCTTCTATAGCTGCTAGACCAAAAATATTTACTATAGTTAGCCAATATACATATATTATACACTTATCATATATTTTACATTTGCCGGCTACTTTTTTGGGTTGGCGATATTTAAGTTAATTTCCCTGTTTAATATGTAGATTATTTCAGCTTAAAAGTAATGATTCTGAGGTTCACTGCTAACTTAAAACGTAGTTCTTATTTCTTAACTACAGGTTTTTTTGGACCATACATCCATATCTTTAAACAAGCATTGATAAAATTTGGAAGGCTTAAAATGGTGAAAGCCTACGAAAGATAATTGGAGTCATTTATCAAAAGATTTTTCTTTTATTAGAATCACATCTTGTTAGGTGTTTTTCAACCCCTTCATAAGTTGAGTTTAGTTCAGAAACATAGTAGAAACAGAGATTATCATTAACCTGATTAAGAGCCATATTGAAAACAATTTTCGGATAGAGACTCTCCATTTCAATGCAATTTTCAAATAAGAGATCTGACATGGCACCAGCATTCGCTTTAGACTTCTATATGACACCAGCATTAGCTTTAGACTTCTGTATGGCACCAGCAGTCACTTTAGTTATTCAGCTGACTATTTATTACTTGGTTGTTTTGGATATCATGATTCATATCTTGAATGAAGCTATGCCTTGGTACCATCTTATCAAGAGTGACTGCTATGTTAGACGTGCACTCCTATCGCTTGTCCATGTATTACATTTAGTTCTTTACTCTATGAGGGCTCATGGATGTAGTGATTTACAAAACTGCAGGGTGTACCAACTGTTGGGAGAAGATGGCACTTACTATGGTGTACGCTTTGGGAAGAATATCCCTTGGGTAACAGAGTTTCCTTTTGGAGTAATAAGAGATCCTCAGTATGTCGGCAGCATTTTGAGTTTGCTAGCTTGCCTCTCTTGGTTTCCTTTCTTGTATATTTTCTTATGGGTATTGGGATATGCATTTATGATACAAGTTGAATCCAAGGAAGATCCAGCTACTCGTGCAAAGCCGCTTTCTTGAGTCTATAGAAGATACATCTGCCAACTTGAAGGAACTAGTGCTGCTTGCTTCTGCATTCCAGAGATGGAATCCTCTTTAATAAAGTTCTTGCATCGATGGTTTCTTGAGTTCTTGATTCCTTTTTTAAAATCAGACTCAGCAATATTTTGGATGATTCTGTAAGTTTTTTTAGTTTTCTAAATAGCCAGCATAGCTTTAGATCCTATGTCTTTTAGGATTTGAATAAAAAAAATCCAGGCAATAAAGAGCAATTTTGTGTGTGAATGGTTGTTGAGAACACTTGTATGTTCTATTTTGACACAGAAAAACTGAATGATTTGTCAGCTGTTTGTGCAAAATTTTCGAAGTAGCAACCTTCGGGTTTGATGTGGAGGTAAAAATAATGCAGATATGATGTGATTTATGATTTTAGAGAAAATATAAGGTAATTTGAAAGGTCAGTTGCTTGAGTTTCCATCTGTCCATAGATTTTGAAGTTGAAACTTGAAAGTCGAAAATTTGAGTAAGTTAGGTTTGGCCTGGCAATATTTGAAGAAGCAAATTTCGTGGCCAAATAGATATTTGCAGACATATTTTCAAAATTTGCTTCTAAAACATAGGGCCAAACACTAGCTAAAAGTCATCATTTACCGGAAAAAGTAAGAGAAAAATAGAAAGGAGAATAGTGTTAAGTAGCTTGAAGACTTAAACATGATTTTGATTTCTTGCCCTTGTTGAGATATCTTTATCAATGGTGCAGATAATCAACATGGTTGGGTCCTTAGACAACTACATGTTAAGACATTGAAACAATAAGTAGAAGACTTTTAGTTGGAGTGTTGGACCAACTAAGCTGTACTCTTTTATGCTAGTGGATGGAATTACAAAAGACCATTTCATCAGAGTTGCTTTCAGATAATGATTTGTTTTTTACTTGTTCAGACTCTCCAAAAATGTTGCCGCACCTTTTGAAGGAACCGTTACTGATGACATTTTTGAAGAGTCCGAGCGAAACATAAGTTTTTACTATAGCAGATCACTTTAGAATTTTTTTGATTCTTGCATGTAACTTAAATTTGATGCCACAAAAGAGTTGTATAAAGTCAGTGAACAGAACAGTAAGTTGTATATTTCATAATCTCATTTCAGTATTCTACAAAGTTGTCAAATTCAACAACTTAAATGCTTCTAGGACAATTCAGTCTCAATCTAGCCAACTCAGAGCAAGTCCATTCTGCAGGGGACCCAATATGGCTGCTGTTGAAAATTTCTCTAGAGTCTAGTAAGATCCCATTCTCACGTGCATCTCCAAGTCCAACTTTGCGGTCCAAATGTTACTAACTTTTCCTGTATTTACATTTGAACAATAATTTGTGTTTCCTTTTTCCTCCTAAGAACTTTTCATATGAGTCAAGTTGGAAAATATTGAACAATTGTCTATACAAAGTAGTTGACTGCTCTGCTGGACTTTTGTTTACCATCTCCCTGTCTGATTATTATGTTGGAGGATTTTTCCTGATATGGCGGCAGCAAGTGCTGCTTTGAAACTTGGATCTTTGGTCAAGGAAGTAGCCATTTGTTCAATCAAGAACTGTTGAAACTCTGGCCTATTTTGATATTCACCTCCTGCTGGTGTTGTTGTTGTTGTTGTTCTAATGCTATTGCCACTGGTAGGACTAGTAGTACTGTGATTCATCTTCATATCGCGCTTTTCTACTGTTTTCGGTGCAGTAAGATCGAGAGTAATGGTTGGTCCTGAGGAATTGAGAGTGGTAGAGCAAGGGACTGAAGTAGTAGTGCCCGCGATAGTTGTCACATTCAATCGGCTGGCTGTGGAAGTATTTGGACTTGGACCTGATTCTGGTTTTGAGGTTTGTGGATGGTTATGTTCTCCTTCATATGTTGCTACCACAATAGACTGATCTTCAATGCTTCTCTGAACCTGTCAAAAATGCCAAATGCACTATTAGAACATGACAAATTCATTCTTTACAATGATTGTCAACACTCATAAATTAGGGTGTTATAATTTACCTTTTTCTTGACAGGACAACCAGGTGCAAATGAGCATCTGAAATAAGCTCTTGGACAAGGGTTGTCTCTGGTTACTTTCTGACCATACTTTCTCCACTGATAACCATCCTTTACAATCTGCAAAATAAGTTAACATCCGAAGACATAATTAGTCGTATGCTCTCACTAACAGCTTAAACTATATCTCAATGTCATTCTGATAAGAGTATGTACTCACAAGAGAGGTATCAGATGCATCAGTCTTCATAGAAACAATTGTAACTTTCGCTTTTATGTGCTCCTCTCTGAGTTTCTTGCAACATGACTCTTCGTCACTCGAACTGCTTTCTGATGAACGTCCATGAACAACATCCATATTGTTATTATTATTGTTGTTGTTGTTAACAGGATTAGAGATACTTTCAGCTTTTCTTTTCCTTGACCCTGCACTAGTATCTTCAGCTACACCATTTTGTGTGCTCATATACTCCATCATTTGGTTTCTTAAAGCATTGTAATTTTCACAAACTACAGTAAGCATCTCTGTTAACTTCTTGTTTTCACTACTCACTCTGTTTAGTTCCTCTAACAAATCCCCTGCCTCATTTTTCACCACCATATTCTCTCTTTCTATACTCAATCCAGTGAAATCACTCTGCACTTCTTGTTTCTGAAACCCAAAAGAAACAAAACATATCAATACTAAAAACATAGAGTGTATGCAAGCCTTATCCCCTATTACCGGAAAACATCAATACTAAGAATATAATTATACATTTGGGCATAGTCCAAAAATCTTACCAGGACTTTTTGACGAGGCCTAAAGCTCAAATCCAATGAAGTATCAACCAAACTGGTAAATTCCATAGATATTAATATCTTCTTTGATGTATGAAAATTCCAAGAATCAACAAAGTTGTAGTCTTTCTTCAGGTGTGTTTAAGTTAAGAAACAAACACTTTGTTTTTTTCTCCTCAAAATCTGATGATGGTATTAGAAATGAAGATATAATAAAAGGTATATAAATACCAAAGGGCTTTAGAAGACCAGCTGACCAAGTTGTAGGAAGGTGGGAAGAAAATCAAGGAAAAGGGGATATATATTAAATTGATGCAAATTGAAATATCCTTCTTATTAATTATTATCCACAGCTTACTTATAGTTGTCAAATTTGTACCTAAGCAAACACAAGTGGCGGGTACAGTAACACATGCATAATTCGAGTATCTTAATTTATATGACTTATTTTATTTTAGTTAATCTCAAAATAAAATAATTATATTTTTATATTTAGGAAAACAATTTATAATCACATTTATTTTTAATCATAAACTTTAAAAATCTTATTTTTTTAAAAAAAATTATACCAAATTAAACTATATTATATAAATTAAAACAGAAAAGAATATTATATAGCTTTTTAGGTCGGCCCATCATATTTTGAACTTTTCTTCTATAGTCAAAGTCAAGAGAACCATTAGGAAAGTAGAAAGAAGGATGTATATTTTATATGGATAAAATAAAATAAAATTAAAAGGTGTTTTATATATTTATACAGTATTAATATTAATATTAATATATAGGTTGAATTTTGAGTCTTGTTTTGACCAATCTTCTAACCTACTCACTCATATAACATCATTTGGCACGTCATCACTAACTTTATGTGCAAAATTAAAATAAAAGAGGGAGTATTTTTTTTCTTCTTTTATTTGATATTAACTTCTTTGTTTTTTACAAACATTTTCAACGTTCACTCTATTTTCTTTTATTGCTGTCCCCTGTGAGGTCTGGATTTACGAAGAATAGAATATTTAAATATTTTGAGTGTTGAAGGAAAAAGTATTTTTTTTAAATAACTTTTTCGATGAAAATAAAAAAAAATGTTTTATATTCATTATCTCCGCCGTACCCTTTAACACAGACCACCTAATCCCATTCCTGCCGGCCATTGGTTTTACCCTCACCCATCTCTCATTATATAACTATTATATATAATATATTTAAATAATATATTCATCAATAATATAAAACAAAACTATTTATATTTGAGAAAAATATACCAAACACAGCCTATAGTTAATTAAGTGCATAAAAAATAGGCACACGAAGTTCACAAATTTAGCTGTCCAATACGCGTTATCTATGTGTATGCCACGATAGATTAGGATATAAGGATAGTCTTATTTTCTATTGGACAGAAATTAATGCTACTACATAAATAAATAAATAAATAAATAAATAAATAAGTCTAATACTTACATTTAATTTTATTTTATTTGGTTCTCATATTTAGAATTGATTATGTTTTACCAGTTCATTTTAATAAATGTAGATAAATTCTTTTACTCTCTCTGTTAGTCTATGATTTTAAATTTTTACATAAATTTATCATTATATTCTTATTAAGTATTCTGTTGAAATCAAGTTTTAATAACTAAAGTGAAATTAACTTATTAAATTGATCAATAAACATGAATTAATTATTTAATTTTTCTACGTAGATTAAATTTGTATTTTCAAGGCTAATAACTCTCAGAGATAAAATAGAAAAAATAATGTCATTTGTACATTGATTTTGTGAAATGACAAATATTAAGGACCATCTATTTTAGTAAGGATGACATATAAATATACTACTTTCGTCCACTTTTTAATTGTCATAGTCTCCTTTTTTAGAGTCGAGCTATAATAATGTTGACTAACATTTTACGACGTTTCTTTTCATCGTATTCATATCCAAAAAATTAGAATTTATAGTACTTTTCGTAAAAATTTTGAATTTATTTTTTAAATTATCGAAATGTAATCTAATTTAATTTTGATAATTAGTCAAACTGACTTTTGAAAAACACAATATGACATGAACAGACAGTATATGACAACTAAAAACAATCGGAGGAAATAATATTTTTTAATGATATCTTTGTTATTAAATGACTACATAAAGCGATAGTAGTCAAAATTAATATAGTCAAAACATAATTAATAAAGTTGTTTAAGTAAGATAACTCCTTAATAAATACTTTCATAAAGGAAGTATCACGTCAATATAAGGTAAGTAAAATAAAACTAATTAATTCTAACTTTATTTGGACAAAGTTATGAATTAGCCAAATCAAGGCATCTTGCAACTAGGTCATTAGACAAGCTGTGGCTAGTTGAAATTTTCACAACTTTATTTTTCTAGAAAATGAAAAATTCAGAATGCATTATTAAAATAATGGTGTTGAGTACTAATACAACATATTTGAGATTCAATTCATTAAGAAATAGACTCTAAAATTTGTCAATGTATTTCACACGACAAAGTCTTCTAATTTTTTTAATAATTTTTTTTATTCATCAAGCCAGTCTAGTATGGACGATTCAACGAAGAAAAAAAAAGTATGAGGAAATTAACTTGGTCTCTATGCTAAACAAATATGAAAAATGAATAAATACGTGTCAAAGTTGGCTGCCGGCCCACTTCAATTAGCTCTTTATTGAAAGACAAATAGACAAGTAGAAAAATATTTTATTAAATTTAACATTCTTTTATAAATATCGTAAGATTTATTTACTTTGGATATAATAATATTAATTTAATTATTATTAAATATTTTTATAATAATAAATATTAATGTTAAAAGATTAAATATCGTCACTAAATATCTTTTTTTATCGTAGTTTTATGACATTTAAATTTTTTTGCTTTAGTTTAATTTTTTATTAGCATTATCATATATATGTTAATTGACCAAATCCACATCATATCATATCATAAAAAAAAAATGTACTCTGATTAATTGTTTAATGTTTATAATTATTAGCTTCTACATAATATCTTATTATTTTAATTTAATTTTTAATTAGAAATATCAAATTCAAGTCTCTATAAATAAAAACAAAATTCTATAAGAAAAATTGAAAGTGATATTTTAAAAATAGATCTTGTTATCTGTCAATTCACATTTACTCGAATTATGAATTTCCAATGGAAAATCCAAAAAAGACAATTACAATAATGCACATGGAGTAGTAGATCTACTTAATTAACTATACAAATGACTAGAAATGTTTGTTCATCTCCCTCCTCCTTTTTTCCTCATATGGTATTAGATATTTGAATTTGTGCCGATTTATTTCTTTTATATTTTTAAAAATATTTTTTGTTTTGATTAACTGAACTCAAAGATATTTTTGATCTAGCAACGCAAGCGAAATATACCTTCAAAGTTCTTGTTAAGTTTAGAAATATCTTCTAACACTTTCCTCATCTTTTTATTAAGTCTCATACTTCTATAAGAGATTGAAACTACTTGTAATATGTGACAGATCAAAAATATATTTAAATTTAATTAATTAATTAAATTAAATTTTTAAAACTACCAACAATTTAAAGAGAAATTAATAATTTTCGTCAAATTCTATATTATTTCCAATACTTTGTCTTATTAAGAAATTAATTAAAGAAACGGATAGGGGAAAAAAACGTAGCGTTCAAGAGTCAACAAGAAAAGAATTGTTGTATCGTAAACTCAATCTTCAACAATCGTTTTTTTTTTAAAATGGTAGAAAGAATTCTATCAAAAACCACTTTCGGTTAATATAAAATAAAATAAAGAAAGCAGAAGTTTAGTCAATATATATATATATATATATACTAGCTAAGAGTTGACATTGAAATAGAATTATAAACTAAACTGAAATAAAAAGTACGAAGAATGTACAAAGTACGCCTAAATTATAATCAAAATTTCAGAGATACACATTAATTAAGCGAAGGTTTTATTATCTTATTAAATTTATTTTTTTGTAATTATATACAACTTTTATCTTACGTATCACACTCCGTGACCCCACACAATTAAGGTACGTGGGAGATATACTTGAATGCCACGTAAGCCAAAAAATGTACAAAATTACAAAAAGAATAAATTCAAGAGAGAAATACACATTAATTTAGTTAAAGTGTGTCTCTGAAATTTCAATCATAATATAAGGAGATACTTGTGCATTTTTCAATGTGAAAAATTATTTTTTTAATATATTATGATGATGTATGTAGTGGTAGAAGTTAAACTCATTAAAATTATTATCAATCGTGAAGTGGAAAAATATTTTAAAAAGGAAAAACTATTGGTAGTGATGCATCATGATCTGAAGTCAGGAAAAATGACGATGATTTAATTTCCACCTCTTCCTAATTACGCAAATACGGTCATTTTGTGCAATTTTTTTTATTACGTTTTAAAAAAAGTTGTGCTGACATAATATTTGTGTCTATAATTAGAAAATTAGAATTCAATTAACAAAAAATTACGAAAGAAGTATAGAAAGCTCTTCTAAATTTGATGTAAATTATTAGTTTCGTTTCTAAACTATTGACAGTCTTAAAAATACTTTCTGTTAAGCTAATTAAAATTAAATACACCTTCAATTTACCACATTAATATAATAAATTATCTCAAATTCTTATAGGAGCATGACACTCTTAATAAAAAAAAATATAAGTGTTTATTGCCACAAATCTTGGGAAATCATCTGAATTTAAGTATATAATATGTGGTGATTTTTAGAATAAATTGTTCAAATATCTTGATGTACTACAAAAAGTTTTTTCACAAATTTCACCAACACTTTTTTGCTAAAAAAACTTTATTCAAAACAATCTTCAAATGGTTCCAAATTTAATATTCAATATTCTAATATTTATTTCAATAATTTTTTAATGGTTCAATTCAACTTAATTTTCAAAAATCAAATTAGACAAAAGAATTCTTCTTCAACAATCAAGAACAACAAAATTTAATAATAACATTTATTTATTTTCAAATTTCTTCGGTCAAATTAATAATCCAAATAAGTAATGCATTTGCCATTTTATACCGCGATTTTTATTTTTTTCTTTAAAAAAATAGAGAATGAAAAAGGATGAAAAGAAAAAAGAGAATAGCAACATATTCTGACCAATATTCATATATATATATATATATATATATGAGCTAAGTTTATTACTCGATCTCCTTTCTTTTTTTAATCTGTTTTAAAAAGAATGATTTTTTTTATTAACTTTTTACATGGAATGTTTAAGACCATAAAATTAAAGGACAATTTTATATATTTAATATAAGTTTAATTTAAAATCACATAATTCTTTATTTTCTTAAACTTTTCATATCAAGTCAAATTGGATCATTCATTGTAAAACAGAGGGAGTAACTGATTTAGTTCTATCTAATCCAAAAGTTAAATTAATTTATTTGAAAATTAAATTGGAGGAAGACTTTGATATTATTTAACATGGACCTGTGATGACCAGTCAGGAGACCAATCCACTAAATATAATTATTACTTATATATTGTGGGTGTTGATACATTGAACCGCACCTATAATTACGTCTCTTTTACGTAAGTTTACAATATTTTGTTTTATACATGTGTCAATTAATAATATTCGAGATTCATGAATGTTTTTCATCATTCTATAATGTATGTCCACATCCACTTAATTACTTTTTCGATAGTAAATATGTACTTGAAAATAGACTCGATAAATAATAGGAAAGAAGAAAATATGAAGAATATTAGGTGTAGCTCAAATCTCGACCTATTATTGTACGTATATACACAGAAATCATTTCAATCAAAAAATTATATTATATATATATAATAGTTAAAAAAATATTTCTTTTATAAATTTAATTAATATTTTTTACGTTTTAAATTTTCTTAATGAAAATTGTAACTTCCAAACTCAATGTCATTATCCATAAGAGTTAGAAAACCCACTTTTGCATGCACCGAAAACATAAATTTGAACACGGTTCTCTTTTCTTTATATCAATAATCTTTATGACATTTATTTAATAATATATATTAATTCATATAGTCTAAGTCAAGCAGCAAATTCTTAGCCTTTTGATTCTTTGAATCATAGTGGGGTAGGCGGAATAGTTTTTTTTTTTTGTTGTTTTCCATTCGATATTTGAGCCTATATTGGAATTTCGATTAAAATTAGATTGTGCTTTTGCAGGGTTTATTTAGGGTTGGGCTCCCAACGAGATCTTTTTCATACCCAAGGCTCGAATCTAAGAACTCTGATGAAGGGTAAAACACTCTCGCTAGTACACCACAAACCATGATGGTGGTAGGCGGAATAGTGTTTTTTTGTTTCCCATTCCGTGTTCGAGCCCAAATTGAAATTTCGATTAAATTTGGATCGCGCTTTGCGGGGCTTATTCAGGGGTGGACTCCCAACATGATTTTCTCCATACTCAAAACTCGAATCCGAGAATTTTAATTAAGGGTGAGACACTCCCATCAACCATAACCCATGATGGCAATAGGCGGAATAATGTTAAATGTATTCTTTTAACATCTTTCGACTTGAATTAGGTGTAAACTTAACTTTTTTCGACAAATAAAATAAAATATGTAAGTTATATTATGATTATAATTTCCTAACGATGAAATCAAACTCATAAAAATATGAACTAGCAAAATTGACCTATACAAGCATGAACAACTTATTAATTAATTAATTAATTTTAACTGGTTGAATTTAGACTTTAGTTCATTTTAAAGATTAATTCGTGGGAAAGTCTATTTGCATTACGTTATTTAAGGTGCGCCGCGCACTTTTTAAAAAACTTTAGATCCACAATTATACTGTCTAATTTTAGACAAATGCTCATTTTTAGCTTATTCTTCTTCAAAAGTTTAGCTTAATGTTGACTAAAGGAGGCTTCATGACATTGATTGTTACGTGGGGTATTAACAAATGTAATGTTTTTTTTCTCTTTCAATTAATTAATATCGATTTATAATTACAAATTATATTAGTGATAAATCAGATGACAAATAAAAATATATTGAAAATATATTATAATTTTACAAAGCAACGTGTTATAAAACTAATATTGAAAAGACATAAACATGTTAGGGAAAAAAATTCTCTTTAACCAAAACTCTCTGATGCCTATATTGTGAATATTCGAACTGTCATATGAAGAAAAAAAAAGATAAATTAATACAATTCCAAACTTTACTTCCAAAGAAGGATTGAATAAAATATACGTTCATATAAGGAAAAATTAAAATATTTATAATAATACTTTAATTTTTTTAAGAAACAAATAAAACTTAAATTGGGTAAAAAAAATCAAAGCAAAATATTAACAAAACCAACATAAAATAACAATATCATAACTAACAATATCTGGACAAGGATTTTGAAATGAAAAACTACTCTTTTTCTATAATTTGTTAGTAATGGTTAGTTATTTAACACAACAATAAAAATGTGTTGGAGTAATAAGTATTTTTCATATTTTTAATTATAGATATTGGATTCGAATTTTCCTTGAAAATATAATCTACTTTCTTAGAAAACGTTTTATTTCTCAATATTTAAATTTCTCAACATAAATTCAAATTAATTAAACCACATGGCAAGGAGGAAAATGCTCTTCGTGAAATTACTACAACAAAAATAACTTTAGCGGCATTAAATATTGACATTAATAATGAGTGTTAATATCTTTACCTGCATTAGTTAAGTGTCATTAGAACCAATATCGTTAAAGACTTTAGGGATATATACAAAGAGTATCAATTGCCGCTAAAAATACATATTTAACGATAATTAAAAACTAATTGTCGCTAATGATCATTTTTACAATAAATTTACCTATAAGTAAATTATTTAATTGTATTACACAATTTGTGTGTACCGCTAATACGGTAACATCATTTGTCTATTATATGATCACCAACATTTATTAGTACCTATCTTTGTTGCGTATGTTTTCATATACCCAAAAAAACACTACATCTATCTTCATGTCATTATTCCGCAATTTTCATAATTGTCTCATCGAATCATAAGTCTTAACATTAGTTATTGAATTTAGTCAATTTTAAAATATTTATAATACAATATTATATTACTCTTTCTGGATTAAATTTGCAGAATTACTTATTAATAAGCTTCACATATAATATCTATACCGTCTATCAATATAACAAAAAACAATTTTTATCAGCATTAAATATTGACGCTAATAAAGAGTACTAACGTCTTTATCGACATTAATTAAGTGCCATTAGAATCAATATCATTAAAGGCTTTAGGAACATATACAAATAGTGACAATTGCTGCTAAAAATACATATTTAGCGACATTAAGAATTAAATGTCGTCAATAGTCATTTTTATTGTAGTGTACATTCACATATAATATTTTTTAAAAAAAAAAAAAAACTACCCTTCCATTAGCGATCCATATTATTAAAAATAGTTCTTAAGTGATAAACTAATAAAACTATCCTTCTTATTTTATGATTACTTTTAAGAGAAATGTAATAAAAATGAACAAATAATGTGTGATCAAAAGGAGTACTAATATATAATTTTATTCGCTCACCAACTTATCAATTAAAAGCTTCGGATCAACAAGACTGTTTTGGCAATGCAATCACATAATAATAAATATCATGTAGACCAATATTTAATCTAGAATGTGTCAAAACTAGTTATACCATTATTTATGACAGAACAAATTAAAAGAGAGAAGCAAAGTCTAGAACAGATTTCTAGAACCAGACAGGGTACGTTGCCACAATGGGACTTGCATTAATTTGCCACCATACAAATGGAAGATAACATGTGCTTTGACATAATAAATACGATCTTCAAAGACATTTTCAATATATATAGTTATTATTGTTGATATTTGCATTCACATATTAATAAAAAATATATATATATCTTCATGGTCTAATGCAATATGTCAAATTTTAATTTAGTTAATTAACTTGACAGCTAGGAAATTGTGGGCGGATGTAGTTGTTTGGCGACTGGTTTATCCAACTCTGGTTTTTGACTTAATTCGTAAATAAGTTATTTAATTTAATCTCATTTAATATTTATGTTTTTCATTCGTAAATAAGACGTAACTCGTGAGATATTTTGTAAATTATTCTTTCATATAAAGTCATAAGAAATACTAAGTATCAATCTCATTATCTTAAGACACGAGAATACTTGAAACACGACCTATACTTCAATAGTAATATAGAAATACTTAATCTATTGCAATTCTTCAAATAAAAATATAAAAGACATATATGTCCTCGAGTTAAACGAGGACATCAAAGCATACACTTATAGTTACGTAAAATGCATGTCCGTTTACATAAGTTTATATAAATTTAATTATTTATTTAAACTCACCTAAAATTATAAAATATAAATGTTAACAAATTCCGTGTTATGTTTAAATATTTTTTAAATGCAGAAAAGAAATTTATTATGAATTCATTCTTCTTAGAATTTTGAAAAATATTATATTTAAACATATTAAAAAATATATAAAAGAAAATATCCGATTAGTTAAGAATTTCAAAAATCAAACTCATAAAAATTAAAACTTTTGAATTGGACTGATCCTAGAAAGGTTCATAAAAATTAAAATTTTGAATTCGACTGGACCGCGAGGAAGTCCAGCTGTCCAAAAAGGTCAGCGATGATGTCAGGCATGACATCATCTCTTTTGTAAAGTCCTCTCAATTTTATAATGTGCCGTTTTTCTTCGACCTCTTTTCTTTTTTTATTAAAAAATTAATGGCTTTGACTTTGCTTCTGTAAGAGAAAAAATATATAAATTTCAGAACGTGACTACTGTATGGACCATATATTATACTCCTTTCATTTTAAGTTATCGCAATTCTTTTATTCGTCATTTAAAAATTTAAATTTAGCAAATTAATAAATATTTTAAGACGAATATTTTTGTTTTAATTATATCAAATAGACCAATATAATATTAAAAAATCTCAACTCCGTAAATTGATCCTAAGAAGCTTTCAAATTTCAAAATGTCGGAACTACAAGGAAAATTTGAAGACAAATTCATATATAGAAGTAGTCACATTCATCCTAGCATTTTTAGTCATTATTTTATTTTCCGTTTACTGATTTTTCCATATCAATTTACTACGTACTATGTCAATATGGTCTTAGAAGTCAGCTAAAATATTAGGTAATGATATAATATTGTGTTCTTTTTATTCGTAAAAAAGGAATTGATCTTTTCCAAAAGAGTTTCTAGTTTGAATTCAAAAAGATAAAAATACAATTACAATGACACGAAATCGAGATAATCATCAAATTAAAAGTTCATAACCCTAGCCTATTTCCATTTTGGGCGGAAACCATGATTCAAATAGTAATATCAAGACTGTTTAGAATTATTATTGTCATCAAATATCACATTTGCACTAGACGAGTGATAATCAACTAAACACATAATTGGGCTGTGGCCCAAATTAGATATGTCTTATGTAGTTTAAGCCCATATAAATGTAACACAATACAATCTGAAAAATTTGAGTTTAGGCCATCTAAGTTTTGGCTACTTTGTAGAAAGAAGAAAAAAACATTTTCTATAAATTATTATTTTTTAAATATATTTCTCTCCTTGTCAAGAAAAGAATTGTTGTTTTTAGTTTGATTTGATAAACTAATAATTATATGAGGGAAACAAACTTAAGAAAAAAAGTTTTAACTTGGACGAATTAGTTTATGACTTTGTATTATTATATTTTACCTCGTAATGAATTTATTTTAGGAGAAATTACCTAAATAACATTTTATTTTTTATCATAATCTCTAAAATTTCTTACCATTTTAAAGTTACAAAATTTCCCTCTTTGGTACATCCTTATCCACTCTCAGATACATCTTCATCTTCTCTTGGATACATCTCTATTCCTCTCGGGTATATTCTTATCCCCTCTCGGATACATCTCTTTTTTCTTGGATACATCCGTAAGCTTTGTATCCACAAGTTTGTTGAATAACAATGTATCGCGATCTATGAATCCGCATGTCTACTGATGTAACCAAAATCCTTTAGCTTTAATGATTTTCTTAATTTGAAAAAGAAGAGATCAAATGTAATTAACTCTTAATACTATGAAATTTATGTTATTTTTTTATTTTTTTCAACCTATACAAACTTTATCTGGACGGATCAGATCATGACAGTTTTGATCCATTTCGGCACATCAAAAATTTACCTAAAATTGCAAAGAGTAACTTTCACATATAGCAAATATAAAAATCATATTTGTATGTTATATCTATACTTTGCATAATTGCACTCCATAGCAAATATAAATATGTATATTTCGTTATAGATATAAAAAAGAACAACCATATAATTCGCTATACATATACAAATAAACCAGTTGTATAATTCGCTACATATACGAAAGAAAGCAGTGATATACAAAAGATCAATTGTATAATTTGTGTGTATAAAACGAGAAAGAGAGAAAGAAAAAAGAAAATTGGGCAGGGGAATATTTATATTGTATAATTATAAGTGTATAGGACGAAGATACATGTATTTTGCATGTGAATATACAACTTTTCTCTCTCTTTATACAAACAGAAACACAACTTATACATTTGGTTTCTGTTTGTATAAGTGAGAGAGGCGAGGGTAGTGAGCGAGACCGGAAGAGTGGAAAGCGAGATCTGGAAGAGGGTAGACTAGAGGTGAACAAAAATATATGTGTAGATACAATTTTCTCTTGCTTTATACAAATACAAACGCATTTTATATATTTGTGTTTGTATAAAAGTGAGAGGGAGCGAGAGAGGGAAAGTGGAGAGCGAGAGTTTGAGGGAGAGAGGCGACTGACAAACTGTTTGATACAGGGCACATTTAAATTTAAGTATTGTTATAATATTTATTATTTATTTGCCATTTTATACTATTTTCTCAATTGCAAATTAGGCATGTGGACTACAAACAGGATTTATGGGCCAGATGATGTAGGCAAAAAAAGCCTACGACTCATTGGGGTTATGAAGCCCATTGACAGACAAAGGAGATATCTATACAACAGTTTTACTCTTAAATACACTACCACTTTTCGTTGAACGCAATACATTTTGAACTTTTGACCTCACTTGCCTTTGAGAGCAAAATTCAAACGTGAATTGTCTCACAAGTTCAGTTAATATAGAAAAAAGGAGTATATTTTTTTTATTTTTTATAGTGAAACGTGTATCACAGATGACATGCATTAGTCAACTCTCAAAACATGCTAGAATATTTGTTATGAAGAAAATAATGTTATAGGATTATTGAATATCTGCACATAATTGGTATATACATTAATCAACTCTTTATAAATGCTACTCCCTCCATTTCATTAAAAATACCTAGTTTGATTTGACACGGAGTTTGAATATGAAGAAGACTTTTGTATCTTGTAGTCCAAAATTAAAGTTAGGTTAAATGTACAAAATTACCCTTTGATCTTGTGACCTTAAACATGTCACCTGAAAAGTTAAAATTTAAATGTTATCAAAAAAAAGAAAGAAATCATTCTTTTTTAAACAAACTAGAAAGGAAAGGAGATCATTTTTTTTTATACCAAAAAAATAATATACAAAGTCTTGTACGAAGAAAAATTAATAACAAAGCAAGCGATTTGGCTTCACCGCAGATCATGTTGCAAGTGAGTTCACAAAAATATCACTCTCAATATATAAAATTTTATATTAACTTTTAGTGAGGTAAGTCTTATCACTTTTATTATTATTATTATTATTATTATTGTTCACGATCCCACTCAATTGTAAAAAAACAAACAAAAAAATAGTATGCAATCGTCAGAACAAGGAAGAAATACTAAGAATGCTTATAATTAAAATGACAATAATTGAACACTTTAGTCTGAATAATTTTTCTTAATTTGTCGGGAGATATAATTGCCAAAATTTTCAAAATAATACTTTTCCATAATGGAGTATGTATGTAATCATAGACATATCTTTCTAATTAATTAGAGTTATCATGAAATAATAAATACTATTCCATTTACTATTATTATTTCTTTTGTCCTTAATTATTTGTCACTTTTGAATGATCACATCTATTAAAAAATATTTACTCATATAGTAACTTTACCATTTTTTTTTATTAATTATGAATTATAAAAACTTAAGATTTTTAATAAGTTCTACCTTTTCAGAGTAATTATACTTTTTCAAAGTAATTAATTAAGGATATAATAGGAGAAAAGAAAGAGCAACTTTCACATATAGCAAATACAAAAATCGTATTTGTATGTTATAGTTATACTGTACATAATTGCATGTCATAACAAACATAAATATGTGTCTTTGTGATAACAAATATAAATATGTGTGTATGCGCACGTGCTTGTGTGTGCATAATTGTGCGTCATAACAAACACACACACATAAATATGTGTGTGTGTGTGACGAAAATGTGTGTGTGTGTTTATACATTTTTGTTTGTACAAGTGAGGGAGAGACTGGCAAGCAAGATTTGAGAGAGAGGCAAGCGAGATCTGAAAGAGAGGGGAATGAAAATATACGTGTATATATAATTTTTCGCTCGCTTTATATAAGCACAAACACAATTATACATTTTTGTTTGTATAAAAGCGGGAGAGACAAGAATGGGAAGCAAGATTCACTAGGAGAGAGACGAATTAAAAACACAGCTTGCTATGAGGTACAATTAAATCAAACTATATTTATAACAATTAATTTTAATTAATATTTTGCTATTATATATAATTTTTCTTTTAAAAAATTGTCTTTATTTAATTTATTAAAATTGATAAATTAATTAAAATAGAAAAAGTATTAAAAATATTTCAAATTGAAATTAAATTATTATTATTTAATATAAATTTAAATTTAGTCAGATCTCGATGCGAGTGAATTCTACAGGCTTTGCCGCTCCTTGTACTTCTATCCAAACTACGTCTTCCAATAACTATTGGACAGCCCACAGGTTTCTTAATTTTCCCCTACACTGCTCCGCCTCCTTTTATTTGAGTCTCTGTTTTTCCACTTCACATTTTCGCAATTCTCAAGAATATTCCATTCAAATTAACAAAGATTCCATCTTTAAACCACACTACTTGCATCTGCTTAAACCATTTTTCAGCTTTATGGAAGATCAAATTGATCAATCGAAGCAAGAAATGGATCCTTTAATGGATGGTTCGAGAAGTATTATATTCGGTAAGTACGAGATGGGGAGGCTGTTAGGCCAAGGAACATTTGCAAAGGTTTATTATAGCAGAGATATCAAAACTTGTGAAAGCGTAGCGATTAAAGTAATCAACAAAGATCATGTTAAAAGAGAAGGAATGATGGAGCAAATCATTCGAGAAATTTCAATCATGCGATTAGTTCGACATCCAAACATCGTGGAAATCAAAGAAGTTATGGCTACGAAACAAAAAATCTTCGTAGTTATGGAATATGTTAAAGGGGGTGAGCTTTTCGCAAAAGTTGCTAATGGCAAACTTAAGGAAGATGTTGCAAGAAAATACTTTCAGCAATTGATTAGCGCTGTTGATTTCTGCCATAGTCGCGGTGTATTTCACCGCGATTTGAAACCTGAGAACTTACTCCTTGATGAAAATGAAAACTTGAAGGTGTCTGATTTTGGGTTATCAGCTTTGTCTGAGCAATTGAGGAGCGATGGTTTGCTTCATACACGGTGTGGAACTCCAGCTTATGTTGCCCCTGAAGTGCTGAGGAAAAAAGGGTATGATGGTGCTAAATCTGATATTTGGTCTTGTGGGGTTATTTTATATGTTCTTTTAGCTGGATTTCTACCATTTAAACACGAGAATTTGATGAAAATGTATCGAAAAGTCTTTAAAGGTGAATATGAATTTCCTCCATGGTTTTCCCCTGAAGCTAAGAAACTGATAGCAAAGCTTCTAGTAGCTGATCCAGAAAAAAGAATTACAATTTCAGCTGTAGCAAAAGTCCCTTGGTTTATCAAAGAATTCAATCGATCTTCTTCTTTTTCTTCCATCGAAGAAAACAACACAGATCAGAAACAGGAAACCAAAGAACCAAGTTTGGGAGCTAGATCAAAATCAGCTCCACCTTTTTACAACGCATTTGAATTCATATCGTCAATGTCTTCAGGGTTCGATTTATCAAGCCTTTTTGAAGGTAAAAAGAAATCCGGTTCTCTTTTCACATCGAAATGCTCTGCTTCAACAATCATGTCAAAACTCGAATCTTTAGCGAAGAAGGTGAATTTTCAGATTGTATCCGCTAAGGAATTCAAGGTGAAGATGCAAGGAACATCGAATGGGCGAAAAGGGAAATTGTCAGTTATGGCTGAAGTTTTCGAAGTTGCACCAGAAGTGGCGATTGTTGAATTCTCAAAATCTGCTGGAGACACCTTAGAATATAAAAAGTTCTGTGAAGAAGATGTACGGCCTTCGCTTAAAGATATTGTTTGGACATGGCAAGGTGAGAATAATGGCCGTGATTAAACTTTAATTACTGCAGGTAAAATATAAGCCAGAACTATACTGTTTTTACTTTTATCAGAGTTCTAGCCAATTTTGTTTGATGCTATGGTGAGTTGATATATGTAAATACTCTGTAATTTCTAATATTTTATGGATATTTTAATCTCACCGAGGTACGTGTGAATTACTTCACTCAGTAGCGTAGAGTCGAATCAACAATTTTATATTAATATAGAGTATCATTTTGTTCAATTTGTTGTATGATATTTATATGTTCTAATATATAAAATTCTAGCCGAAAAGAACAAAGATTAGTTGAACCTACTCTGCCTCCGAATTGACTAATCCTTATTTTATAATGATTATGAAGGCAGAGTTAGAATTTAAAAAACTTTATGAATTATGAATTTAAGATTGATGATTTTAAGTGTTCAGGTTTAGAATTGATTTCTATACATATATATTTAATAAATTTTTAAATATAAATATATTATTTGAAAAAAAAAATTACTGAATTCAATGAATGTATATCTTAATATGTTTCTATATGCCAGAGAAGGTATGCCCATGGTTTAAAAAGTATTTTGATAAAGAAAGTTTGTGGGGTTTTTGTGGTTTTGATTCTACATGATTGGAGTGGGAACCATGGGCGGCAGCTAGGTTTTATATTTGGGTAATGGCAGTTGTTGCACCAAGATTTGGCTCCCCTCCGTTTCGTCAAGTATACATTTAAATAAAAAATATGTGTACTATTTAATTGTTAAAGGTCAAGAATATATTGTATTAAGTCTAGTAAAATTAATTTCGATTAGAAAAATATTTCTACAAATCTTAGGACTCTATTTAATATTAATATTTACATTATTTAAATGCTTACTATGCTAGAAAATTTATTCTTGAAATATTAGTTTGAGAAATTTAAAAAATAAAAGGAAGAATTATCATTGAAGTTACTATGATTTTGTACCAAATTAGTCTAATAGAGTGTGTATATTTTATATAATTGTTAATTTTCTAACGGAGATAAGATATGCTTATACAATTGAAATTGCGACGGACAAATTAGAAGTCGATTCTATCAAGTAACTGAATTTAATTTTCAAACCGTGGAAATAAAAAAAACCTCTAAAATTGACATTTTATCCAAATAATTCCAAAGTTTCTGCAAGCATGGCGTTGAATCAACTGATTGCCATATAAACAGGGAAACAAAGTAACACGCCACAATTACATCCAACTGAAAGTTGGGTAAAATCTGAGATTCGAATTTTGAATATGAAAAAATAAATTTTTAAATGAAAAGAATTTTATATGACGTGAATTAAAAATAATCAAGCATACAAAGATACGGTTAAATATGGGTCCACATGGTAAGTTACAATATGTCAAATTGTCAATGCATAAGTTTTCTGTGACATCGTTTTACATGATTGTTTTCTGTGACATCATTTTACATGATTGTACTTTTTGCATATTCATTGCTTGGAGTAACATGTCATTTTTTTAAGATCATATCTACATATGATATGATTTCTATTTTCATCCTCCTACCTTCATATTTTGATTTACTTTTTGTTATTTTATTGCTATACAAATACATATTATAACAATATATTCGTAATTTCAAGGTATATACTCATTATGTGTTAAAAGTGTTCCATTCTTAGGGGATGTCACGTTACATACCCTAATTTGATAGGATATGAGTTGGTTGGAGAATGGGTCTTCCATACATAAACTGATTTATCATCAAAACAGATGTCTCACTGCTACTCTACTAAGAAAGGAACAATTATTTTATGGAGATAATTAAAAGGGTCCCCATGTAGGACCAAAAAGGTTAGGGAAGATAAGACTCGTGTCACCCGTTCTTATTGGTCAACACAGATGTTATCCCCCTTAAATATTACTCTATACGTTCAGGTTTTACGTGTCACACTTTGATATGACTTCTATTTAAAAAATAATTATCAATATATATATTTTATCATACTATCATCTATTATATTTTGAAAAATAATTAATATTGAAGAAAAAAACTCTTTTCTTGATATGTTAAAAATGATAAGAAAATAAAAATATATTTTAAGAATAAGTGACAAGTAAAAGTGAACGGAAGAAGTACATTCTTTGTTTGAAAAAGCAGGATCTACTTTAATTTAGCATGGAGTTTAAATTAAAATTAATTTAATTACATCAAATGTCATTTAATTTTGTAATCTTAAAAATATCAAACGAAAAATTGAAAGTACACTACTAAAAAGAAAAGGAATAGGAAGCCTAAAAATGATATATAATTTTTTCATAATAATTTAATTTTAAAATATTTATTTGTTTAGTTATAATTTTATTAATATTTATAATTTATTCTAGATAAGGAATTTCAAAAATATTTAATTTTTTTAATAAAATCGTATAAAATCAAATTATATCATATAAATTAAAATATAAAAATATTAATTAGTTGATATAATATTATGATATGTTGTTAAAGTATTTATTATCCATATATAGAGATTTCCATCATTTTAAAAAACATATTTTTTTTCCTTGCCCAAGTCATTTTATTAAGGGTACCTTACAGACGCAGCATCAATTCATCGGTTATTTGTGCCGTGCAGGCAAAGTGCGTCTTTTTATCATTTTTTTAAATTTTATTTTACGGATTAAGCATGAGATTTTTTATTTTTATTTTGTAATAAATATTAAATTGGTTGATATATGAGTCAAAAACCTTTATTTGTTCTGGTTATGTTGAAATGTGAAAGTCTTATCTAAAAGTTAAATAATTAGATTGATAAATTTTTATTTGCTTAATTATGTTTTCAACAATATCAATATGTATAACTAACTATTGTAGTATATCCTTTGTTGATGAAACCATCTGTTCTAGGGAGGAGCTAGCTAGGAGTTTGAAAATGAGTTTAATCAAATTTAATAATTTTTTATTTAAATAATGTATTGTAATGTATTTGTATTAATATTTTTATTAAATATATACAAATATTATATTTAACTCAGTTATTAACATATTTGAAATCGTTTTAAATTTGAGAACTCATGGAATTGAATTTTAAAAAGTTGATTCTGTCCATGCATGTGTTGATTAAGAACCAATACAAAAACATGAGTGAAGAACACACTTGTAATAGTTAAATGAATTAATTACTAATCACTATGTTGTAATTTGTACGCCTCACATTTCTTTTTAGTCCACTTTAAAAAAAAAGTGATATGTTTATATAGAAAAAAATATTTGAAATATAATTGAACTTTGATTAAAATTATTGTGATAATTTTGAATTTTTAAAAGAATTTTTTAATTTTGCATTATTTAATAGTATATTTTAAAGGTATATATTTGCACACGTGAACATCAATATTGCATCATTATAAATAGTAACATGTTCACATGTGTATATATATACATTTAAAACGCACTATTAAATAGTGTAGGTTGATAATAGGTTCTCTTCAAAGTTTGAGATTGTTACAACAATTTCGGTCAAAGTTTGGATATATTTCAAACCCTTTGTCCATTTATGTATTTAGTAATAATTTAAGAAAAAAATATCTAGACTATTTAATCATAATCTCAAAAATTTCATATCACTTAAACAAAATAAAAAATCATCTCTTGGATACATAGCTCTCCTCTCGCTGATACTTCTATATGCCCCTTTCAAATACATCCCTCACTCGGAAGTCTAGTGATGTATCAGGATGTCCTATTCGCTATATGATACATCTCTATTCAGAAGTCAAGTAATGTATCCAAAATCAATAAATTTTAAGCAATTTGATAAAGAGTAGGAAATTAAAATACTGTAATTACCTCTTAACACTATGATATTTATGTAAGTTATTTAACTCTAAAAAACCCATACTTTTAATAAATTGATTTATAACTCAATATCTATTACTTATTTTAAATTATATATTTAAAAAATCTTTCTATTCTTTTTACCTCTATGTCTAGTTAAACTACATTGTATAAAATGATACGAGACAATTTAATTTTTCTTTTCTTTTGCCTCCTTCGAGATGTTGCAGCTAAAGTCATTTTGGTGTGAAGCGACGACTCGCACAAATTACAATCTACTACCTAATAAATTAGAGTCCATCAGTAGTTACATTGGAATTAGATGGTTCATAGTCCCAAAGGACCCACAAATTAAGATCTCTTCGCCATTTTTATATTAAAAAATAAAAATATTAAAATACAAACCTTTTAAGATGTATATTTTATATTTAAAATTGTATATTTGGTGCTGGTGTTCATTTTTTCTTTATCCAAGGCACATTGTAACATTTTCATAAGATATATATCCGTTTATAATTTTACATCAAGCTAGAAGAATTTATATTTCGCTAGAATATATATATACATTTGATTGTTAAGGGTAGAGATAAAAGGTCAATTTATTTAAAAGATTTTTTTTGAAAATTTATCAATTTTAAGAGTGTTTTTTTTAACAGTCCATTTGAAAAGTAAGTAGTGAAATAAAATAAAATTAAAGGTGCAGAGCCTCAGACTAACCAACAAATGCTACGCCATGTGAAATTAAATATCCCACTTGTTTTTGTCTTTTTTAATTTGTGGACAAATGAGATGTTTTAAGATGAGAATTCACTATAGCAATGAAGGCTAGAGATTTCGGTAGAGAATATTCTGTTTCTATTTTTTTAAGATTCAATGCATGAATATTATCTCTTGATGATAATGTTGAATCAGATAAATATCATAATAATTAGTATTTTTTGTGAATGTAATGTTGATTCTACACAAAGGAAGTATGGGCCATAGTTGATAATGATTGTACGCGCTTGGTGTTGGATTAGTTGATATTAACTAGCTTGTACTATTATATGTGGTCATAAACTATTGGTTTGTCGAGTTGAGCAAACGTTAAGTGCATTGTGGTCCTTATGATCTAGTATTTATTGTTAATCAATGGCGTCACACACTTGTCTTACTTCTAGTGATAGTCGTAACTCGTAATATAATGGACGTTAATCGCATAAGAACACTTAACTAACTAAGAGTTCGACAACCAGCGTGACAATTCATATATGTACTAATTCAGCTTTATGAATTTTTAAGTGTCTAGTTGTGTACACTCAAAATTAGAGATAGAAATGTCATCCGAAATCAACTTAAAAGATACATTAATGCATTATGTCAAAATTTAAAATTAGGTGAAACAAATTATAACAAAAGATATCATATTTTTAAATTGCTACAAAAATCTCTAAAAAATCAAAATCATCAAAAAAAATTTTTACTTAAATAGTGAATATCATAACCTCGTATCTTATCTATGACTTAACAATAAAAATATTTTGACCCAAAGAAATGTGATTGCTCTTCCTACCTCTCAATTTTTTTAAAATTCTTTTATTTGATGGAGGAATTTTATGGTGGTGCAGAAGAGCTGTTTTAGTAATAATGATTTAAAGCTCCAAAAAAGAAGTTACGAAATCATATTTAAATAATAATTATGATAAAATAATAAATATTATTTTATTTACTAATTAAATATTTTGAATTTAAATTAACTTGACTATGAAATTTATTTTTGTGGGGAGAGTAATTCGCTTTTAATATAAAGTTGTCAGCTTGAAGCTGAATTTAATCAGACCCAATACATTATGCAGGACACCAATTTTAAAAATAAAAAAGTACATAAAAAATCACATCCAAATAAAGTGTAGGTCCAAAGAATTTACACATGGCAATATGTCTTTGTATGATTGAGACTTTAGTTAGCTAGCACATTCCATTGTTTATATTTAATTTGTTTCTTTTAAACTTTGGCAATGGTTGGTTGGACAATGGCTCTTCACTAAAATTTGACTATTTATGGTGGAGATAAGAAGATAAAGGGGTCCCATTGCAAGGAAAGATAGGTATGTGGACTTGTCTTCATGGATCAAATGAAAATGTTCCTAATTGATTGCTTATAGTGACATTTTCAATAAGTAAATATTTTACATTTCTTCCGTTTCAATTATATGATAATATTTGTTTTGAAATCCAAAATAATACGCAATTGTTATAACTTTTGTCCTTTGGGTGAGCACTTTGTGCGCACGGGATAAATTTCTCAATGTATAATAGGCTACGAACCATACAGGCAGTAGCGGAGCTAGAATTTTATTTAAGGGGTGTCAAAATATTAAGAAATAAAATCGCGTAGAAGCCAAGGAGTATCAATATGCAATATATATATACATAAAGGATATTCTTTTTAGCTATAATTTTCCAACGAAGGGTGTCGATCGACACCCCTTAACTATATGTGGCTCCGCTGCTGCATACAGGAGATGTAAACCACACTCAGCAAGCTTTATGCGACATACTTGCTCAAAAGGCATTGAGAGGGGATCGATCCCAAATCACCCACTTCAAACCAGTTGAGCAACCCCGAAGGACATGATGATGTTTGTTTATAAGATATGAAATTTAAGAAAAAAAGAAAAATTATACTCTAAAATAAGTCGTAAGTGTTTGTAGGATTATAAAATTATCTTATTAATAACAAAATTGTTATGAAATATATAAATTAGAAGAAGAAGAAAGTAGGGAGAAGAGAAAAACTTCAAATTTCTCTTGAAGTGTATTCAGGATTCATAGATCTTTCACAAATATTATTTACAATGAAGGAAAACCCTTTATTTATAGGAAAAACCTTACTTGATCCCCAAGTAGAATTTCTAATCATATCGTATAAGGACTCCACGTAATTAGACATTTCCTATAACACAAATATGTTTATAACAAAAATAGATATTTAAAAATTAATACTAAATATGAAAGAATATTTTTGTTATCTTGATATCTGGCTTATGTTCCGTATCTGGAACATTCTTTTCTTTTCCAAAAAAAGTTAATTTCAATGATGTTTCCTCAAAAATTATATATGCATAGACTACAGAATTTTGGAAGCTATGTATAATGTTGGCCTTTAAATGGATGTACCTATCCAGATATATGAGAAAATTATTATTTTGACACTTGCAAGACCTCTTTCTTTTTGAAAATTATGCAGACTTGATTTAAAAAAAAGAAGAAGATATAATAAAAAATAAACTAAAATAGATATCAATTAATTGAGATTTAATATTACTCATGCTGATATATTTACTTTGAATTTAATGACTAGTTGAAGATTTATGTGCGAGTAGAAAATGTAAAAAACTAGTAATATGGTGAAAATATTTTTTAAAATAATTTTATTTACATGAAACTCATATACCCCTCTTCATCCATTTTAGTTATCATGATTATTGAAAATAATTGTTTTGTTATACCTAGAGGCTATAGTTAATTTTAAGAAACAAAACAGATTGAAGTTGAAATCAATACTAAATAAAGATTATTTAATCAATTATCTCTTTAGTTGATACTTTTTAAAGGAGCGTGCAAAAGAGAAATATAATGAGTACAATCAAAGGGATAAGAGGGAATAATTAATTGCACATTACTTGATTTATTTATTTGTTACTTGATATTGATGCATAATTTATAATTATTATTGTAGAATTTTTCACCGATAATCCCTTATTGAAATAACTATTTACTAAGTGTCCTTTTTATTTTTCTATTGTAACTTGAGAATCTTTTAAACTATGACTCGAAGAAAACTTATAAAAAATGTTTGATCACAATCTAAAACTTTATAAATATTACTTCTCCGTATCACAAAGAATGACCTAGTTTGATTTGTCACGGAGTTTAAAAAATAAATAAACTTTTGAATCATGTGATCTTAAATTAAAATTATGTCAAATATATAAAATTGTCCTTAATTTTGTGGCCTTAAATATGCCACGTGGAAAGTTGAAAGTAAAATATTAACAAAAAATTAAAGAGTTCATTCTTTTTAAAACAAACTAAAAAAAAATGAGTTCATTCTTTTTTGACACAGAGAAAATATTAGATAACAATCTTATATTTTGTTAGTCCCAAAATTTATACTACATAACTTTTAATAATAAGGACATACTTTAGCAAGTTCACATATACTGGACCTGTGGAACATATTATTGGGCTTCAGCCCATTATTTAGTGGGCTAGTTAACAAAGTTATAGAATATATTATGGAAAAATTAGTAAACTAGTCAAAATAAATAACATATTTAGTAAAAATATCCTTACTTTATAAATATTAGCAATAATGTCAAAAATGTCATTATTTTAAAATTTTTATGTGTCCCAATGTTCCTCCTATTTTATCTCTCTTTTTCAATTAATTCTATATATCATTTTTTAAAATCATTCTCTCTCATATTTATCTTTTCAAATTGTTAATTCTCTCTCCCATTTAATTTTTTTTTTCTCTCATGGTTATCTTTTCTGATTTTCCTCCCTCATTCAAGTTGCAAATATTTTTCTGTCATATATTTTGGTTGCTTTTTTAATTCAAAATTGGATCAACAAGAATCTCTTTGATTAAGGTATCTCTAATCTTTATCCTATTTTCAGATTTTTTTTTCTATTTTTTTTTTTTAAATCTTAAAAATATGTTATTTGTATTTTTCAATTTCCGTTATGATTTACTCTTCAATGGCTGAATCCAAGAGGCTTACTAGATGTATTCATCTTAATCAACCAATTTCTGGTGATTTTTCATCCTTTAATTTATTTATTACTTAACAAATAGTGTATAATGTATGATCCGCGGCTAAAATGAGGGAAGAAAGAGGGTAAGAACATTTACAAGACTCATTGGTGTGCAAAACCTTCCTCAAATTCAGAACGCAAATGTAGAATCTTTGTCTACTCGTGAGGATCTTGAAAAAGACGATGAAGATAGTTGTCGAACAATTTTCTATTAGTTTGTTTTGTATTTATAGTTCTTTTTTAGAATTTGGTATGCTTTCTCAATTTGTATTCAAATCACTATGTATACTATCAATATTTGTTTTTATTAAAAATTTCATGTTGCATGGTTTATGAATCTTGTATTTGTCCCTAATTTGTATTCATCCAAATGTATGTCAACTAGTTATGTATTTTATTTATAAGAAGAACAACTTTCTATTAGTTTATTTGTATTCGAATACAAATACAAATAATAGACATATTGGAATGAATACGACTTAGAAAAGGAAACAAGATTTTGAAAAGAAAAATAAATACAAAGTGAAAAAATATACAAATACAAAATGTATTTCTTAAATAGCTACATTTTATTTGACATACATATTGGAATGAATACAAACTAATAAAGAAATACAAGCTTCATTATACAAAATACAACATGAAAACTAGAATGGATACTAATACAAACGATATACATATTGGAATAAATACAATTTAAGCAAGGATACAAAATTTTAAAAAATAAAACAACTACACTGTGAAAAAAGCATGACAATTACAAATAAAACTATAGGTGTTCAAGTTTCTAAATTAAAAAAAAAAAAATTTAATAGATAAAACTATATTGTATTATCATAAAGTTTTATAATAATAATTGGTGAGAATGGGATATTATATTTTTTGATTATGATTTTCATAACAATAATTAGTGAAGAATTGATATTGAAATTTTATAGATGTGGTACTTCTTTAATTTCGTGATTTTTATAACAATAATTAGTGAAAATTGGATATTTATTTTGGTTAATAAAAATGTTTAGAAACAAAAAAAAAAAGATTACGAAAATTGAATATAGAATGTTTTTAGAACAATAGAGAAAAAAAAGGATTTTTTATAATATGATGAAAAAAAGAAGAAAGAGATGAAAGTTGGTGTATTTTAATAAATTGTAACTGATGAGACTTTTAACATTTGTTCCTTTTTAAAAATAATTATCTCCCCTAAATTCCTCTCAATCTGTTATATAAAAATTATATTTTTTAAAAATAAAACAAATAATAAGAACATAAATAAGATACATAACAAACTTAAATTTTGACATTTTTACTAAATATTAAAAATGTTGTTAATGAACCCTCTTAAATGTTAAAATATTAACATTTTTAAAAATTTCCCATATATTATTGGGCTTCAGCCCATTTAAGAGTTTCTATGGGCCTGTGAGTGAACTTTGTCTTATCCAAAAGGTTGAGCACCAACGGAGCAAAAAGATGAGAAATACACAAATAGCCACTCACGAAGGGTGTGTTTGGTAGATGAAAAATATTTTTCTAGAAAACAAATAGATTTATGACTTATTTTCTCATGTTTGATTGGTGAGTAGAAATATTCTAACAAAATGATTTTCAGTGTTTGATTTATGAAAAGATAAAATATTTGAGAAATATCTTTCTTTTAATAGAGTAGACAATAATTTTTTAAATTAAATATATATTTTTTAAAAAATAATATTTGGGAAGAGGGAGGGGGGGGGGGGTTATCACCAGGATAGTCTTTGTAAGAAGGACCAAAGCGTACAAACTAAAAATATAAAGTTAAAGATATTTTTTAAAAATAAAATTATTTTGTTTGGTGGGGGGCAGGTAGGAGGTGGTAGCCGGGCGGAGGGTAAGAGTGAAAAAAAAAATTGAAGTTGAAAAGATTTCTTAAAAAACAAAATGAAAACTTATTTTGGGAGGGGGTGGGGTGGGGGCCATGTAGGGGTGAAAAAAAATAATTTGAAATCAAAAATATTTTTTAAAAACAAACTTAATTTTTTTTGTTGGGGGTGGGGGGCTGCTGGGGGTGAACTTTTTTTTTTTAAAAAAACCAAACGTAATTTTTTAGAAATTGATGTTTTTTTTTTAAAAAAGATGTAATTTGAAGTTGGAGAGAATTTTGGAAAATGTTTTCCTTCACTTTTGAAGGGAAGTCATTTTCCTTAATTTTGAGGAAAATAAGTTAATTTGAAAAAACATTTTCCAAAACTTTAGTACCAACCAAAAATGAGAAAATTGAAAAATATTTTCCTCCATACCAAACACACTCTAAAGACTGAAAATTCAATATAGCCTTAAATTTGTGTTTACAATAATTATCCCTAAAATTTCTAAATCTGTTTCCATTAATGAAGTCCAAAAATCTCTCAAACTTCAATAATTAATGAATAATCACTACATAATCTCTGTATAATCAATAATGTATATCTTACACACTAATTATACAGTTGTTATGCACTAAATATAGGCCTATTAATTGTTATTACTGATTTCACTTGACTTCTAAAATTCAAAATAGCTCAAATCCCTCAAACTTCAATGTTAACCTTTGTTTGAAATAATTGCATATTACTTGAAAACATTATTCGTGGATATACAGGGCTGCTTGGTTACTGGTTATAGTTATATAGGTATCAATTATGTATGGTTTAATTATGCATATATTAATTATGTTGAATTTAGTTATGCGAGTATTATTTAGTGCTATCAACCATTACTAGTATAAACATTTGACTTTCATCTTTAGTGATAAATTAGTGCATCAACCATTACATTAACGTTTCATCATTTCCTCCATTTTTTTCTCACTGTTTGTTTGTACGTCTTTGTCCACCTAATTTAAAAGTTGTTGAATTAGTACATTCGTCATCTTCTTAATCATTATTTTGTCCTTCATTTGTTTGTTGAACTAATTAATTGGATCGTACTCTAATTTTTAATGTGAAAAGGAATACAACACCAAACTTGTAGCTCAATTTTTTAATCTTAATTTAATATCCCCTTTGTTAAATGTGGTCAATTTAAAGTTCAATGGTTCTTTAAGACTTCCAAAAGATACCCTAATTAATTTTTATAATTATACAAAGATTCCTTGCGTCTAAAAATAAAGTCTATAACCACACAGGGAATCTTAGGAACAATAGAGTTCATTTCGACGTGATTGTCAGACATTTGAACTAATCACACTTATATAATTAATTATTATATTTCAACTACGTATGCAAATCGAGGTTGAATTTTTTTAAAGAAGTTAGGCCCTAGCATCCTTATCAAATTGACTCTTATGGCTGTAGACTAAACATATGTATAACATACCAAAATATTCTTTAATCACGACTAGAAATTGAATCATTAAGTATGACACTAAACATCGGCCACGCAATAATCTTTCATTTCTATGATCTTTTGTTAAAGAGAAATAGTTCATGGATTATATATGTATGATATTATTTAATATTGTTTCTGACAGAAATATTGAGCGCATCCACACCATACATACCTTACATACTGTGATAAGATATATTACTAATATCTTTCATTTAATGATATTACTAATAACTTTTAGTTAACTTATTTCACATGCCGCCGATATAATTTATACATGAAAATCCATAAGGTCTGATATAGGTGCATCATAATATTTGGATTGAATCCCAATTAACAATTATCCAGGCTGTTTTAGTGGAGGGGTCCAAAATAAAGCCGAAAGCAATATCATACTTTATTGGATTATTATTAAGAAAAGTCCACTTTTTAATGGGGATTTTGATAAGTGACTGTGACTCTAACTGTGACTGGTGGGGTATTCAATGCCACATTTCCACTAAGCTTACGTTTTCTTAAAGATAACGCCAGAAATTTACCGCAATTATATGCTTGACTTAATCGATACAAATAATTACGAAGATATACAACAACACAAAAAATTGAATAGAGAAACACTCAGAGCATTTTCAAAACATACGTTATTGACTATCGCCTATGACAATATTGAAAATGTGATTTTGTTGGAAGTTTCGATTCTTTAAAAGGTTAAAGTTAGCCGTACTATTTTATATACGAGTACAATATCATATAAAACAGTCTAATATAACATATTTCCAATATATCAAAAGTAATACAAATTACAAATCGAAATACTAAAAGTTCGAATATATATTATATTATAGAATGATATGATCATTAAGTTGAACGTACATTCCAAAAATATACAGAAATTATTACATAAATATGTTATCTTATGGATAAAAAGCAATATCCATGATAACATTATTCATGTTTTATGCTAATATATACTCATAACAACAACGGAAACAATAAAAACATTTCCTTGAACACAGTAAAAAAAATAAAATTACACATTATTATTATTTACATAATAAAGCTAAGTCTGAATTCGAATAATTTCGTCCTTTTGAGTTGGAATTGGAAGGTGACCTTTCTCTTGTAGACTCTTCACTGTCTCATATAAGCATTGTTTCACTGGTGTAAATTCCATCCCCAAATCCTTCAATTTTTGGTTTGAGAATTTGTATGGTTTTACCCTTGGCTTAGTCACATCCGAACACCTAATATTTTTACAAGTATAACCAACATTAGAATATATATACTACCAATCGTAACGAAGACATCAAAAATACATTCGATTTGATAAAATATTGGTCCCAATATGTTGGTAAAGCACAAGGAGAAGTTGGGACCAGCTTAGCCAGACAAGATAGTGATGTTGTGTTAGGTAAGAGCATTTTAGGATTAAAGAATATTTTTGATACTCAAGTGTTTGTTAGTGGGTCACTTGTATATATGGTAACAATGCTTAGGTCATATAACTCATAAGTACTATTCTTACCAATAACAATTTGGTACATCTACTAACACATCACCAATTCAAACAACAAAAAAGCAAGTGAAAAATCCTTTATTTGTGCATTTGTAAGCAAAAACATCCAACAACTTGATCAAACTATAATATGCATGTTTTGTGGACTAGGACTAAAAACAAGCGATTTTAATTTGAAAAAAATAATAATTCATGCAGTAGTTAGCGCGATTATTTTGATAGATTTGGGAATTTGAACTTACTTTGTGGGGATGGGATATTCAGGGAAGAATTTGGCTAGAATTTCAACGATGTCACCACGATGAAGCACACTCTCAGCGCAGAGGTAACGTCCTGATGCTGAAGGAGTTTCATAGAGAAGTATGTGAGCTAAAGCCACATCCTTAACATGTACATATGCTTGAACTGAATTAGCATATGTTTTAGCTGAGCCAGTGAGGTACTTAAGGATATGAAGAACACTAGCATTCACAGTATTTTGTAGCAATGGTCCAAGCACCAACACTGGATTTATCGCGACTAAATCAACTCCTTTCTCCCTCGCCTCATCCCACGCTGCTTGTTCTGCCACCATCTTACCATAACAATACCAATTCTACATTTACAATAACATATTCAAGTCAATAACAAGATATAACACGATCAAATTTTTAACTATGAATTCGATTGACCTTAGTGTTCTTGCAAAAATCAGGATCGCTCCAGCAAGTCTCGTCAACAACTTTTTCAGGGTCTCTGCTTGGGTCCATGTACACAGCTCCAATTGAGGAAGTAAACACAACGCGTCTTACATTGGCCTCTGCTGCTGCTGTTATCACATTCTTAGTACCAATTACTGCTGGCTCCACCATTTGTTCCTTCAACATTTAATTCCACAAGAAAATTAATTACTAAAGGGGAAATTATGAGCAAAACGACATACAAAAGACCTTTTTTTTTCCCTCATGGACCTCTTGGTGGAACATAAAACATAAACAAATTAAAGTTTGTCTAGCTTGAATTGACAATCAAACTAATGGTTTAATTGGCCCAGTCCACCAACTACTACTACTAGATTATTATGTTTATGTTCCCTCACTTTTGATCCGGATATATTTTACTCAAATCAATCACCAAAAAATGAAAAAAAACATTTTTTTTTTAAAACAAAAACTAGTATGATAATTGATAATCCAACTAACCAACACAAGATAAGAATTTCTTTTAGTTGTGTGCACGCTTATACAAAAAAAAAAAAAGATTCTTTTTGCATCGCAAATTTGGTTTTACTTTTATTCCTTTGTTTTATATAATAAAAAAAGTTTAGCCTAATACACTAAACTTTCGCTGTATTAAGGCCGGACCACAAAGGTTTATTGTATATCGTATCGTACATAAGTTAAAAGAAGACTTACTGGATCATCAGTAACTGGTGAAGCTGTGTGGAAAACTCCGTCGCAGCCATTGATTGCTTCACGCAAACTCTGATAATCAAGAAGATCACCTCTGCATAGTGTTAGCCTCTCTTTTGCTCCTTCAAGTTCTCTCAAATGACAATTCTTTGGATCATCTATATATAAAAAAAAAACATTAAATTCTACAAGTACTCAAAAAACAGAGTATATTCATGGATTTAGAGTCAAGTGAGTTCAAAATGAACGAACTCGATATAAATTTGAATTTCTTTCAATATACGAGGCGAAAATGATGGGTTGAATTGAAAAATATGATGAAGATGGAGGATTGTGTGCATACCAGGATTTCTTACAGTTCCCCTAACAGTGTAGCCTTTTTCCAAAAGAAGTTTAACGAGCCAAGAGGCGATGAAGCCTCCGGCACCGGTAACACAGACGACCCGACCGGAGACTGACGGCATGCTGCTAAATATTAATTTACCGATGAGATTTGTGATGAAGATGATATAGAAAAGTTGAATTAGCTAAAGGTTCTTTTCTTAGAAAGTAATGTGTAAAACAGAGTAAATGGAGTGTGTTTATATAGAGGTGGTTTGGTACATGACACAAAAATAATAAGATTATTTTATTTTATATTATTTTTTTCTAGAATAGTGAAATTATATCCCATATAGAAAAAGGGGCAGCTCAAATATATTTGAAGCCAAATTCAGATAAATATATTTTTAGGAAGTTTATTGTAGTCAATTATTTAATCATTCTTCAGATATATAGTATATCGAATAAGTATTTGTTAAATTTCTATCACTTGTTTCCTTGTGTATGAAATTTTTTATAAATTCTACAAATAATAATTATAGTATTTGTTTTTTTTTTTAAAAAAAAAAACTTAAATTTTATTTTTTAAAATGAGGCCCCAAATGCAATTACCTTTTTAAAAATGTTGTAGAGCTGCTTATGTATATAAAATGAGACAAAATAATTTAATGAGATATCTTTTACTTATTTTATTTCACTAACCAAATGATATAATGTAATATTATTTATTATGTAATATGTATACCAACTTTTGGCTCAATCTTGTTGGTATAACTTACTCTGATGTAAACGGAATGCTTGCGACCCCTCAACCATGATCCTAATTCTATTGAATTAAGTTGATTAAATCGAATAAAATAACTACAAACAATATTTAATCAACAAGATTGTTAATAAACTAAAGGAGATTAGGAATAATTACACGTTTGGTCCCTCAACTATGAATAAATTCAAATTTTGATCCTAACAATATTTTACGAAGCATATTTAACCTTCGATAACTACAATATTTCCTTTTTATCCTTTATAAGAAATATAATTGACGTTAAGCTTATTTTTAGTAATACATCACCATTAGCTATGCGGCTATGAAGTAACAGCACATGGTATATAATGTATCAATGATTGAATGATTTTAACACTTAATATCGATATTTCAAAACTGTATTTATCAATTATCTGAAAGTCAGATATGCTTAACTAAGAATTACAAGGATCAAAATTAAAATTTATGAATATTTGAGGGTCTGAAAGTGTTAATACCCAAAGGACTATGTGAGTATAATTTACCTTTTGGGTTATATTTGTAAACCCATAATTGTTGATTAGATTAATTAAATTAAAGTGATTAGCAGTCAAAAACAAACACCTTTAAGAAATTTTCAATGATGTTTTCTTTCTCCGGTCAAGATATTGTGTAGTTGAAGGAATGAGGTCACCAGCGTTATTTACCGATTAAATTAGTAAAAGTATCATATTATTGAATAATCCTATGGTAATTTGTTAATTAATTAATGTAATGTGAGTAATCAAGCTCTGAAGGTTCTATCAACAAAAGTGTCTATTGACTTTGAAAGAGCAAATTAAAGTTCAGTACTTTAAATTTTGTTGTACTTTAAATTTTGTTGGACACTATAAGACGTGTTCAATTCTAGTTAGAATTTTTCAATATGTGTCCAATTTCAGTTAAAATTCTTGAAGGCTAAATCTAAATTCTAGTTCATGCTTAAAAAAAGTTATTATATTTCCTTGAAAAGATTTCTCGAAAATTTCAATCTAATTTATCTTAATTAGTTTGAGAAATACGTTACTAACGATCCTCGAATTATGGATAAATCTCAGGAGAGTAAAATTTAGAAAAGAATACAATTGTACTCGCACTATTTATTAATAAATTTGTGTTTTTTCATATTTTATTTGTGCTGTAAATTCCTTTATGTCACTTTAAAATTATTGTTTTAGTGATTAAGACAATATTTAGATTATCCTTCACAAGAGGCTCTATATTTAATCCAAACAATATAATTTTATTAATCCAGCCAAATAATCTAGTGCTAAACTTCTAATTCACATATTAACGAATTTAATATAGTATTTTCTCTGTTTCAAAAAGAATATCTCTATTTTCTTTTTAGTTTGTTTTAAAAATAATGTACCCCTTCATATTTTTTGGCAACTCTTTAACTTTAACTTTCCACACGATATGTTTAGGATTACAAGATTAAATGATATTTTGGTACATTTGACATAACTTAAATTTAGAATTACAAGATTAAAAAGTTTCTTTCTTTTTTTTTAACTCGTTTCAAGTTAAACTAGACCATCCTTTTTAAAACGGAGGAGAAAGTATTTAGATTTAGTCTTTATTCATTGGTCCTTTTCTCGTTTACTTCTTTAAATTGGTGATTTTCATTTTCATTCTCTATTTATATTAATTTCATTATTGAAAATTATCTCAAAAAATTAAATCCTAAATAGTGTTTAATGTTTTGTACAATTTTCTTTCTCTAAATCTTATTAAGGTAAATATAAGGTCTGCATACAACTTTCATACAATTTTCTCTCTTCATACTTTATTTGTTAAATTACATGATTATGTTATTATGAATTACATCTTTGAAATTACATTTCAAAAAGTTCAATCTTGTATTTAATTTGAAAAGACAATTAATTAACTAGTATTACTATATTTAAAGAAATGTATGTGTTGAGCAGTTAATAAGATGTACAACTGTCGACTAGTGATTAGTTGATAATTAGGTGAATTAACAGTTTAAGTCAGTAGGAATTAGTTAAAAAATTATTAAGCAGTTAGCTGATTCTTGTATATATATATATAGGAATGTTCATTGTATTTAGCTTAGCTTTTAAGATACGATATGTATGATGTGATCTTGACAGTAGAAATCAATTTAGTTTTCTCTTCTTCTCTTCACTGTTAGTGAACATTTTCTTATTCATTTGTTCAATTGATCTTCTTCACAGTATGATGTATTTATCGAGTTAATGAGAACATCATCAATTATATGTTGAGCTAGAGAACACTAATTTAAACCTTATTGAATTCTAAATTTTAAAAAAACTACAATATAAAGTATTAGAAATTAAATTTTAATATATTTTTGTACAGTTTTTCATTATAAATATAAAATTTAAATCAGTAAATTTGACCAAACTATTATTTAACCCTTCCAACTTCATTGATCCATTGCTAGTTGCGATCCTGAACCATGTGATCCTAATATTGAATTAAGTTGATATAATTGACCGGAAGAACTATGAACATGATTATCAACAATTCATTTTAATAATTTGAAGGTGATTAGGAATAATTACATTTCTGATCCTTCAATTATTGATTAATTCTTATTTGATCCTTACAATATTTTGTTAAGCATATTTAAAATTTAATCAACTATAATATTTATTAATTTTTATGAATTTAATATAATACAGTGATACATTGAATGATTTAGCACTACATAATTCATTAAATTTGTAAAGATTCAAAGTCTGAGAAAAAAAAAATGCACATATCAATGAATAGAAGGTTAAATGTATCTAACTAATTATTAGGATAAAAAATTGAAATGATCAATATTTGAGGGGCTAAAAAGATAATATTTCAAAGGATTATGCGAGTATAATTAACTTACATTTTCTTGGTTATATTTAGAATTTACTCTAACTTACATACTATAAACTATTCTTAATAATTAATATTATATTAATAATCAGATTTAATTATTAACGGTCAAGAATAAACACTCAGTTTATTGTAATTGCACGGAATAAGGTCATCGGCGTATTTTATCAAATACAATATTACAAGTGTAATTTTTATTGACTCATTTGATGATTAACAAACGTAATATACTTGTTAAATTAATTGAGTAATTTAACTTGTGAAGGTTCTATCACAAAAGTGTGACTAGACTTTGAAAGAGCTAATTACTCAAAAATTCAACATATTTGGATAAAGAACAATATTCATTGAGGAAGAATATCTAATAATGACTAATTTCTCCAAACACGTTTTTTTAAAATACCAATATATTTACTAAGAATATCTAATAATGACTAATTTCTCCAAACACGTTTTTTTTAAAAAATACAAATATATTTACTAAGAATATCTAATAATGACTAATTTCTCCAAACACGTTCAAGCGAGATTGAAAATTTTACGTTATTGGATTATTGATGTTCTTGTTAGGAATAATTCTCTACTGCTAATTCACATATTAACGTTTTTAATATTTAGGAAAGGAAAAAAGGATAAAAATACCTTCGACCTATCGTAAATAGTATACAGATACTCATATCCTCCGTCATATTTTTGAGACATTGGTGTCTCTGCCGAACATATATGCCCTTCACTCGAACGGGAGACTAAATAGGAACACGTGATACAATCTTATCCATGGATCCGATGTCAGGTCGGTGGATAAGATTATGACACAATGTATGTCCGTTAGTATAAAAGGTATATTTGCTCTAGTTTTTTGACGACAGAGACACCAATATCCCTAAAGTATGACAAAAGGTATCTGCATAACATTTAGGATAATTCAAGGGTATGGTTATCCTTTTTCCCTTAAGGAAAATTACTTCTATGGCTTAAAAAATTACCTTTTGATACTTTCTTTTGTATTCTTGTTTCATGTATTAGGATTTTGAGTTGTAACTTTATCAGTTTTTTTTTTTTTTGGGTAAAAGTAATACTTCTAAGGTCATAACTGTTGGAGTAATTATATTTATTATTAATACAAGCTAGAGTTAGCCTGAAGATTAATACATAGTGTAATCCTTTTAACTTGCTTCAAGTTAGAGTTAACTCGAAGGGGATTTGTTTATTATCGTTGTACAACAAGGTTAATAGCCAAATCTTTGGGATTATTTTTTTTTGTAATCGAGTTTGGCTTAGTTTTTTTAATAATGAATTGCAATTTTCATATTTTTGAGCCAACGTAGTTTTCGAGTTTAAAAGAAATATAGTAAGAAAATATAGAAGAAATAAAGCTCAATTGTTTATATATTATTATTAATAATTGTGAGATGGTAGGAAGTCAGCTAGTTATTACTAAAAAAAATATTCAATGCTAAAATTTAAAATTGTGGTTTGTGATCGAGGGCTGATCGTGCCTAAACTCAAACTTTATTAAGAAGCTTTAAACTTAAAAAATCATATTTACTAACGTGTTCCATTCTTCATAATTTGACATTATTAAATTTTGAGAAATAATAAAAGAACAATATGCTACTATAATGTAAAAATATAAAAAGAATAACTACAAATTTATAGAAAAAGATAGTAATAAAATATTGGGCAACTTTCACATATAGCAAACAAAAAAATCATATTTGTATAATATAGCAAACTTTGCATAATTGCGCTCCATAGCAAACATAAAAACTGTATAATTCGCTATACATATAAAAGTGTATAATTCGCTGGCCTAAATTGTATAATTCACTGGCCTAATTTGTATAATTCGCTGGCCTATTTCGCTGTAATTGTATAATTAGTTTTGCATACAGTTGAATCGAATTAAAATATATGTATATTGCATAATTATAAGTGTATAGCAAGAAGATATATGTTTTTCTCGCTTTATACAAAAACAGAAACACAATATATACACTTCTGTTGTATAAAGCTAGAAAAAATTGTATTTCACTGCAATTGTATAATTCACAATTGTATAATTCTTTGGCCTTTTTCTCTGCAATATTTGAAGTAAAATGTTTGTAAATTATATAATTAAGTGTATAACACGAAGATATACATTTTTGCATGTGTATATACAATTTTCTCTCGCTTTATACAAAACAGAAACAGAAATTATACACTTCTGTGTATAAAGCGAGAGAGGCGAGAATGGGAGAGTGGCGAGCGAGACTTCTGGGAGAGAGACGCCTGGTAAATTTTTGTCAATGTTTGCTATGGAGCACAATTAAATCAAACCCTAGCTATTCCATTTAATTTAGGTTATTAGTTTGCTATTTTATACAATTTTCCCTAAAATATAGCGTAGTAGTGACACATAACAAATAAGAAAATAACATGTGCAATGCATGTTCAATATATTATATATGGTAACCCTAGCACAAAAAGTAAAATAAAATTAAGGGAAAAGGGTCTGATATACCCCTCAACTTTGTTATTTAGAGCTGATATATAAACAAATGGCTCACATATACCCTTTTCCTCTAACGGAAAATGAAAAAATAATAATTTTCAATCTAAATTTTTATTATTTTTTTTTAAAAAATATAATCCCATATGAGTAAATTTAATCCTCGTCAAACATATTTTTTTTTGACTTTTTTTTGTTTCAATGACTAATTTATAATTATTATTTTAATAATCAAATTTATTTATGCTTCACTAATATTCTTGTAAAACTTATTGTAGATGACCAAATTTTTTTCGAATACGAAATTAAATTACAATACACACAAAAAAATAGTTTTTTTTCTTTAAATTAAGGAATGAAATAAAAAAATAAAATAAGAATAAGAAACTCAAATAATTAAAATAAAAGAAGTCAAAAAATAATTTATGTACGAAAAAAATTAAAATATACCTTGAACTTTTATAGAAGAATCATATATACCACTAAATAATATTTTTTAAAAAAATTATAAGTAATAAATATAAATTTAAAATTAATTATTTAAAATTCCGTTAAATGAAGGGTATATTTGTGTCATTTTGTAACGGCAGGGGTATATGTGAGCCGTTTGTATAATAGTAAGGGTATATATGAGCCACTTTTATAACGAGGGGTGTATCAGCTCCAAATGACAAAATTGAGGGTATATCAGATAAGGAAACTAAGTGAGGCACTATGAAATCAATACATGATTGATTTTGCATATTGGAAGAGTAATTCAAATTTAGAACAGGAAACCAAATCTAATTCTAATTGAATTAGGCTTTACACTTGTGTAAATAGGAATCATGCTAGTTATTTTCATGTAGCTGAGTAGAATTTGAATCAAACAAAATGGAAACAGAGTACTCTTTTTATCAATTTCATCCTTCAATTGCAAAATCAGCCTCGATAAGTTTACCATCATTCGGTCCGTTTAGTTTTGATTCATTCGGAAAAATCATCGAGGCAATGGGGAACAAGTGGTTAGAAAGAGGGAATTGTCCTATCGCGAAATCATATAGAGCTGTTAGCGGAGTTCTCCCAATTGTGGCATCAATTTTTCATCTACCTCAATTGCCCACCTGCAGTTGTTGCAGTCAGGGCTAGGACTGTTTTTGTGGCCACAACCATTATTTTCGAAGTTATTGGTGCATTGGGAATGGCAGTTAATATTCCATTAGGGATATATATGGAGAGAACACACTGACAAGTTCTCATATTTATCATGGTTTATTGTACTTCATGCTGCTGTTCCCTGCTATATGTTGTTGTGATGCCTAAAACAGCTATGGCATTAACCATTGCTGCTTCTGTATTGGGACAGATCATTGGCTCAAGAGCAGAACGACTTCGACAACGACATACTCCAACAATCGAAATATTAACAACATTAAGTATCAATAATTGAGTTGTAATCTAAACTGAACTCGTACTTGACCTTCTAATTCAACCAATCGCACAAGTGACACATAACAAAAAGAAACAAATAACATGTGCAGTGCTTGTTCAATATATATCTATGGAAACACAAAAAAATCTAAACAAGAAATAGTCTAATATGGAAATACAAAAAAAATCGTTCATTCATAATTTGAATTTTATGGGTTCTGAATTCTCCAACATCAGTAATTTAATCATACATATAAGCCGCTGAGCATTAGTAAACACCAAGAGCAGACTGTAGCGCGACATATAATAAATCTACAACCATGACCAGCTCAGTTTCTTTTGCTGCTGAAATATTCTAAGACTAACATCTCATTTCTCCAATCAACTGAATCACATCGCTTAATTTAGTAGTTACATTTATGAAAATTCTTCAACACTTCCAGGAGTTGAGTTTCATTCCTATCCACGACAGAAATTTCCACTGATTCAGTGCCCTTCTACTCTGCGGTACTTTATGACCTGTAGATAAAAATTACAGCTCATTTGACAAAAAAAAAAACATTGAATATTCAGTTTAGAATGCAGTACTAACTGCAACGGGTAACAAACAGAAAGACCTTTGGATGAAGAGATATTTGGCACTGAGTATCAACAGTGCGCACGAAGTGCCTCGACAGCATTAAGAAGAGAAGGAAGGAAGGCTGATAATAATTAATTAGCCTCGACTCTCCAGGTAGATAAATGCATGGATAGTTTGTTCTGGGTTGACTTGAATATCCAAACAAAGATTTACATAAATGGAAATTTTCTCTCTGAGCTACCAAATATATTGACATGTCTAAGGTGATGTTCTGGACAAATCCTAAAAAGAAATTTGGTATCTACAAGTGAAGCACAACAACTGAAGCTGGATTTCTCAAATGTTATAACAAAATTAGATTCAATACTTACGTAGCAGATGAAACAGCATGGCCTTGAAAGTCTAACGCGTGATCCTGTACAGATTTTGCACCGAAAACAATAACATCAAAACAAATATAAATGCAACAAGAATATGAATATCTGTTGTCAGACGGGTAAAGAACCTTTTGAGTTGAATTATCTTCAAGCATCTCCCATCGTTCTTTATGTAGTCTCAATTTCTCTGATTCACCATCATCATATAAGACCTAAGAAGAGAAACACATGTGCAAGTTAGGTAAGATTTCTACTTCCCGATCAGTTTATATTTCCCTTCCTTGGTTAGTTATGAATAAGGCTGTAACAGAGAGGTTTCTAAATTATAAGGTCATCCCTGTATGTAAGAATGGATTTATGTGGCAGATCATGAATTTGAATAGTAATAGACTTGGCTATTCCCTATTTTATGTGACCCATTTGACTCAACATGGAGATATTAGGATAATCGGGTTCAAACAATATGAATGACAAGTGTTTAAACATAAAGAGTAACTCAAAGAAAATTAAGAATTTATCGAGACAATGACAAGGCTTCATAATAATCTCATCACCTTGTGTTTCCTTTCAACGGGATCAAAAGAAGAAACTACTCCCTCGTAAAACCTACAAAGAGAAACATTAAGATGAGAAAATGTAGAATAGTACTTGCAAAATGAATAAAATAATATAGAATAGTAATATCGCCAACAATGTTAGCCTGTTTCAAACTTTCATACAAGAGGCAACCAACAGGAGAAATGTACCAAAGGTAAATACTATGATCGGTCAAATTGTATGATTTTTTTGGATGGAGGAGGAGGCTGAGAGGAGAAAAAGGAAAAGAGAAAAGGACCATCAAAGATATTGGAGTATAAGTAATTGGAGGAACGAGGTTCTTGCACATAGCCTAGCAGGCAAAGCAATATTTTAGAGCATAAACTCGAAAACTGAAGGCTACATCAAGTGCTGAAAAGTGTGTGTGTGTGTGTGCAGGATGGTTGGGTGGGTGAGTGTGATTAATTAGTACAACAAATTAACAGTGATCTGCAGTGCTCACATAAATAATCCAAACTACTTACTTTTCATCCAATGGCCACCAAACTTTTATCCTAGTGCCAACCAGTTCCTTACCATAATCTTTCATGGTAAAAGTCCTTTTAATATCCTAAAACAAAAAATTAGAACGACGAGTGCTTCAGACATGAAACACTTAGAACCATAATCTAATACGAAATCTGTCAGAAACAATAGTATATCAGATGGGTAGGTCAGAACCTTTTGAGATGAATTGTCTTCAAGCATTTCCCATCGTTCTTTATGTAGTCTCAATTTCTCTACTTCACCATCATCATATACGACCTAAAAAAGGAAACACCAAACAACACCGGTCATTTGGAACTTTCAGGAGGATTTTTTATGAAATGTTAAAGCCAATAAAATACGGTCCAAGTTACATAACGCTGCTTCACAATCAATCTATTTAAGAATAGGTTCTACAACAAAGAGGTCTCTAAACTGTAAGGTTGTACCTTTATGTAAAAAGGGATTTACTTGGCAGATTTTTGAATTTGAAGAGTTAAATAGATTTGGCTATTCCCTAGTGTATCCGACCCCATTTTTGACTTAACATGGAGTTAGTTTCACTTGCAGGTATATTATATTAGCAGTGGTAGAGAACTTTCATGAAAACAAATGATACAATGATTCACATGGTCAAGGATGTTGAATTGTTGTATAAAATAAGAATGACAAGAGTACATAAAAATAAATGATCTCGTCACCTTGTGTTTGTTTGTCTCAGAATCAAAAGAAGAAATGACTCCCTCGTAAAACCTGTAAAGAGAAACTTTAAGATGAGAAATTGTAGCTAGATTCTTCCTTGTTTTTCAAGATGAAGTAAAATCGAAATTGGTAGATACAATGACGTGAAGAACAAAAGAGATATTCAAAGTTGTGCGAACAATAATGGCATTAAACTAATGAGTACAAGATGGAACTCGGGGAAAGAGTGATAGAACATATAGAGTAACAGAAACCAGTTCGGATTTATACCTGATAGATCTACAACAGAGGCTACATTCCCGCTAACTCATTGATGTGCCGTGAAATTACGGCACAGACTATGTCATATACATAGATTTTTCATGTTCTTAATGCTTCAGTATATAATTCTTATGTTATTTACATTTTGTAGATATTTTGAGGTGGGACACCAAAGGAGGGTAAAAGTGAACAAAACACGTCAAAAAATTGAACTCTTCCATGGACTGCCTCAAAACAGACTGCATACTGCATAATGGGTCTGTCAGCCACAAAAGAGACAGAATATAAAGGACTTCGAAGACCAAAATGCGATGATCTTTTGTGGTCCCATTTCTGTTTTGCGAACCGCATTCCTGTCTGCGATCAAGAATAACATGTCATCAAGCCTATTCGCAAACCACATTTCTAGTTCTTCGGAGCAGTATCGAGACCAACTTTTACAGGATGACCTGTAAGTTTATGGCTTCCAGTCTCTTCCTGGTTTTCTTTCGTCACATTTTTTGCTGGGTGCACATCTTCTGGATTGACAGGTTTCATGATGTTAGTTAAACAAGTATCCTTTAGCTTCTCCCTGTGAGTGTCATCCTGCCGCGCTAGCTCACAACATTTAGCCTCAGATGGACCAACTTTTACGCAATGTACAGTAGCAGGCGCATTTTCAGTTGCCATCTGATAAAAAAAATTGTTAATACTATTATCTGTTCACAACTGAAACTGATGTAGCATCCTAGTAATAATTAAACACAATAGAAGCACTTAGTCATCCCCCTGCTCTTTGGGCCAAATATTGCATTAGAGCTAATAGTAAAATCTTATTGTTAACTAAATTCAACACTAGAGTATATTCTAATGTAAGCTGAGTGGAGTTATTCTAATGTTGGCGGCTCTAACTCCTTTGAGTGATGTATGTTTACAATAAGGATAATTGACATGAGTACGCAAAGGGTAAAGTTCTTTAAAAATTGTATTTTCCCCAAAGATATGGCACCAAAAGCTAGCTTATGAAAGGCAGGATATCCAAATTTAAATTCATATAAGCACACCACTCCATTCACACCCAACTGGAGCTTGGACCAGGAGCCTAAACAGGGATGGAGTTGGCTCTTAAGTTTTATGTCATTTACTTTTCAAAATCTGACTGCATACAACTATACCATTTTCTGTGCAATTTGTCAGTGACTAATTATAATTACTGTACTAGGCTTAAGATTATGAAAGATAAACAATTTTATTCCAGAGCATAATGAACTATGGATGTGTTTGGCATTTATACGGAGCAAAACTGCATTAATGAGATAGAATAGTTATGAATACAACATACCATTCCTTTTCCTTTTGGCATTTCATTGCTTAATAAAGCAACCGTTTGAGCATAATGAGCAGGATCAAAGCTCATTGATTTTAGGGCATCTGAAAAGTACGGTTTAACAATTGCAGCACAGTCTTTTAGGACTTCCTCCACCAAGTATGATGCAATGGGTGATTCCATCTGGATAAAAGAAACCACTGGATTAGTAAAGTGACGAAGAAATATTCTAACAAAGAGGTTCATAGGATATTTATTATTACCTGATTATCAATTTTGACTCTATCAAGAAGAAGCTGTAGAAGCTCTACTGAGATTTCATCACTGCCTTGTATGAGCCGAGTCATGATTTCTTTCATCCAAGTGAATATATTAGTAGGATGGTAGGGCCTACATAGAAAATATAACATAAATATTATTATAGCCAGCATCTATTATCTCTAGAATAACCTTATGCTCATATACTGGGACAAAATGACATGGTTTACAATGTCAACAGTCTCCTACATGCTGACTCAAACGTAGTATATGCAAGCAACTGAATAGCACGTAAGGTTGAGCAGTGTTTCAATGCATAAGGGTATTTCAGATTAGCACCTTTCGGAGCTGGTCAGTGCCCAGAGCTTTGTCCAAAGGGTGTTGGTAAAATTACTTTTAATGGATAAGCAGTTACATCCTTATGAAATTTATATTTCACCCAAATTTAATCTGAAGCGACAAACCAGAACTCTACATAACATTGAAGGATCAGAGAATATACCTGATGACCTCGAGAAAAATTTTGAATATCTCGATGATTAGCGTTTCGTTCTCGAGGTCCAATAGCATCGCAGTGAACCTTACTTTAGCGAATACTTCCAGAACTCGAATCACTTTCCGGTAGCTGCGGCTATTCACAACAGCTATCTTTTTGAAAGTCATTACGGTTTGCCGGAGAATTTCCTAACAAGAAATTGACACGAGTTAAAAAAGGAAAAAAAATATCAAAGTAAACACAGAAAGATGGTATAGTTTTACCTCCATTTGTCTATCATCATCGTAAGGGCGATTTGGGGCATATATTCGAGAAATTTCAGTGATAGAAGAAATCAATGAAACTTTGACATCTTCATTCGTATGCCCCAATAGTTCACTCCTAACTAGCGCTTTCATTAAAGGTTGAATTGCACTTGTTGTAGAGTCAAATGGTTCTTGACTAACCGTTTTCAGTAATGACTCAACTTTCTGACAAACAAAAAAAGATTATCACTTTCATTTTCCAGTCCAAAATCATTATAGTTGGACAACAATTCTCATTTTTTTTTCTTTTGTAATTTTATCTCATTCAAATAAAAAAATGATCTTTACCTGAAGAATTTTGAATAGTTCATCGATGGAAGAGGGAGGATTCATGAGTCTCATTCCATAAGCCGTGATCTCGTCTTCCATCTTTTTCCGGTCAGCACAGGAGGAGTCAAAACTAGCCATTGCAAAACGAGCTCTGTTTCAAAAATAATAAGAAGTATAACAAAAATTAACAGTCAACAAAGAAATCAATTATTTTATATCACGAAACAAAATGAATTGCAAGGAAGGGTTGTATACCGAAAAATTATACAATCCAAGTAGGGGCGAGGACGTGTAGAAGCACCAGTTTGTTGAGAATCCGCCAACTCAGGCCAATCGGAATTGGAACTCGTAATGGGAGCTCACCAGGCAATGGCTGCAGAAATCAAGTCTCCGAGTCTGATCTGAAACTTTTGTTTTGGTAAAGGAAATGGTTGATTTCACTCTCCTTCTTTTTCTTTTTCCTCAATCTAATCTCTCATTTATCTCTGAAGTTGTGCATCATTTTCTCCGCTGACTCACAATTTGTGCAGTCAATTTGTCTCTTTCTGCTGCCTGTGCATCTTCTATGCAGGTAGTTAGATTTGGTTTAGCTGCCTCAGAAGTTGTGCAGGTAGTTAGATTTGGTTTCGGCTGCCTCAGAAGTTGTGCAATCAATTTTATTTATCTTAGGTTGCAGTTGTCCAGGTAGCAGTTTGTATTCATAATGAAGATCTATCTCTATTCAGTTTTGGAAAAGATTCTGCTTATATTATATACTAGATACACCATTTCTACTGCTTATAGTATATACTAGCCCGGGTCAATATCCGTTGCTCTCATATCAATTGATTATTTTTATAAGAAACTGAAAATAACTCTCGTTCTTTCAATTTATTACATGTGATTTAAATATTAACATAATCTTCAGTTCATATATGTTACTTCTCTTATCCCAATTTATGTTGTGCTGATAAGACTTTTCTAGAGTCAAGTGATTTTTTTATATGTATTTTATATTTTTTAAATTGTTTATTATTGTGATTTACAAATTGATACCAATAGAATTTCGAGAGTCAATTAACTTTTTTTATATAACTCTTTAATATTTAAGAGTTAACTAATAAATCAAAGTTAAGGGGTATTTTTGACCCTTTTCCATAAATTATATTATACTAAATTCGAAAACTACACGTTTATACAAACTTTAAAAAGTTATATGCAAAAAATTGAATGTATATGATGATAAAACTGAAAAACCAAAGGAAATCATCGTCATATACAAATACAAATCATCATATACAAATACAAATCAAACAAAGAATTGTTAGTTCCGAATTATACAAATGTGGTGAATTATACATATACAAGCGTGAACAATTATACAAACTCAAAATCAGCTCACGAAATTAATGGTAAATGTTAGTTGTGAGTGGTATTTAAAGCAAAGTATAGTTATGATGAGTAATTAAGTAGTAGTATAAGTTTGCTTAATCGCGTAATTTTTTCCAAAAAAAATAAAGCAAATTATTTATTTTGTTTTTAATAACTGTAAGATGGCAGAGTACTCTCGTCCAGATTCAAATGGCTTACAGTTGTAAAGTTGTCACGCCAAGTGATAGGTTAAAGCTGCAGTGTACTGCTCCAATAAGAAGAGCGCACGAGACTATCAATTTCAGAGGCTCACAAATGCAAGGACCTGGTCCCAGGTAGAGGTCTCTCCACCAGATGCATAATACAATTGTAAGGCTGTCCTATTAGTGGTTAGTGAGGCGCCAGCATCACGATCTCCCCCACCTTAGTCATGACTCCCTCTCATCTCATCTCCTCTACGTCTATCATGTTTGTCATGTCTAAAGTTTGTCAAAGCTCTAGCCTGCATGATGGCTTCATCAATAGTACTTTACTTGTCGGTGTTTCAACTCAGTCTTGGCCTAATTTTGCAGTCCAGCTATGAGGAGAAACAACATATCTTTACCTGTGAATTTGAGATTCTAAAGCGTGAGGGTGGTGAACACCTTAACACATGCTCGTATGTTGCCCGTCTACTTCAACTCCCTAAACTTGCACATCGCCAATTGCGATTTACCTTATAGATGATGTTGTTGGAAAAGAAGGCCTTCTTACACTCGACTTAGAATTGGTACCATGTGTTAATGGTGCAAATCACTACCATGTGTAACAAATCTCCAATTCCTTTTGCTTCCACCATAGAATAGAATGGTCATCTCTAAGAGGTACAACACGACAGTGTTGATCTTGTTCTTGTCGCTCTCACTACTTTGTTGCCTTGAAGTAATTTCCCGAATGGCAAAGGAAATTCTCCACCTCTTATCGTCACAAGCACCTTTGAACATCGGTGGCTTGGGAGCCTCAATCTTAGCCTCCCTATCTCTATTGGACACCGCACATACTCCAGCTTCAATTCCTCCCTAGACCCGCTTTCATCTCAGGCCTTTATGGTTTCAATTGCATACACTCATAGGATTTAAATCTACATATACTTATAAATCAGTACCTCATGTTCCCTTGTAGCCAACTTCCTCCTGGATCTGTAATTAGCACGTTTGTTAAAGTAATTTTCATCTTTCACTGATAATTTAGTAGCATGTGCAGCCCACAAGTAAAAAAGAGAATTGCAAAAGAAATGTAATAACTTATTCATTGCAAATATAAATTACCAAAGATGTTGAAATAACTATTACATCACTGCAACAAATGTTTGGAATGAAACAGAGGAAGGAGAAGACGAAAATTACTAGTAAGATGCGCGATATTGAAGAAACTGGAAAATAAGCTTATCTCCACATTCTTCTCATCTTAGTAGTAGTTTTCTTTTCTCCTTCTCCTGTTTCATCCCAAATATTGATACCTCACAATCCGAAGCAGATACACTCTTCCTTGAATCCCTTTCTGGTTTTTAAATTTTATCATTTTAATTATATATGATGTAAAATTAAAATTAAACTAAACAATTGAAAGAAAAAAAAAGATATTTTTTTTAAAATGTACTTAAGAAGTCATAGTACATAAACAAGTCCAAGAACTTTACTTTAGTTGTCATGTAAAGTTTAGATGTGTAAAAATAAATATTTGAATTTATGTAAAATTAAACAAACATAGAGTCGTCCTAGATGATAATACATGTGAGATCACTCCTTATACATAATAATTTACTTGTATTACACTCGTTTGACATGACAATTCATGTGAGATATACTCATACTACATCACAATTCATGGGAGCTAAATTCGTCATATGTGACAATTCATGTGAGATACATTCGTCCTACATGATAATTCACATGAGGTATTATGATCCTACATGACAACTCATGTAAGATACACTCATCTAATTATATATCAATTCACGTGAATTACACTCGTAATATATGACAATTCACCTGAAATATTGATTCTACACGACTATTCATGTGAGAAGTGTACTCGTCCTACGTAACAGTTCACATGAATTGCACTTGTCCTATATGATACCTATGAGATGCACTCTTTCAACCTGATAATTCATGTGAGATTTATAAACTCATCCTACATAACAATTTCTTGTAAGATACACTCTTCCTAGATGACAATTCACATGAGATATATTACGGTGCTCTGTTTTCCCTCATTCTCGTCTCTGATTTCGCATCCTCTTTTATCTCAGCTGCTTCAGAAGTTGTGCAGGTAATTTGAATGTAACAGTTTGTATTCATAATGAAGATCTCTATTTGAATATAACTCTTCCAGTTTTGGGGAAAGTACTGGTTAATTATATATGTATCCAAATTCACATATCTAAGTTTCTCTGTAGGTAGACATATTGCTTGGCTTATAATAATAATAAAAAAGGTCACATTCAGAAGGCTTATTATAGTTACAAAAATAAGCTGATTTTTCTTTTCAAGAAGTTGGATAGTCTTGTGCCTCGTTGGAACTGAACTTTCAAGCGATCATTGCTAATAAATTCGAACTATTTCTCTGTTTTAAGTCAGAAAAACAAAAATTTTCAATGCACAATTCATTTGAGCTTAGATTAACTTCAGTTATACAGACAACCTTTAACCATTACTGTGCTAATATTATCTGGGAATAATGTCTTATGCGGGTTGATGTACGGCTTTGAAGTTTCATAAAAGAACTACTTCTGAAAACAAATGCAAATCAACTTAACAAGCGAGAAAAAAAAGTACACATACTCTTAGTCATTTTTTATTAAGGAAAAGACATCTCTCTTCTACCGATTCTACACGACAATTCATGTTAGATGCGTACTCGTCCTACATAACAATTCACATGAATTGCACTTGACCTATATGATACTCTCTTTCAACCTGATAATTCATGTGAGATATATAAACTCATCCTATATAACAATTTCTTGTAAGATACACTCTTCTTACATGACAATTCACATGAGTTATGTTATAGTGTTCTTTTTTCCCTCATTCTCGTCTCTGATTTCGCATCCTCTTTTATCTCAGCTACTTCAGAAGTTGTGCAGGTAATTTGAATGTAACAGTTCGTATTCATAATGAAGATCTCTATTCGAATATAACTCTTCCAGTTTTGGGGAAAATACTGGTTGATTATATATGTATCCAAATTCACATGTCTAATTTTCTCTGTAGGTAGACATATTGCTTGGCTCATAGTAATAATAAAAAAGGTAATATTCAGAAGGCTTATTATAGTTACAAAAATAAGCTGATTTTTCTTTTAAGAAGTTGGATAGTCTTGTGCTTCGTTGGAACTGAACTTTCAAGCGATCATTGTTAATAATTTCGAATTATTTCTCTGTTTTAAGCCAGAAAAACAAAAAATTTCAATGCACAATTCATTTGAGCTTCAATTAACTTCAGTTATACATACAACCTTTAACCAATACAGTGCTAATATTATCTGGGAATAATGTATTATCTGGGAATAATGTCTTATGCGGGTTGATGTACGGCTTTGAAGTTTCATAAAAGAACTACTTCTGAAAACAAATGCAAATCAACTTAACAAGCGAGAAAAAAAAGTACACATACTCTTGGTCATTTTTTATTAAGGAAAAGACATCTCTCTTCTGCCGAAAAATTATTTGTATGTGTGTCTTTTAATAAATAATTATTGATTTTAATGATACTTTTTATTTGTTATTATTTATAGCAATTTAAATTGCAATATGTATTAAAAGTGGATATAATTGTACTATAATTCCTTTTGTTTTTAAAAATATATTAGGCTTGTTTGACAAGAATTTGATACATTGTTTGTATTAAAATGTGTGATAAATGTATTATTCATCAATAAAACATGTATTAGAACTACAAGATTATAAAGTCTTCTTTATTTTTTAAAACTTCGTTGCAAGTCAAACTAAGTCATTTTTTAAAAAATGATTATATATATATATTTTTTTTTTTTTTTATTTTTTTTTTAATCTTATGATATTAAAGATATCATATGGAAGTTAATTTTAAAAGTTGATAAAAAAAAGTGAAACATTCTTTAATGTTTCGAAATAAACTAATAAAAGAAATTAATTTTTTTAATATTTTTTTGTTCGTTAAAAAGACTTATAATAAATTAATTATTACTAAAAAATTGGACGTATGCCTCATTTTTAAAGATATTGAGTCACCCCAAGTTGTAGAATTTAAAATTCTTCTCTACAACGTGGAAAAATATTTTTTGGCCAATATCGATCTAACATGATTTGTGGTGCAATAGTGGAATTGTTCCGCTCTTAATTAGAGATTTCGAATTGAAGCGTAAATGTGGAGAAATTATCTTGAAAGCGTCACTTCTAAATGAGTCATGTAATGTGCAATCCAATTTTAGCCGGAGATCCATCACCCAGTACACGCATCTTAATCCTAACCAACTATCCGTTTGATCATTATTTTTAACCCATAAACTAACAACCCATCCCATAAACTCATACCCACCCGATTCCCTCTAAGTGGATGATAATGCTTGTGGATTCAATCAATTTTGTTTTAATCCTCAACCGGAGCAGCAACAGCAACAACCGTATTTGTTACAAATCCAAAAGCAGCAGTTTCAAATTCTGAATCAGAAAAAATAATATTCAGAATTTGATGAAATCGTCGAATTCATCAAATTTTATTATGTTTCCTCATAATCTCGCTTCCCAAATTGAGATAAAAAGATTTCAGATTGATCAGTTCATTATTTTACAGGTAGCTCAGATTGATCAGTTCATTACTTTACAGAGCGTTTTTACTCCTTCTGTCTCAATTTATGAAATTTACGCTATTATAATGAGATGATTCGGAGTTGCGTTCTAACAATTAATTGATTTTGTTGATTAACAGAACGAGAGATTGAGATTGGCTCTGCAAGAACAGAGGAAACAACAACTGGCATTAATTTTGAGAAATTACGAATAAAAACTCATTTATTACTGAAACAAAAAGACGAAGAAATTGTAAAGGCTTGCTTGGAATTTTAAAGTTGCTACTTCCTGTTTACCATTAAAATGCCAAGATTTTTTGAAAATGATAGAAATGGAGAATCAAACATGGGAGTTTGTTATTTTATGGGTGTTTAAGTGACTTAGGATATTTTAGAGGGAATTGGATGGGTATGGGTTTATGAGGCGGTTTGTTAGCTTATGGGTTAAAAAATGAGCAAACGGGAAATTGATTAGTATTAAGATACGTGTACATGATGAGGGAATCGTTAGTGAGAGGGACATGTGTGTACCAATAAGTGGACGACAGGGGCTGAGATGAATTCAAAATATAACAAAGGACATTAATGTATCATTTATCAAAGTTCGAGGGTAAATTCATCCTTTTTCCCCTTTAATATTTTCTAAAGTCAACTTTTCTAATAAATGATGAATAAGGTAGATTTCAAAAATTATAATGCATTTAGATGACTATTTGAATTTTTGAATTTATTTTCAATATCAAATTTTATAGAATAGTGAATGAGGAGAGTAATTAAACAATGTATGAAGTACTCTAATAAATATTAATTACTTATTATAGTTTTCCTAGCTTAGTCAAAGTATATAATTTTCAAAACTAATTAATTTAGAATATAATAGAAAAAATATGATAATTATGCAATTGAGTTCAAGAAATGACAAATAATATGATTTTATTATTTATAGAAAATGAGATAACATATCTAAAATGAAAGAGTGAATACTATATGTGGCTAAAGATTCAACACACCACTTTCCATTAATCACATCGACTTATGATATATCATTTTTTTTTGGGAAAAGGGTTAAAATTGTCTTTAAACTATTTGAAATAGATTATTTATATCCTTCATTATATTTTGGGATTAAAAATATCCCTTTCACCTAAGCATTGTCAACTAGGATACACTACAATAGAACTTAATATTGCCACTAAAGGTTAGGAGTGATTTTAGTGGCAACTAATGCTCCAACAACCATTCGCTAGTACAACCTATTTTTTCAACAAAAAAAATATGATAATTAATTTTCAATTGCAACCTAATTTTTAAAAATAAATAAGTACTTGCAATATCATAATTAAAATATCCAATATTGTTACGAAAAATCATCAAATTTACTGCTCGATTCAAATCTCTTACTATATAATGCATCATTGTACATTTTATACATTTAAATATGACATAAAAATAAAACATACAATGTCTTTGAATTCATACTTAATTGATATTATTTTTGACTTTTTATAAATAATTAAAAAAAAAAACATAAAATTAGAATTTAATGTTAAGAAGTTTTAGTGATAATTTTTTGGGCTTTTTGTGGCGACTGTTGTTGCAGCTAAAGGTCTAGTTTTATTATAGTGAATCCTAGTTGACAACGTTTAGAATTAGTCTCATGTGGCTTGTCACGTCAATAAAAATTTGAGGTGTTAACTCTTGAAGGTATTTATAGTCTCTTAGAAGGGACATTTTTTATCTCAAAATATAGCGAAGGATATAAATGGTCTATTTCACGTAGTTCACCCGTATTTTCTTTTTACTATTTTTAAGTTTTAATCTATTTTGTGGTGATTAAAATATGCTCTTTTCATTCTTTTACTCAAATCCATATTTCAATTCCTTTCACCACATCCTCCTATATAAACCAAGTTTTCTCACATTCATCGACAAAAACAATAATTAAAAAAAAAAAAAAACCCCAAAACCCTTCAGCAAACTAAAATTTAAAAAACCCATTTACTCATATTTAATATTAAACACCAACCGACAAAAAGTTGGTCCATCATTATTAAATTAATTAATAAAAACAGTTTTTTTGCAATTCAATTATAAGGTGATTTACTTCGTCTTCTTCTGTATCAAGTTGTTGCCTTTTGTTTATGCAAAAAAAATGGAAAAGATAACAAAACCATTTCAGATTATAACAAGTCTCTGGAATTTATAATCAGAGATTTGAGTTGTGATTTTGTGAAAGAGGTGGATACCCATAAGCCCCAGTACCCACCCTAACCAACCTATCACCTTACGCCAAACAGTACCCAATCTAGAACAAGCTCAACAACAACAAAAAAAGAATATATATATTATATACACAAAAAAAAACCCAAAGATCTTTTGTTCTTATCCTTATTCACCGCCTCACATAAATTTTTCTTCATAATTTTAGAAATCCCAAGTTATTTATCATCGATTTTTGTTGAAAAGTTCAAATCTTTATGTAATACAAGGTAAGATTTGAAAATGATCGGTTTATCTTTCGTGGGTTTGTGTTTTTGTTTCATAAAGTTTGGTTCTTTTTCAACTTTTTGTAGATCTGGTTTTGGATTTAACGATTATCGAAGAAGGATTTGAGATTTGGTGAACAAATTTCTTTTTTTTCTGCGAAGTTTGGTTCTTTTTCAACTTTTTGTAGATCTGGTTTTGGATTTAAGGATTATCGAAGAAGGATTTGAGATTTGGTGAAGAAGTTTTTTTTTTCTGGGAAATGTCGCTTTTGCCTAAAAGCGACTCGATTCACATTCGAGAAGTTTGGAGTGATAATCTGGAAGAAGAGTTTGATTTGATTCGAGAAGTCGTTGATGATTATCCGTTTATAGCTATGGATACGGAGTTTCCTGGAGTTGTTCTTCGTCCGGTTGGGAATTTTAAGAATAGTAACGATTATCATTATCAGACCTTGAAGGATAACGTAGATTTGTTGAAGTTGATTCAGTTGGGTTTAACGTTTTCTGATGAAGATGGGAATTTGCCCAAGTGTGGAACTGATAAGTACTGCATTTGGCAGTTTAATTTCTGTGATTTTAATCCGAATGAGGATGTCTATGCTAACGACTCGATTGAGTTGTTGAGGCAGAGTGGTATTGATTTCAAGAAGAACATAGAAAATGGGATTGATGCTAAACGGTTTGGTGAGATTTTGATGTCTTCAGGGATTGTGTTGAATGATAATGTGTATTGGGTTACATTTCATAGTGGTTATGATTTTGGTTACTTGTTGAAGATCTTGACATGCCAGGATTTGCCTGAAACTCAAGAAGGTTTCTTCAACCTGATCAACATGTACTTCCCTGTGCTTTATGATGTTAAGCATTTGATGAAGTTCTGCAACAGTCTTCATGGTGGACTGAACAAGCTTGCGGAGTTGTTGGAAGTTGAGAGAGTTGGTGTCTGCCATCAGGCCGGTTCGGATAGCTTGCTCACAGCTTGTACTTTTAGGAAGTTGAAAGAGAATTTCTTTATTGGCTCACTTGAGAAGTATGCCGGTGTCTTGTATGGTTTAGGTGTTGTGGAGAATGGAGTCCTCCATTGAAGAACAAAAAAATAAAAATGTGTGAACTATAGAAAGATAGATCCTTAGTGTTTGTGTGTGCTTATGATGCCACACTAATGTAAACTTGTGATAAGAGTGTTTGCTCTTCATTTATGATACCACCCTTCTTTTGGCTAAATTCGAGTGTCTCTAGGAAAACTACATTCATGTGGTGTTGTTGTTTCTGTTGCTGCACCCATTAAAGTTAATATGGTTAAGGTTCATTCTTATTATCCTGCAATCATGCTATGCTTTGCTTGACTTTTTTCTTTATCTGTAGGGAGAACTGGTTTGGTCCAATGTTGTTGTGATATTCAGTTCGTTGGAGTCAAAAACAAATGATACTGGGACGGAAGATGGAGGTGGTCTTGGTTAGCTTTAGATATCTGTTCTGATATCATGGTAGAATATATTTGTTTGCATTTTAGCTTTGTTTGTTTGTCTATGCTGTGATAGCATCATTTGACAAATTTGCAGTTTGACATTTTGTTGTCAATGATAATTACTTTAGACTTTTGGTTCCATGAATCTTTGGACCTATCTCTATGATGTGTGAAGCAGGACCAGCGCAGGTGTTGCTGGTTTATGTTGTTGGATGAAAATTTAATGCCTCCCCTTGGAATTCTACCAGTGTAACACTAATGAACTCTTGATATGCTTTTCTGGTTTGAGCTAATAATGGCAGGTTATTGCAACCTCATCTTTCAATAACATAACCATCATCACCACAATCTCGAAGATTATAATGTAGTTGAATGTTGTATCGCTTCTTATGGGTAGAGCTTGGTGGGTAGATAGTGTAGCTACTTGAGCTTCGTTTATTGCTTCGTTTATTGCTTCATTTTGCTTTGTATAATATGCTATGTTCCTTTATAATATGCTAGGACCTTTCAGAAATCCTCTCCAATTTGTTACAAGGCAAGAATTAAGGTTTATAATCACACGAGCTGAATATCAAGTGAATCAACGAGAGGCATATGCATTGCCATCAGCCAAAATCGACTCGATTTGTTCATGGTTAATTATACAAACACATGTTGGAAAAAAGGACTCGTACATAGGATTTTACTTTTCCCCAACAATCAGAAGAGAAACTTCATCTTCCGAATCCTCCGTGACTTTTAACTGCTCTTTTTTCATTGATAATAATGTAGTAGGTATATTTTTGGCATTTTAACTAGAGCAGTATCAAAATATCTGATTAAGAAGCGGAAAGAAGATACAATGATACCTTTTAATGGCTTGAGACAGAATACATGACATGAACGGGTGGAGGAAAAGGAATAGCACCTAGGATGGTGATTAAGATGCTCTATCTTTTACAATAACCCATACCAAACTATATTATAACACTCAACAAAAATTTGGTCTGGAAATCCGGGTGTCTATGCTAATTCATCTTAGATATCAACTCATTGATGTGATCCTGACGATTTCCTGAATCGCCACCATCATTGTATCGTTTCTTCTTACCCTGCAAAGCTTTCTCTGGCTTAGTGAGAGCAAAGGGGCATAGAAAGCTAGTAACCTCCTTGAAGTGTGGACCAACACTTGCAATCTCTGTCACGACGTCCTCTAAGCATATAATGCCATATTGGCCCAGTGTCTGCCAAAATAAGTTGTAGTTGAGACAATGCAGGAATGCTCGAAAACAAAGAGTGATGAATTCAATTATTGTAGTTATGTGATGGTAAAAGAAAATGAAACAAAGGCACCTGTTCAACAATGTCATTGCTAGTCAAAGGCACCCTCTGGTTGTCAAATTTTCCAGAACCTTTCTTGTAAATTAGGTCTTTCACACTCTTCAGATTGGGGTAGCTTCAAAGAAAAAAGCACATTGATTTGTAAGGTAGTTTGGCATTGACTTCCTACTAATAGAAATTGGATTTCATCATTTAACACACATCATAACAACAACATATTCGGTGTAACCCCACAATTGAGGCCTCGGGAGGGTGGTGTGTACACAGCCTTATCCCTAGTGGAGATAAGAAGCTGTTTCCGACAAACAGACTACTACACATCATTACAAGTGTAAAGTAGTTCCGTTTTGCCAGTGTACAGGTGGACTAATGTGACTCCTACGGCTACCTAATACATGGCAGAACTTTCTTGTTTATTACATTATTTCAAGAACTCATGACTGGAAGATGAACATCCATTTAGAGATGATAGGAAAGTAAAACGCCCAACCTCCAAATGACATAGTAGTGTTCGATCAGATATACCATCAGTTAAAGAGATAAAAAATCTGATGTTCCCTTTTTACATGGAGAACTTTGACTATCGAAAGAGAAACTGAAGATAGAACATTTTTACATCTTTTAATGGGGAAAACCACCATATACTCGTGAAGAGATAACTATCCATCTGTTTCAAATTAGGTGTATCTTTTTGACTGGACTTGGAGGTTAAGAAAGAAATGTAGACTTTTGGACCTTGTTATCTTAAACATGTCATAGTATTTATGCGGCTATAAAACGTTTGGAACTTGTGGTCTTAAATGTATCATAAACAACTGTGGTAATAAAAGATTCTCATTAATGATAAAATGGCAAGTTTAAATTAAATTGCTTCCAAATTTAGAAAGGTGTCTTCCTTTTTTAAAACCGACTAGAAAGGAAACAGAGTCACATGAATTGAAAACGGATGGGGATAATGAATAAGGAAGACAGCTATACAAAAGCTGAATAACTAATTCAATCAAGGTAAAGACTGCTCTAACCTGGATAGAAGTTAGGATAGTTGGCTATGAGAAAATAAGAAATGATAATAGGTAATTTAATGTCTTTATCAAAAAAGAAGGTACTCACAACAATATCATGAACTACAGAAACATTAGAGTATAGTTCCACAGCATCTTCCTCTATGGCAACATGACTTTATTTTATTTAATCATTAAAACTGGCACTTGTTGTATTTGTTCCACCTTGTATTCATAGTATTTAATTACTAGAAAATTTGCTCGTTAATAACTAATGCTAGCGAGGGATGCATGGGTTTCCAATTAGAATTATACAGAAGCAATATAGCATAAGGTCTGGTATTCATTGATAAGAGGTAAGTATAGTTATCCAGTAAGGAGATGAACTAAGCGAACACCATTGCAGCAATCATAAATCAAGTATACATACCCATATGTGACAAAAGGCTCCACCTTTTGTAGAATCTCCACTGTTCTTTCATTTGCCTTGACAAAGACCCCACTGAAGATTTTTCGCAACCGCAAAGAATATAAAGCCTTCCTTGTTCTTGGATGCATATCACTTTTCCTGCAGTTACTCACAAACATTAGGACCCTACCGCAGGCCAAACCAGCCAAAAGATTATGACTGACAACAAAATAATGAACTTACCCTCCAATGCGTATTACAAATAGAAGTTTGGATTCTGACGTAGTCAGTGCTCCCTTGGCTCTTCTTTTTCCCCTTTGTTTCATTTGGACAAGGTCCATCTCCTGAATGAAACAAAGCAAATAAGAAGATCTTAGACAATCTACACACGATTGAAGTACAATATATAACAAACAATCTACATGACTTGGGCTAGAAACGCAACAATACAATGTTGGTGTAACTCAGAATGTTCAATTTTGTTAAGTAAGAGGCAATTTGATCAGATATAAAGTAAGGCAGGACCTTTTTGTCTTTTGAAAAGTAAAATTTAGTAGCCACTAGCCACATGCAAAGTCTCTGTTCAAATATTGTAACAATATCCTAAAAACTTGTTGTTCGACAGTTTGTTTAACTGATGGGTACAGCACATTTACTTTTCCTCACTAGTATATGCCCCAAATAACTGGAAAGATTTGTTTGTAGCCATAAGAAAAGGTCAGTTCACTCATGCCCCTCAAACTTCATACTTAAAAGACTGTGTTGTTAGCATCTTTGTTTGCTCCAAGAAGGTTTTATGTTTTCCTTCTTTATGTTGCAACTTGCCAAGGACAATCGTGTACTTAAAAGAAGTACAGATATTGTTGTCTCTTATTGGTTCAGAATGTAGAATATCAATATCAACAGAAAGATTTTTGCCTGCCCAACTCACATTACTTGCTGAATAGTCACAGTCAAATAGAAAGGCAAGTTGAGAACTTGAGATTAGTATTTTTTTAATGACAGTGGCCTTTGGGCTGGTACTGCTACATCTCACCAGCATTATGTATTGCATAAATCTGGCGACCAAGGCTTTGGGCAGACTAGAAAAACTCATCTATTATCTTTCGACTCCACTAAGATTTGACAACTAGTCTACACTCTTGGGAGACACCAAATTAAGGATAGGCTAACTAAAGTATATTGAAGAAGACACTAGTCAGGGAGAGCACATGACCAACTTTACTTAGAAGAATTAGTCAGTGTCCTCAAAAGGAGTAGGACTTATTAGAAGTTCAAAATTCACCTTTTATACTAAAATGTGAACAAGTGTCATAAGTTGGAACAAATTAACCATTGACGCAATTAACAAAACAAATTCAGTTAATCAAATACCTTATCTCTATACTCTCGAATAAATTGTTCGGGCTTCTTAATAACAAAACTATCAGATTTGAGCTTTCTGACTTTCTGCTCCAGCTGAAGTTTTCTTCTGATTGCCCATTCTTCATTGTTCTTCCTCTTCTTCAGAATCACTTCTGGTATATAATTTAGAGGCTGTGGCACCTCATCCGCCATAATCAGCAACACTACGTCTGAGAGAAGCAATAAGCAAAGTTAGAAACCATGCTGCGCTTTCAAATCCCACTACAGTCTTCATCTATCACATAATTTTACCAACAAAAAATGCATTTTTTATGTAGACATGAACTCAATACTACAAATACACACCATCCAATCTGTAAAATCATTATCACATGGGGAGCACATTAGTCTACAGAATAACAGTATAATTTCCGGTTTAACATTAAAATTCCAGGAAAAAATTTAAGGTTTTGATCTTATAAAAGAGTTAAAATTTGGGGAGAGAGATATATACACAGAGAAAGTGATCAATAGAGAATGAAGCTTACATATCAATTACGCCGGCGAAAGTGACGGCGAGGATTTCACCGGGAATATTCAGAGGAGGGAAGAGGTTGAGCTGACGAAGGTTTTAATAGGGTTTAGGATTTCAATTTGGGTTACTGAAACAAATTTGTATTATTATTGGGCTTTTGGAAATCGGAAGACGAGTCCATAAGGTCAAACTATTCCATCTAGATAGATATGGACAAATTGTTTTATGGGCAGCCCAGTGTGATACCTCTATTTTAATTGTATCATTTTGAATACGTGGTGTTTGACGTTAGGCTTGATAAAATTAAACAGCAAATTTTAGGCAAAAATGGTTGAATTTCAATCATTTTATTTCGAACTTCATCTATATAAGCTTGAATTTTGAATAGAAATGGTTAAAAGCAAGTAAACATGTCTGAACTAAAGATATATATGACTAAAGTTCGACTAAAAATTAGACAAACATATATATATATACATGAACTTTAGTCATCGAAGTCAACTCAAACCCTCAAATATAAAGTTAGGCTTAAATTCATACCAAATGCTTGATTTGAACTGAACTTAATGTCTTTTAAGTTTATGATTTGGCCAAGCTTCATTTCGAACCTGAAATTTGAAACTTAAAACTTTAGGTTAGATAGTTAAATGATTAACCTTTTCTCCTATCATTCTTGACCGTTCTTTAATTTTAATAGGGATCTTGAAATCAGTTATTTGTGCAATCTCCCACAACCTACGCCACATGATTATGAAATGGTAAGATTCCATTTTTCCCCTTCAAATAGACTGTTTTCTAATCGTTGTTCTTTAACTAGATTGATCTTTAATTTCTTTCGCCTGATAGGGCAATAAGTTTGAAGTCATGTCCTAGCATAATTTGTGACATTGTTACAAAAATAAAAACTCATGTTTTGCGAAAAAAGTTGTTTATTATAAAAATCATATTATTAAAGACCAACTCAAAGTAGGGTAAAAAGTGTGAATGTGAAATTGGTATGAACCTATTGGGCCGAACAACACAGGCCCAAATGTTTTCTATATTTATTTGCAAAGTAGCTATCCAAGGCGCTAACTATTTGTTCATGAGTTTCTTTTGTATATATAATGAGAGAAAATTAATTGCACTTATTCAAAATTTGCAAGGTCATTTTTAAATGTCAAATGTTTGGTGCACTAATTCAATTTATAGAGATGGCCAAAACTGTTGAAAACTAGCAACTCAAGAGTCATTGAAAAAAACTCCTCAAAATTATATGGTTGGTCAAAAGTTCACATCTTATCAAGATGCTAAAAACATGTTGTTAACATTCTTAAAAATTATTTTAAAAAAAAGAGAGAGAACAAAACTCTCATAAAAGATAGGGTGTTATAGTACTTATTTATTATAAAGATATTTGGAATCTAATAAGATCCTTGATGGATCCACCCATAAAAATACAAAATTGGAGTTGTCCCTTTCAATGGCTTCTTTCATTGCAAGCATTTGATTTTTTACAAAAATATACAGACAATGAAATTATAAACCAATTTAGAGATGTGGATGTCTCTAATCCAATATATGCTACGATTAGACTAAGGAAGCTCACTCTTGACACAGACTTAGCTTTATAAGTTCATTTGACAAAAACTAACATAGGATCATGTTATTTTTATAAATTATCTAGTGTCTATATGATCAGTAGCGTAGCTAGAAATTTCAAGAAAGTGTTCAAACAATAGATAGTAAATTAAAAAAAAAAATAGGTTTAAACAATTTTTAAAAATTGTCATTGCGTTGTCGGAATCTATTGATTGTAAGGGTTTTCAAAGTAACACATAGATAGGAATATAAAGTAAGATTTAATCTGTATATATACTGTAATTTTTTAACGAAGGACGTCTAACTGGACACCCTACACTATTGTAGTTCTGCCCCTACTTAGGACAACTAGTCATTTTCTTATTTTATACGGAATAAATAATCTCGATTTTAATACTCGACAAAATGTGAATTTAGAAATTGTTATCCCAAGTACCAAACAAAACTTAATTCACACATTACGGGGTCCCTTTTTCATCACATATACCCAATTGTCGGCCAATTGTACGTAACACAACAAACATACATGCATACATATCGTGAAAGTAATAATTACATAGAGTAATTAAAATAGTTAATTAAGAACACATATTACTCCTGTTTTTATTATATGTATATATTTTAGATATTATGTCTCTTAAAAATTATGTATAGTTTAATACTATATTTTGATTAAGTAATTGACCAATTAACATAAAATTAATCATTTAACTTTTTTTTTTTAAGTAAGTCAAGTTCATACTTTCAAGATTAATAACTCTCAAAAGTAAAATAAGAAAAATAATATCATTTATGTATTTATTTTATGAAACAACAAATATTAAAAATCATAATTTTTAGTAACGACAACATATAAATTGAAATAGAGGGAGTAACGTAAGGACATCAACGTAGGTTGAGTCAAACAAATTTGAATTAGAATTTGCCAGCACTATATTGTGTATGTTGACAAGACAAAAGAAAGAAAAAGTGGGGGCAGCTAACATATTTTGGATTGAATAGTAGAATGTAACACAACAATATCATGCAAGATGGTTACACATCCACAATAGTCCAATTCCATGAATATAGAATCTTGACTCTTGAGCCTTGTTCTTACCTTATATTCCTTTTTGATGATTAATATCAATTAATTCCCATTTTGATGATTATAATTATGTTCTTAAATAGTTAAATCCTAACTACTCATTGTGCATAAGATTTTTCAAAAAAAATACAGACAATATAATAGATAAAAATACTAGAGATCAAGGTTGATTTTCCTAGTTCAAAATACAAAGAAAATCAAACGTTGATATATGGTTAGGACGAAATCATTTTCAAGGCAATGGCTTGGCCTTTCAAGATAATTTTCTGCTGAAGTAGAATATAATTGCTTGATGCTTTTATACTTGCTAAAGAAGTTCTCATTTATCATTATGTCCTCATTCATATATATCTTTTTGAGTAAATTCACATAACTCACGCCACTATCAGATAATGTTAATGAATAACAAAAGTTTCACATTGGTGGTTACTGAGATGAGTGAACTCCTTATAAGGCTTGGACAATTCTTCTCCCTTCGAGCTAACTTTTGAGGTGTGAGTTAGATCTAAGACCTAATTTCACAGATAAAGTCCCCACCTCCGCATGAAGTTTCCCACATCAAATCATCATGCGATGTAACTTCCTTTCAAAGTTGAACCACCATTTCCTATAATTCCCCCCCTACCTAATTACCTAAAATAGCACCAATACAACAAGTAAATGGACTCCCAAAATCAATCAGCGCCACAACAACAAGAAGATAAACAGCAAAACAATGGGCTCCTTTTAGATTTAGATCTAAGCCTCCTCTGTAACTGGGAATTGAAGCCTACAGATGATCAAATAATCAAAACCACTAATCATACTTGTGATGATGAAACAGAGCACCAGGTTTTTTCCTGTAACTATTGCTACAGAAATTTTTACAGTTCACAAGCACTTGGCGGCCATCAAAACGCACATAAAAGGGAACGAACTACAATGGCGAAAAGGAAGCAGAGTATGGATTCAATTCGTATTATGCATAGGCCTCCTCTTGGCATTCAAGCACAATCCATGATTCATAAGCCAAACATTTCATCGAACACCTTCAGGGCACCCGCAATTCCACCCTCATTATACAATATACGTTCAGCTGGTATGTGGTCGAAAAGGCGGCGGGATCAGTTTCCGGTGATCGGTCGCCCTGACAGGAACAAGTTTTCAACAGTGGTTGGTTCTCAAGAGGATTTGAAGAAACTGGATTTGTCTCTAAAACTCTGAGACTTTTGTTAGTCGTAGTAATTAAATATTTTAGATTTTTCGAAAAATGTATGATCGACTCTATTTGAGCTTAAATATATTTCTTTCCTTTGAAGTTGCTATTGAAGTGGTTAATATGTTAATGCAAACATGTAGTAATATTGTACATTATACATACAATAACATAAATAAGCATTCATATGCGAAAGACTTGATCGATGTTCAAATATTGCATTAAAATTATAGAGTTAACAAGTAAGAAATGTTCAAAAAAAAAAAAACAATACTTTTTTTTAAAGAAATTACCCCGCAGTCAAAATCTCATCGTTTCATTAATAAGATAGAGACTAATGCACATGTACACTGAATGTACGTACTGATGAATTATTAAATATAATTTTCTAGTAGGATAGGATACATAATTTCATATGCAATTATGCATATGGTGGGCAGAGAATGTTTCCATGAAGTATTTCAAATTGTACTACTATTTGCATTTCAAATTATACACCTTACGGTAGGTGAAAAATAGACCCATCTATTAACAAGTCATCATCAATATGTTTGTGGAGTCATGTGGAAACGAAGTTTCATAATGACCCTACTTTAAAAATTAAAAAAAAAAGGTTTCGAAAAACCCAAACAATGATCCTTAATTTGAGCATATCATAATCTTGTAAACTTAATTAATTACATGATTTTTAAACAAATTGGTGGGACCAATTATAATTATTCATAAACGTAAATTATGGCATGTTTCATAGTACTAATTCTTAGCTCAAAAGGAACAAACAAAAATACCAAATTTCCGGTAACTTCGTACAATGATCAGCTAGCAGACGATTATGTTTGCGTAATGAGTGTGAAGATCGAATCTTGCTCAATTTGGAACTTCTTTGACATATCACAATATTTATGTGGATCTCCTCCAGGCTCAAGAGATCGAAATTATTCTCCATCTACTATTCAATCATGAACTCATTGCATGAGGCTTGTCTAATATGATTTACAATTTCTGTGTAATTTGCGAGTTATTGCATAGTGAACATCAGAGGCGGACCCACATGGTGTCCGCCGAGTGCTCGAGCACCCATTAACTTCGTTACGGAACATATATATCTATGTAGAAATTGATAGGTATTTGTATAAAATTAACATAGAACACCCAATGAATTGGCCCAATGGCTCCTGGATGGGTACTTAAGATTTTTTTAGTGTTGTTATACCAAGGTTCGAATCTCATTACAAAATGCTAAGCCCAAAAGATAAAGATTGTAACACAAATATTGAATATAAAACATCTAAAATATATGACCTTAAATATGTCATAATATCACAACAACATGAAAGGGGAGCACATAATTAAGATGGGATATATGAAAATCTAGCATGCATGCATGGTGTAGGGTTGGTGGGTTACTGAAAATACAAAGAACTATGGAAATAGGTTCCTCCATAATTGTGTATTAACAACTACTTGTACCTAAGGTTTTTTTTTGTTATTTATTAATTTTTTTCCCATTTCCACAGTAAATAAACAAAGTGATATTTTTAGTTTGGTCACACTTGAGATGTGACATCATTTAAGAAATTATTCATTTCTAATAAATAAATATCTTTGAAAAAAGATATAGTAACTCTTTTGCAAACCTTTCTTTATTAAAAGAAGGATAACATTGACATAATATCATTATATCTTCTTTAATTTGTAATCTAAAACATTACTTATTTAGAACAAAGTAACAAAATGAAAAAAATTAGAACATAACTTAAAATGGAAGGACGGGAAATATTGCAATTTGGTTCAAGTTTGAGCTAAGTGTACATTAACGTATATTAGGGTGGAAAAATCAAATTTAGTTTCGTTAAAATTTGGACGGGTTATTGACTTATCAATTCATTAGCTCAACCTATTTCAATTCAATCCATCAAAATTTGAGTTGATATGTAATCCTAACCAGCTCATGAAATCTTGTCGAAATATTTTTGATAGACTTCTTTTCATCATATAGCAATAACAAAAGAAAAAATAATAATTTTATTAGGATCTAAAATAGTTTAAAATAACAAATAAAATCATTAAGCTTGTAAAAATTGAGTTGAGTTGAATCTTGCTCGGTAATGTAACCCATTTTGACCCAAGCAAATTTGAGTTGAGTTGAGTGTCAATCCGATTATTGTCTTAACCCATTATGATCCGTCCAAATTTAATCCCCCAATTATCACCCATAACGTACATATATACTACCCAACGATAACAAATAATGATCAAAAGTAGATTTAAGACTCAAAGCTAGTAATTAGTATCACAGGCGGACCTACGATATTGTGGGGTGCACATGCACCCGTTAACTTTTAAATTTTTTTTTATATATATGTATATCTATCTTGCGAAATTGAGAGAAATTAAATATATTTAATAGTGCCCCACAAAAGTATGAAATGAGTGGTATAAGCTAACAAAACCACCCAAATGATCAGGGTTCAATCAGTGCACTAAGATTTTACAAATCTTAGGTTCGCCTCTGAATTTAGTATTATTGGCGGAGTTAAAAATTGTATTATGGGGATTTAGTGTATACATTTTTTAATCCTTGTACATATAATATTTATGTAGTTTGTCAGAAATGAACCCTTGGCGATATCCATAATCAGTACATTTCTTAAAACTTACGTACAATCAGAATTTGTTTTTGTTCTTCGTATTGACGTAAAAATGGAGAAAGTTCATTTTACTCATTGCATTAGGGCAACTTGGCGTATTGAATTTCAGAAATAAGTTGACATGAGGAAAGATAATAAGTAATGAAATCAAATTAAATAATCACACGTTTAAGTATTCCTTTTTAAAGATTTTTGCATGCAACTTTAATTATAGTTCGTAATCACCTGTTAAAACTAGATCCAATCATCTTGACTTCGACAAACAATTCATCATACGATGATCATTCATATTAATTAATCATTCACATAGACTTTTACTTTTATAGTATGATATTTTACTCAAGATTTCATTATACAATATTATATAATACATAATTCGACACATATATGTTCAACACAACGCACGTATTGAAGTATCAGTGTATACATACAAATTATATAAATAATTAGAATTTTGAAGAAAATAATCAATTGTATTTTGGGTTTACAATTCAAACCCAATTTTGTCTTCTGTGATATTCTAAGGGATCTTTTATATTTAGACCTATTTATTCAAAATACATGCCCCAAAATTAAGCATACTTTACAAAATATCTTCTCTCTCTTTACGTTTTTGTTTGACTTGATTTAATTCATCGGTGTTGGTTTCCCCAAGACAAATGAGAACCAAATGTGGTTGCATTAATTATAATTTAATTAACAATATAGTATAAATTAAATATATTCTACTTGAGATATATACTAAGTAAAGGTAAAGAAGATTAATCTTAGGTTCTAAATAAAAAAGCACTCGACTTTCTTTGAAAATCTATCTCATTTCTTTTCTTTTTTTTTTCCCTTTGATTTTTATATTGAAGCTTAACTAAATTCAAATTGACATTTAGAAGTTTCATGTTAAAGGTAAAATGCTCACTAACAAATGTAACTCTCTATTCAAGAGGACTCGAATACAAAATCTCTGATTAAGAATTTCGTGTAAGAATCAAATTTTTAATTTGTCATAAATTCACATTAAGGAAGTCAAAAGTAGGTACGATAATTATTCTTCAAGACAGGAATTATATAAAGGTACTTATCCAAAATAAATAAATAAAAAACAATCCATGTTCTTTGACAAAGATGTTTAAACCCAAAAAAAAAAAAAATTAGAGATTATTAAAAGGATTATTCACTGCCATATCTAATGGATTTTGAGATTAAAATCAAATGGTACAATTATCATTCTACACCATTTCATATTTTTTCTGGAAAGTCATTTTATTTGTAAATTGGCTAATACTGAATTAACCACCTAATGTTTTTAAAATAAGGTAGGCTAGGTGCTAGAGAGGGCAGTTAGAGACATAATTGGCTTCTCAAAATCATTAATAAAGTTGATTAAGAATGATGAGTATTATTTTTTTATATCTGTTAATTATTTATGCGTGATAAAGGAAAAAAGGGAGAAAAAGAATCAAAGAAAAAGAGTACAAGGAGACGGGGACAAATATGTTGCATTCTCCATCTTAAATTTCTTGATAGAAAACGACAGAGTGTAAACTAATCAACAATGATAGAAAACTTCATGTGTTTTCTTTGTCACATTGACACAAGGCATAACTATATTATAAGGTAAATCAAATTGGACTGATACAACATTTTTACTACTAGTATTTGAGATGCAATGATTACTAAGATCACAAAAAGAAATAGTTATAGTAGAATTATGGAACTTACAAGGGTGTTACATGGTTTGTTTCATTAATATCCCTTTTTTTACTTTTTAATTTTTTACATGTTATTTTTGATAAATCAATATAAAATAATATTCTTTCATATATTATATCGTCAATTGTTATTATTATCTTAATAAGTATGTAAAGTAAAAAATAAACGAGTTAATAAGGCAAAGGGAGAATTGATGGCTATGAAAATTTACTAGTAATACTTATTAACGAAGTTCGAAATATAAAAAAAAACTTCATCAATCCAAAATTAGATGGACACATTTTACTAAATTTAGTACATATGTTACTTGATCATTTACTATATCAGAATATAATTAATTATTTTTTCTCATTTTGCTTCTATGGTTAATATGACCTTTGAAAGTTAAAACAAATTTGGAAGATTCAAAATATCTTTTTCTTGAGAGGCTAACAAAATTTGTACTATTTAAGAATTAAACTATTTTTTCCAAAAATTCTTTTTCAATTGTTTAATATAAAACAACATATACTAAAATCTAAAACTATATACTTATCGATTTTGAACTATTTCATTGACTATTAAAACCCACGAATTACACACTCATAATACTATTATTTTTAGAGGAAAAAAATCAAAAATTGTGTAGATGCCGACCAATAATTTTCTTTATAGAAATTTGGATAGTGTGCAGAGTCTACAGTAAAGAAAGACAGAAATCAGTTTAAAATAGAAGAGAAATCACAGATCATCATTCCATAATACACTCTCAGCCACCATTAAAATACACTCTTCAGCTGAGCACTCTTACCAAAGATTCCAATTTTCTAACCAATCTCTTCTCCTCCTTTTATACCTACCGGTACGGCCACTGGGTCGCCGCCGGTGGTACCCTCAGTCCCCACTCCACCGCCAACTCCAAAATAAAAAGGACCCACATTCCCTCTTTCACTTACCTACCAAGTACTGCCCACATATATCTGTAATTCAATTCAATTCAATCGAAAAATACCGAATTCTCTTTCTTTACATCTTCACTATGAGAGGAACCTGAAAGTTCCTCTGTTTTTATTTCAAGATGCTCTGCTGCAAAAATTCAGTTAAAAATGGGCGTGGATCTGTTCCTGTGTACTTAAACGTATACGATCTAACTCCGATGAATGGTTATGCTTATTGGATTGGTCTCGGAGTTTACCATTCCGGCGTTCAAGGTCAGTTACTCAATCTTTTGATGACAATTGATTGTCAGATCTGGTTTTTTCTTAATTAACTGTAGCAAAGTTTTTTACTAATTATTTGTTGATGGTGGTGGGTTTTGGTAGCTAGTTCATGGAGTTGAGTATGCATTTGGAGCTCATGAGTATCCAAGTACTGGAATTTTCGAAGGGGAGCCGAAAAAGTGTGAGGGATTTATTTTCAGGAAGACAATTTTGATCGGATGGACGGAGAAGACACCTAGAGAAGTAAGAAGAGTTATGGAAGAACTTGCTGATAAGTATAAAGGAAATGCTTACAATCTTATTACTAAGAATTGTAACCATTTCTGTAGTGATGCTTGTGTTAAACTCACTAACAATCCAATTCCCAGATGGGTTAATCGACTAGCAAGAATTGGTAAGATTTCATGTCAGATTTATTATTTCACATGTTTGAATATTCCCAAAATATATTTTAAAATGTTTGGTCAAAATTCAAACACTTTGAATAGTTAAGTGTTATGTAAATTGGGATGGAGAGAGTACCTTGTTTTCTAGGCATGTTGAAATCAGGAAGCTTCTGTGTAGTTTCATAGAACTCTCAATGTTTGTTCTTGACAATGATTTTTATGCAGAAGATTCCTACCGAGTTCAGTGGCTGGCTGCGTTGAAGGTTTTCCGCAGCCTTTAACACGATAGGAATCTTCAACATGAGTTTGCTGTCATTGAGAGGGTGTTCTGCAACTTGTTGATATGAGAAATTTAATTACTTACTAATTGTTGGTGTGTGTAGGTTTCGTTTGCCATTGTATCGTTCCAATGAGCTTAAAGTCTACCAAAGTTCGCCACCATCGGATGGAGGACAAGGCAAGTGAAGGGACCAGCAAAAAACCTCAGAGCAGCTTGAATAACCAGACTCCATCTTCGAATCCATCAGGTGAAGGGGACAAGAAGAAACCTCAGAGCAGCTCGAATAAGCCCACTACATCTTCAAATCCATCAAACAACAAGAAACCTCAGAGTAGCTCGAATAAGCCGGCTCCTTCTTCAAATCCATCTTCAGCTTCTTCACAACCCCCTCCAATTGCCAAATCTACAAGTAGTAACAAAAGCAAAAGTCCGCTACCTCCATCTACGCTGTTGACGGCAGATTCGAATGCATCCTAGAATTTCCTGATGCAGAAAGGCCAATGCTTTATTTGATTCAACTTTATTCTTTTGCTCGTTTCTTCATAATGCTAACAAATATTGTATATGCAAATGCTTTCAGTGAAATGGAAATCTAAATATGCAGCAACAAGCAAATGAAAGTAAATATTTTATTTATTAATAATAGGCTTATTACAATCATCGTAAGAAATAGTTGAACCGTGATATTGAACCTGAACTAAGCTGAAAGGATACAGAAAAATATAATGCAAATCACACTTGTATAAAATTAAGACATCATTGCTTGTTTAACTACTCAACAACTATGTTGTTCAAAGGGGTTGTAGCGGCTGGGTTATCCTGGAGTTCCAAAAAAGAAACTATGTTGCTCGAATTTTCTAAAAAAGTCAAATGGCTGCATGTCGCATTCCCCAAAAATACACTATTTTTGTAGAATCCGGGTGCACCTTGAAAATGAAGACTTCGCACAACTTAGCTCAACAGTTCTCTTGATTATGGAACGTTACTATTTTCAAAAAAAAAAAAAAAAAACAATTCTCTTGATGATGGGTTATGTTGGGGGAGAATACAGACTTATTCCAACCAGGGCAACACTTACAAGGAAGGGGAGCTTTCACAATGTGGTCACACAGTCACACTGATGAGGAAGTCACTGTTTATCCTGAAAAGGGGTGAAGAGAAAAAAAAAGCTTTATAGTATGATATTGAAAGCCTGTCAAGGTTATGTGCTTTTCCTTTTACAGTGTGTTTTTTTTGTGCGGGGGGAGGGGGGAATGAGCTATTATTTGCCTTTCAACAGCTTTGGACAAATCAGATCACTTTTTCCTTTTGATATATACAAACACGTCATATTTGTCCCCAATCTTTATTCTAGTGAACCAATTCGTAGTCGCAAAGGCCAATACTATACCTGAGAGGTGACTATAATTTGACCAAAAGATATAATCAATCAATGTATTCAAAAGTTCCAACCACACTTCGTGCTGTTGATGTTTCCATTCATACCATTTATCCTATATGTTCAATTTTTTCCAAAAACAATGAACGGAATCCAAGATGAATGACTACCCTTCTCCTTCACATCACAAGTTTTGTATAATTAACAAGGATAGGATACATAATAGGGAAAAAGAACAACAAAGCAAATGAATAGCACTCAATTTTATTTTTTTGGGTAAAAAAGGGAGGATGTCCTAGATAAGACGACAAGTTATTCAGCAATGACTAGAATTACTCAAAAAGATCATTACACATATTAGGGTAGAATGTGCAAAGCTTGATGAATAGGGAGCTATGGCAGTACCACAGAAAGTTAAGATGTAAAAAAGATGGCATACGGAAAATAACGTACACTGACCTCTTCGGGATGGATGCATTAAATGTGGAATTATAGCAGCTTAGCTGACTTAATCATGGTATCACACCCCTACACCAGGTAGCTAAGCCTCCCTCATTTGTTGAACTTGTACTTCCATCAATCATAGAAAATTGCATCACTTCAGTTATCTCGGAATAAACCACACTGAAGGGAATCAGAGACGAACCCAGAATTTGAAGACGACAGGTGCACCACCAACGATAATGCACGTTAGTTAAAGTATGTACCCAATATTGGTTTATATGAAATACAAAACTACGATATTCATGTATAAATAAATTAGATGACTCTAATAGATAGTGTGTTATGTGAAGTGGTAGTTTTAAGTTTCACTTTGCACCATGAGGTTGCAAGTTCAAAACTAGCCATCCTACTATTTTATTTGATATTTGTAAACTTCATAGAAACAAAACAAGAAATAAGCAGATGGGATCTGAACCCAATCCCTCCTCAATGAAGTTCAGCATCCGAACCATTTAACCCCACTAGCTTTTGTGTCTTCAAGTGCCTAATAAAATATATGTCTATCTCAAGGTCTGTATATATACATAATTTTTCCAAGTTAACGGGTGCAAGTGCACCCGTAGGGATACACGTGAGTCCGCCTCTGAAGGGAATCAAACATCCATGAGTTACAACTTACAGCTTTGGAGCTCCTGTTACACTAAAAGAACTTGCCGGCATCCACATGAACCATCTTGTTAAAACCTCAAATTCACGGGATACTTTACCACAATATAAACCAATACAGAAAGTTCTATAAGCTGATACAGAGAAGGTTTTATATGACACTGCATGTTTGCACCACGATATAAGTGAGACAGAATGTTCAAATTTAAATCACTTAACGACATGCATAAAGAACAGTTCCATTACAAAGTATTCATACATCTTAGCAATATTTAGAATAAATAACTTTTCACCCCTCTTGTTGAACTCACGTATCTACTACAAGGAACACAATTTGTCATTTCTCTATTAAGTATGGTTCTTATTTATCCTAAACATTGTCTTTAACATTCGTGTTTGCTTTACATGTTTTAAGGATTGTGATTATAGCAAAAATCTTTAAGGGTTGAGCAGACAAATAAAAGGGAACTATTTATGGTGTCCATGCAAAGGGTACAGAAGCTCAAAATAACTCTGTCAAGAATCAAGATAAGCTTGGGCATAGTAATTCAAGGGGTCCAGTGTTAGAAACATGACAGGAATGTAATACAGCTTTAGAGGTTTGGGAAACAGCATCAGGAGTGTAGGGTGTGGACAAGCAGCAAACCTGCTAGTCTCTTGTTTTAGTAATGCTAATTTCCTTGCATCAACAGACAACCATAACAACCAAATTTTAGTTTAAGCGGGATGAAGTCTGCATATGATTTGCTGTAATTTTCAGGAGTCTCCAGCCAGTAAAAATATGCTTTAACAATGAATTACTTCAAAAAGGTATCATTTCACTTCTGCACTATGCAGGAGTATGAAGATGTTTAACCCCCTACTAACAAGGAAATTATCGATCAGCATTATTGAGCAACCATACAGGTCAGACCCAGCTAAACAGAGTTTGTTCGAATAATGGTGGAAGACTTTATCAGTATGCTGCCTTCTGATGGCACATCTAAGACTTGATAAAATTAACGTGCAGCTTACTATCATTTCCATTCATGTTTTGTATCTTTCAATAATATGGGCCAACCATATCTCAAGTCAGAATAGTTAAAGAGCATTCTATTTCAGGATGTAAATCTAACATTCTCAAATTAAATAGTGGGGGTTTAGGGGACTGATCAATACAAAGAAAAGTTCAGAATTCAACATGGTAAAATTTTCAGATAATTAGGAGGGAAAGAGAAAAAATCTGTAGTTAGAGTATTTGAAGAGAAACTTCATACCACTTGAAAGCTGTCTTCCTCCAAAGAACTTCTCCATAAAACAATATACATATTCAAGCTTCCAGGTCTCAATCTTCAATTTCTGATTCGGATCCACCACAGATGTTGCAAGCCTCCGTATTTGGGAGTTTTCTGCTATATTGGCAATATCCTCAACTGACACCAGAATGTATAAGAATACCATTGGGCAGCCAGCCAACTCTAAATCTACCCCTGAACAATGCTGCATTTAACATGTGAGTGGTTTCCACTTATAGGTGTTTGCTGCTTGAGATCCAGCTCTAAACGTTCAGCTTTTTTCTCTCTAAGCACAATACTTATTCAGTTGTGTCATCAAAATGGGACGCATGTGTGCTTAACTCCAAACGACCATGTCCGCATTCAATCAAAACAAGATGATTCGTTCTATTCGCTTGGCTATATTCGACTAAAACCCAGAATGGACAGTCGGCACCGTGCAACTTATCTCTCTGTTCAAAGCTTTAACTACTTCACCTATATACATTGAAGAACACTCACAACATTGTTTATAGGCTCAATTTTCCAATATTAAAGTTACTTCAGCTGGTTTGTTAGGCCCCAGACCAATTGGAGGCTTATCAGTTTCATCTTCACTAACAGCCACCTAATGTAGACATTAAACTTAATGAATTGATCTAAACCCAATCCCCTATCAGTTTCCTCTAGACAAATCCATAACCAAACCTCCAACAGAAAAATGTACAACTCTGCTGCAATATCCTGGAGTCATAAGCTCTCGAATATCCAACTAACTCAACCAAGGATCAGTAAAATAAGTAGAAGATTGAAGGGTAAGCAAAAAAGCTTAATTATATAATACTATCTTAACAATACTTACCTGTTAAGAAAACTCTTTTTGTAGATTGAGAAATAATTAGGTCAGGAGTGTGGTTGTCTATTATAATTAGATTAAGCTCGTAAAAACAGAAGCTCTTAATATAGCTAAAACCAAATTCAATGGAGTCCGGCAGCCAGTTAAATATGAGAAATGACGCTTCATATCATTTTAAATAGACTTCGAACTGTAAAGCAAGCACAAATATACTAGTTTGTGTTGATCAAGCTCTTAATCTTCTGATGCAAAATTTATATGATGCTTAAGCAATTTTATTATATGCATAATAATCACACTGCGAGAAGCGAATCGAAACAAGGTAAAACGTTTACTTGATCGAATTCATATAGGCTGAACGAAAAGCAGAAACATAATCAAAAACTTAATTTACCTTGATCCCAGAGGTCGAAGCACGCAATTACGTAAATTGGGATTGTGGAATTGAGGATTTTTCTTTACTGATGAATCTGGCAGCCGCAGGGACTGAGGAGAGAACGGAGATGGAGTCTTTCAACACTTATTTTATCGTCTTCTCATCCTTCCGGCTCCCGCCGACCGGCATCACATGGAAAGCACGTGATGCACTATAATTTTATTTTAATTTTCTTTAAGAAAAAAAACAAAGGAGAAAAAGGCTGCATACGTGTCATTTCCTTTTTTTTAAGAAATCATGGAAATAGAAACTATTTTACCTAATGGTCTATGGTATATTTTATTCTTTTTACGTGTAAATTTATGGGTATATTATTATTGTTATTTATCAAAATAACATATTTAGGATCATTGTGGTCATAAATAAATTGTGCATTGGAATTATATTTGAACAATAAAATGTTAGAATAACTTTTTTCAAAATTTTAAATACATATTTTTACTTTCCTTTTTAACTCCAAAAATTTTCAACTTTTTTCTCAAGTTGTATTCATGTCCAAATTACACGACTCCCATTCTAAAATATCATTTTTCAACATTTTTCCAACTACTATTCTCCCTAAACTTTACATTTATTATGTCCAAATGCCCACTTTTAATATAGTGTAATTAATTATAGATTTAAATATTAAAAAGAGTAAGTTAAAGTTTTAAGGATTGCTTAGTAAAAATGTATTAGCAAAAGTAATATATATATATATATATATATTTTTATATTATATAACAACATATTATTTGATATATTTTTTTATGTTGCGTATAACTGATGCTTAGAGTCTTTAGATGTGTTTAATTTAGTCCCACAAGTACTACTATAACGTATATATCCAAACATGAGTATTGTTCCAAGGATATATTCATTGATGAATTCATATGATATGTGCAAGTTGATTCATTGTCATGCATATTTTTCTAATTATACTTTAATTTTCATTAGCTTTTCCATTTGGTAACTAATTAAGTAGATTATAAATCAAGAACAGCATATATAAGTACATAAAAACCATGTAGAATTTCAGTTAGCTCAAATAATTATTGAAACGAATTAATATAAGTAATTTATTTATTGATGTGATATAATTTGTAGAAAATTTAGAGAGGAGATATTCTTACATATAAAAAAGCTATCCATGTGCTAGTCTTGGGGTTGATTGCATGAAAAGACTACTTAAATTATTATTTTTATATAAAAATTAATTTTTAATTATCGATTTTTTTCACAATTTAACTTATTTCACATCAAACACATCCTACTCAAATTTATTGAGCGTGTGTTAAATAACGAATGATCCATTTATACTATAAGAAGATGAACGATAAAATATGTATATTATACATACATAAGAATTAAGAGTATACTGTTTGCATATACAAAAAGAGGTAGATGTAATATGAAAGTTATGAGTGGACGTGAACTAGTGATAGTCTCTTGCGATATATATGCACATTAAATATGAACAAATATCTAATTATGAAATTCAATATTTATTCTAAATCGTTGGTCTTAAAACAATTCATTTGCCTTTGTTTTCTGCTGATATAATTGATTAACGAGATTTCAACTCATAATAAACATCATAATAGAAATGTATTAACTAATTATACAAGAATAAGTGAATGGCTATTGATTTCCACATATTGACCCTAATTACGAATTTCCTAGAAACAAAATTTAGTAAGCAATATGTATTATGTGTTTGACTGATAAATTTACTAAAAAATTTGAGGAGATAATAATAATTATAATCGAGAAATAGCTATCATTATCGTTGCTTGTGATAATTAAATAATCAAACTTTACACAGATTATATATTATAAAGAGGCAAAGTCGTTCCTTTAGTTTATAAGAGAGCAATTGTGCAAGCCCAAATTATTTGATTTGACCATAGCATGTGTCTATACTCCTTTGTAATAGGTTAGTATTAGATTAATAACGTAGGTTATAGAATATTATTATTAATGCAATCTCAGACATATGACTGAGTCATAATTTCTCTAGAGTCTAGGAGTATCACATTTTAGTCAAGGAAAATATAAGTTCAAAGTATCATTATCTATTATCAATCGATTAAAATTATATATGATTAAAATTGATTCACGAAAAATCTTGTTAAAATATTTTTTTAATATATTCTTTAGTTTGAATTGGTATATATAGCCACATAAGGAGAGAGAACAAAGTAATTTTATTTTGCATTTAAAGGTATAGCTTATTAACCAATGAAATGATTGAAAATTTTGAGGCGAATTCTCATGTTCAAAACTCAATATAAAAAAAAACATTAGTTAATTCTTCTTATGTGTCCTAACTCCTATCCTTGATTACTAAAGTTACCTAGAATCCGTAAGAAATAGAAAAAATTGACCTAAAAATCACGATTATAAAAAAATTATAAAATATTTAAAACTTTATAAAAATTGAACAAGTTAAGTTATAGTAATAACGTACTCACTCCGTTTCGAAAAGCATGACTTAGTTTGACTTCTAACAAGTTTAAGGAAAATAAACAAAACTTTGAAATTTATAGTCTTAAATCAGTTGTGTTAAATATACATAATTATTTTTTAATCTCGTGATGTTAAACATGTCTGATGGAAATATGAAAGTAAAATATTACCAAAAAAATAATTATTTTTTAAAAACAAACTAAAAAAATAAAAATTATTTCTTTTAAATAAAGAGAATATATAAAAGCTATTTGAGTTCAAATAAATTTTGAGTAAGATCAATAATATGCTTATTTTGACACAAGTGTGGCTTTGTTTTAAGGATTCGCATTGTCGCTAGAAAAAAAATTTCAATTTGTTTACACACATCCCAAGGCAGAAGGCCCTAGCTAGTTTTGTCAAAGGACAAAGAGAATAATAATAGTTAATATTCACTTAAAAAATAATTAATTTTGCATTCTAGATACTCTATATTATTAATTAGCAAACCTTTTCTTTATTAATGTAAGTTTATTTATTTAAACGAGGAGGATCACAATTCACATTCTAAAGGGAAACTTTAGTTGGAGTAAATATGAAGAAAGGAACAAGCAAGCATGATTGGTATTTTTTTTGATCTTATCTTTTCTGATTTTATGAAGCACGCGCAATCTTTGCCTTTTTCTCTATACCTATATACAATAATTCCATCTTATTAGGCTTTTTTCACTAGTATTCCACCAACAACTTAAATATGTACAAAAAAAAATTATGAAGTAGTTAAATTTTGAATGTTGATATATATATATATTTTTTTTAATATAATCAAAGCTATAATCGTTAAATAAATATATTTTTACCTATAAATTTTACAGCTAAATTTAATTTTCACGATTTTATAAAGTATCTAGTGAATTTCCGTTTATAAAAATGTATAACCATTTTTTAATAAAAAAAATAGTGAAGAGCTTAAATGTCGTGGAATTTATGAGAAAAGTACATGCATCATGATATTGGTGTTGTTTTTATTTTAGGGTTATGGTTTCAATTTGTTTATTTGTTATTAGCAAAAGCAATAATATTTTGAAGAAGCAAAAGAAATCAGGAAAACTAAATATATAAGAAAAGAAAAAAAAATTAATGAGATAAAATAAAGGAAAATTCCCTTCTTTTTTTTTTTTGCCTAATTTTTAGTTATAACACCATATAAATTATGAAACTAATCTCAATTGATCACTTGACATTTTAAAGAAGTTCTAAATAGGAAATAACATAGCTCAAGAGATAATAGCAATTTAACTACACCTTATATTTAAAATATAAAAATTGCAAAAAAAAAATTATGTAAAAATTGATTACTGTCTGATTTATGTGATTCACTTATTTTTTAATTAATACTAAATATAATGACACATATTTTTATACTTTATTCCTACCGAAATGATTGATAATTATGTAAAAATTGATTACTTAATTAATATTATAAATTTTATATCACGTCAAACTAGTCGAGAGAGAGTAACATCATTATCACATAACGATTTGGAAAATATTTTTGAGATGAAAGGTTTTGGACAGACATTTGAGGCAAATAGACAGAAACCATGAGGAAAGTTAGCACTAGTTGGGGAACTACATCATGAAAATTTGTGCATGAGTTACATCATTTTGCCTATGTAAAACTTCACAATCATCATTAAACTACTTTTCCCCACACCCTTTCCAATTTTTACTGCCCATTTATGGCATCTCTTTTTTATTGTCACCCTAAGTTCATATACTCTACAATATTTTTTACTCTACGTATAACATGACTAGTAGTTTATAAAAACAGAATTAGTAGTTGATTGATCGTGAGATTATCATTTAAAAAATATTATTCCAATTTATGATTAGTAGTTTATAAAAACAGAAATAATAGTTGATTGATCGTGAGATCATCATCTAAAAAAATATTTTTTTATTCCAATTTATTTGATTAAATATGAAATAATTAAATAATATTCTAAAATTATATTGTTACTAAATATAAAATTATGTATATTTGTATTTTGAAATTGATTATAACATAAAGGAGTATCACAATTATCGAAGTGAAAGAAAAATCGACGATATAAGTAGAATTAAACCAGCTTATCTTGAAATATTGTTAGTGTTCATGAGCTAAATAAGTCTAATACTATAATTTTAAGCACAACAATTCTGTGATAACTTATTTTGCGTCTTTACGAGATATAGATGACTTATTATATTTATATGTATATCTCACCTTATCTGATCAAATTTGATGTTATTTTATCTCATCTGAAGTTGAAATAAATTAGTGCAGAACTTATAATTTTGAAATAGTTTAGTTTGCAAATTATACATCTTAGTATATAATTTTAGTCCCACATAAACATATACTTTATGAGAGCATGAGTATTCCTTCCGGCTAATTTACTTGTTATGTTTTTTTATTTAGACGACGCTCAAGAAACTTTTTATTTTGTCTACGATACCCTTATTTATCATATTTAATTAGTTAACATCTTAATTTCTCATCAAAAAGTATTTTCTTTTTAATCTCCTCAATGAATAAAAAGAAAGTAAAATCTATGCTATGCCAATATCGAGTATGTGTATGTGCTCTTCACTTAAATTTTCTATGCTAAACATTCAAGATCTATTATTTCCAAGAATAATTATCACTGCAAAATGAAATATACTCAAGTTATGTCTTGATTTTCCAAATGACAACTACTTCCATTTGTTCACTTATCCACTTTAATCATTGTACAATTCTTAAAAGAAATAATAACTAATATTAATATTTTACTATAACATTCATATTAATTAATGTATATTGGGTTCTTCTTTAGAAATGATTCGGGAAATAAATAATCGATGTTGAAGGTAAAATATTGAAAAAATGATTTTTCTTTTGATATGTTTAAAAGTGATGACTAAAAGGGTAACATTCATTTTCATTATAATAAATATAATTTTTAGTAGCAATAAATATAAATATTAATAAAGAGTGTTAAAAATTTTATCGATATTAATTAGTTGATTATCGTTTGATTCAACATCGTTAAAGACTTTAGGAATAATCATCAATAAAAATACATACTTAGCAGTATTAAGTTATTATTATTAATTCATTATTGCTAAAAATTATTTTTATGTAACGATCTTAATATAGTAAACAAGTATGATTTGAAAACAACATTTTCGAATAGTTAAGGTGATAAGTACATAATTGGAAGAGAGTATAATATACTAGAGAAAAATTAAGTTTTGTTATGAGTGCCTTGGGATTGTAAAAAGATGTTTAAAGTAAGAATAAAATGATAACCAAAGAAAGACCTAATAAAACAGAAAGCAAATCACTTTCTACCCCAAAGAAATAGAGAATTATATGATTAGCAATTGAATGCCTTAGCCCCTTTTGTTGAATCTAAATTTACTCGTGCTACATTAATCATAGGAAAGAAAAAAAAAAGTTTTGGATTTTACTAATACATTTTAAGTTGAGACTATGGGAAGCATGAATACCCCATCTTTACTAACTTTTTGCAATTTATAAAAGTGGAAAAAAACACAAATCATTTGATGAGTCCCACTTAAACCATCAATCATTAGCTTCAAAACATGCATTATAACCCTTTAGAGCAGACATCCACTAAATCATGTTTCTTAATCTCTCTAAATTTTAGGGAGGAAATGCCATTTGTACCAGTAGAATCATTACACATCTCTATTCATAAACAGTACTATGTTTTGATTGTATTTTTTTATTTGCTTTCATTTGCATGGAAGGATCAATATGAGTTATAGCAAATGAATTATAAATCTAACTTCTATAAACATGCATTATGGAGAAGGTTATTTGTTATAATACTATCAAATTATTGAAGGGATAAATAACTAATTACAAGCAATTGTTCATGATATCGTATCATATTATATAGTAATATATATAAGTAGAATTCGTTACTTAAAAAAACAAAAAAACGAGCATATAAAGTTTTAGAATTCAGTATGTCACTATATAAAATATTACTATTATTAGAGCAACTAATTAATGAAAATAATTTAATTGTCGATAAATATGTATTTATACTGGTAATTGTATATGTTTTTAAAGACTTTAGTGGTATTGATTTTCTAATGACACTTAACTAATGTCGATAAGAATTTTACTTTTCTTCTGCTTTTAGTGCTTAGATAAGTTTATTTATTTTGTAGCAAATATCTATATTTATTGCTGCTAAAAATTATTTTTATCTTAGTGTAATAACTTCTTCGTGAATTACCAAATGGATAGCTTGAGAGTTAGGCTCTTTAGGTGCCTCAGGTCCAATAATTACCCAACTTGTCATATTCATCCAAAGATACATGACTTAGCCTGCCAAATTGTAGGGATATGGGTAGTATCTCGAATTCAGTATCTTTTACGTAGACTCGATATTTATATCAAAAAATCTATTAAATTGATAAAAATTGAAAATTCAATTAAAAAACAATGTACATTGCTAGTGCAACGGCCGTTATAAACGGACTTTAAACTTTTTATTTTGAATGCCTTTAGGCACTTATAGTAATACTTTTTTAATATATAACTATAAATATTGAGAATTCATAAACTTCAAATCTCGCTCCCATCGATGATTGTCATTTTAAAATTAAACTAATACTGATGTTGCTGCATCATGCATGTGGCAATGACCTAACCTTGAATATATAACTTGGGGGAAACAAATTTCCCCTAACATGTATGTCAACATCCTCGTTTTACTCTTTATATTGCGTAATCTTGTATGGTCATATGATAAACGATGGTCAAATTTTGCAGCTGCGTACCTACACACTAGAGACATGTAGCTATTCGCCGACATATCTGCTCTCTAGCCTTAATATTTTTAAAAATTTAATACTCTCTACGTTTCAATTTATCTGTCTTACTTTCCTTGTCAATATGTTATTTATGTATATATATATAACAGTTCGTCGACATATCTGCTTTTAAAGAAAGATATTTTTAAAAATATAGTACTATCTTATATATATGTATCTAACTTATCTAGCTAGTATATAGAGAAATCGCGTAGCCTAGTACGTATATAAAATCTTGACCTTACGACGATAGATAAGGTTAGTTTTCGATTCCTAAGTTTAGTAAAATGTGATGTGACCATGTAAATCATGTCCTCAATCAAATACATATGGTATAATATATTATATATTCTACGTGTATTAATATTCCTCTTATGTATGTTAAGAAACTTTAATCTCAAGAAAGGTACCTCCACCTATTTCTATTATATTATAGTCATTATCATTCATGAGTGTACGTTGCTATCCATCTATTTATATGTTGAGTACTACTATTCACATAATTTAGCAATAACGTTCAAAAGCTGACCTACAAAAACCAAACAATAATTCACGTAATAAAAATTAAAGATTTTACTTTGTATAAAAGGATGTAAATTTATACCGCCAATCATGCACACACATGCATATGTAATTGACTAATTCTTAGAACACGTTAGGTTTGTAATTACTAGTATCTAGTCCATTTGCTATTCAAATTCTTTTATTATTATTATACTTTTTAATGATATTTTGATATATACTATATTCTTCACCAAGAAAATACAAATGATTACTAAACTATATATGGATATATATATTATATACCTATCTCCTTTATTTCCCAACCCCAAAAAAACACTATTTTTTTTTATTTTGCTATTTTGGTTTGTGCGCGTTTTATTTCTATTTTAATATATATAAATTGATAGACAATTTTACTACATCCAAATATCCAATTAAGATGACATATAAACAACACTTTCTATAATAATCAAAATTTATATTTTAAACAACACAATAAGTTGCTATAACCCGTTACATATGAAAATACATTAAGTCATTGTAGTATATAGTAACTTATTATTTTTTTTAGTTATATATCGAATATCTAAGAGAAATGATTTTCTAATTTTTTACAATTATTTTTAATTTTATATCATTTTTACATGTGTTTTTTTTTTCACATAAAAGATTTTGTAAAGATCATTTCTTTCCTTTGAAATTGTAACGAAACAAGAAACTTCATTTTCTCGAACAATCGGCTAGAGTAATTACAATTGAAACTTGATAAACTGATAACTTACCTTCTATAATACTATACTTACTAAACCACATCAACTTGTGAATTTTTTTATATTATCTATATGTATAGTATATAACTAACTATAAACTATATATTATAAATTATGATAATCTTTGTTTTTTCATTATTTAATTTTTATGGAAGGAAGGAAAGAAAGGTATAGAAAGCCTTGTGGGCCCAATCCCATGTCTATTGCCAGCTGAAGGCCGCAAAGATCGCTTACAAAAACCCCCTTAAAGCCTTTTCTCCTTCAATTATCTAAAATTTTAAAAAAAAAACTACTCTTTTTCCTCTCTCAAACTTTGATATTTAAAATTCTGAATTCGTCATGGCTCGTCCACAACAACGATTTCGTGGTGTCCGTCAGCGACATTGGGGTTCCTGGGTTTCCGAAATTCGACATCCTTTACTGTAATTAACTCCTGTTCTCTCTCTGAAGTATTTGATGTCAATTTAATTTTCCATAATTGAAATCTGATTATAATAATTTTTTTTTTTGTTAAATTCAATAGGAAGACGAGAATATGGCTAGGTACATTTGAGACAGCAGAGGATGCAGCGCGAGCTTATGATGAAGCTGCAAGGCTCATGTGTGGACCAAGAGCACGAACGAATTTCGCATTTAACGATACTGATTCTCATTCATCATCATCGACGAAGTATCTATCTGCTGCATTGATAGCTAAACTACAACGATGCCAAATGAAATCTCTTACTATGGTGAATAATCGACCTGGAACGATGAAATTAGAAGATCAAAATGACCGTTTATCATCATCATGTGGAAACAGGGGAGATCATGGCATTACTAGAAGGACTGTGCAAAGGAGTGTTGAAATGCCGGTAAAATATGAAAGCCAAACAGAGAATAATAATACGCAAGAATTCAAGTCACTTGAAGATCATCAAATTGAACAGATGATTGAGGAGTTGTTGGATTATGGATCGATTGAACTGTGTTCTGTTTTGCAAGAATAAGACGTCAATGTGAATGTAACACTTTTACATTCTAATGAAATCCTTTCTCTGTTTCTTCTCTCTTTACCAACTTTTAAAAAAATGTATAGTTCATAGCTCGGTTAAAAAAAAACAGTCTAGTGCACAAAATTCTTGTTCACGAAGGGCCCATTAGACTTTTTCATGATCATAATCCATCCTTGTTAAATTTAATATGAACAGGTTCCATAATTGGGTCACAAAAATTTAATTTTGATAACAATAACTTTTTAAAATACATGAATTTTGTAACTACGAAAAAAAAGAAGGCACACATTCTACTGTAAATCTATTATAACAAGTTAAATTATACGAATATTTTTCAAATTATCTAAAGCTTTAGTACTGAGAGTAGACAACTTTCATTACAAGATTCGCAACTTAAACGACACAAATTCTATAAAAAGCTGTTACTTTTTGACTATAAGTAGCAATTGTTTAAATGCAAAATTTGGTTGTTTCTTTTTGGATTATCTGGAATTTTGATGATTTAGTGAATTCAGTAGCAAAGATTAATACATTGCAGCTTTTGTTAAATTGATATTCCATATGTTCACTTTTATTTTCGGATAGTGTTTTTCGAAAGTCAATTTAACTAACTTTTAAAATCAAATTAGATTACATTAGTTTGATATTTTAAACAAAAAATTTACATATTCGAAAATTATATGAAAAGTACTATAAATTGCAAATTTTTTACATATAGAAAACATACATTTTAAAATATTAGTCAAAATTTTTATAATTTGACTCTAAAAATAAAAATCATGATAATCAATAATGAACGGGAGGAATAATAATTAACTTTAATTTATAATTTAAAGAAAGCATCATAAAAATAATTAGCGACGTTTTGAGCCGATATAATAATAATTATGTACTTTATCTTATGATGCGAGACAAATTAAGAATTAACATGTAATAGAGTCGATCCCAAGTCTTGAGTAGTGATATAGGGCACTATACAATATTTACCCCATGAAATTAAAAAATTACTACTATAATACCTTGTTAAAATTTTAGTTTTGTATATTGTAAGTCTATTTTCTCTTTTATCAATTAAATGATATTTAGGGATAATTTTTTTTGAGAATATCAAATTTGATATCGTAAAATTAAGATATATATGTTACCTGTTACAACATATGCAAATGACTTGATATTTTAAAGACCATTTATAAGGATATATGTGAATATTATTTGAAAATATCAAATTTGAACTCATGAAATTAAAACTATTACAATATGTGCAAATGACTTGATAGGTTAAACATCATTTATAAGTGTGTATGTGAATATTATTTGATCTTTTTATACCAAAAAAGTGTGAAACACAAAGAGAATACTATGATAGAATAGTATATACGAGATCTAACTACATCGAACACTCATTTATTTGTTTGACCTATATATGACATATTTGTCCAAGTTTTTGGGAGGAAAAATTGAAGTGTTCGACTTAGTTTTTAGGAAAAAAATAAATGTTCTGAGAAGTAGCATAAGTTGTTTTTTCAAGAGATAAAAAGAGTCATTTTTTTTTCTTCCAAAGTACTTATTTAAGAGAAAGACTTTTAAAAAACTATACTTGATTAGAAACAATTGTCAAACATTTAATTAATACACAAATTACTTTTAAAAATGATATACTATCTTGTGGGATTGACTTTTCTTTTTTTAAATTAATACCACGTAGATCGAAAAGGGTAGATGATTTCTTATAAAATAAGTTCAGAAGGTTAATAGGACCTTAATATACTATAAATATGTCTCGAGCATAAATTAAATGGTACTCATACATTTTCCCTATAATCTTTAAATATAATAAATGTAATATACTTTGAGAAATGTATCAAAGAACAAACTATCCTAATAATAAGAGTGAATAAAAAATAAAGTCTCATTAATTTTTAAATTTAATAAATAAAGATGTACATCTATTTTTAAACGCGGCCAAACAATACTAGAAAGGTCTAAAGTAAAGTATTAAACTATTTATTAATGGACGAAGTTAAATACGCTCTACTTCTTTCTTAACATTAAAATCCCACCATAGTCTTTCGCTTTTCTATTGTCTAATCTGATCCATATATTACCTCTAGTTTTTTAATTAAAAAAAAGGAGATGAGCAACGTTATATTTTTGCAAATTAAGAAAGGAACAATTTCATTAATATGATTTAAGCAAATTTTTTATACGATTGATTTTTCAAAATTAAGTTAAATCAATAAAATTTATTTCTTTCACATGTTATCATAGTACGATCAATTCAAATTATATTTTTCAATATTAAATATTCATAATAAAATTATCCACACATCAAAATTTTCGATGAAATATCTAGACTTAAACAATATGTGGAGCATATGTGGGCCGGTGATAAGTGTTGACTGATGAACAGTTAGAATTGGGCAAGTATTGTCTGCTCCTAAGTCCCATATCTCATCACATGTGCAAAACCCATGTTCTCTAAAGCTCCCCGCACATGGGATTTAAGTATTTTATTTCGAGTTTAAGTTATATATATATCATTAGTATAATAAAAATGTTAGTAATATTATTTTTTATATATAAAATTACATTTTTTGTTTTGTAAAATATGATATTTACAATTTCAAAGTGCGGTATAATACTCTACAATTATAATAAATAAAGATTATTTGATGATATTAATAAAATATTATATTAACGATGTATATTACTTAAATTATTTCTAAGTTCAGCAGGTATCATATACTGTTGAAACGGGGTTGTTTGATTGTTTCCCCGAGCACGTTCTTTTGTTGTTTTCTCATTCATTGAATTTAAATGACATGACAAAACGAGGAAATGTCATAGCTATGGGATGAAAACAAGACAATAACACGTTGTCACTAAAAAGTGTCATTAAGTAGAAGTAAGAAGATTTATAAAGTGTATCTAAGTATTATCTTTTTTGAAAAAAAATATTTTTCCGCGAAAAATAACTTTTGCTGTTCTCAAAAGATGTATTTTCTCTGGAAACTTTGGCCAAACACCTTAGTCAAAAGACTAAGTATTTTTGGCTTCATAAAAGTTTGGCCAAACGGGATACTAATTAGTTCGCAAAAATCTTTATATATTCATTTGTCTACTTTTTCTAGCTAACATATGTAAAATATACAAAGTTATATGCATACTATATACATATTAGTTGTATACCTATTGGCTATTTCTAATTTAAGCACTTAGATGGACAATAATATAAGTTCATTTTTTCCTTTTCTTCCTTTTTTCACTCTAAAGTCCAACTAACACGTCAAAAGGATTACATTGCTAATGAGCTGTGAGCAGGGGCGGTGTCACCCTTCTATAAGTGGTTCATTCGAAATATTACTATTTATATTTATATATGATTAAAATTAATCTTTTTATATATAAAATAGATATCAAATCTCGTTTGATTAGTTTCTTAGTTCTTCAGAGTTCAGATATCAAACTCCTTTATTAAAAATCATAACTGCGCCACTGCTAATGAGTAATGAATTAGAAATTTGATTTTCCTAATTTTAAATGAAATGGTAGGTCGCTGTTTCTGTCACAGCAAACACGACCTCCTTTCTGGGCTGAATTTTATAGTTGGGCTGACTCTTAAACGGTTTTGGACCAAACTAACCCGTTCCAAATTTTCAGAATTTTTGACCAAAATGATCTACTTTAAAAATCAATTTACCTAATTAATACGTTTTTATTTTTTTTTACAAAAATAGTATAAACATACTTTATGGTAACGTTTTAGGCTTTATTTGATTTTAAAAAAAATTAACACCGTTAAATTAATAAACGTTACCGGCAGTAACGATTTTATACTTAATTAATAAACGTTACTACCAGTAACGATTTTGTACTAAAACGTGAGTCCCACCCCTTTCACTGATTCACTTTCATTTATACCTTTAATAATGTTATTTGGTACCCCTTCACCCCTTTCACCCCTCTCAAGTTTTCAACCCCTTTCACCCTAAAAAAAATGGCAGCCGCCTCATTTTAAACTTCCAAAAGTTCCATTTTCGATCGGTTTGGACGAAGAGGAGGCGTTAAAGAACAAAAACACAGGAAGATAATGAATGGGTAAAAACCTCATTTCGTGGATAAACGGTAGCTGTAGTTTTTCCAAATCAATTTTGGAGATTTCTTGTTATATCGAGTTTCACGAAAAATTACGGCTATCAATCTTCTGGAAAGCTTGGAATCAAGTTAATTTCCTGTGTTAAAGCCTTGAGGTTTGGACATATCATATATAGACCTCCAAGTGCACCAATTTGTAGGTGCTGATATTATGGTGTTCGAAGACACTAAAAGGGACGAGGTGGATGTAAAATGTCATGGAGAGAAATTGACTTAGAAGACCTACAGCCTTTTGGAATCAGTCCTTTTTTAGTTTGGAAGGTAGCTTGTATAAAAACAAATGTTCACAGGTTGCCTAATCGAAAAAATGCCAAGAAATAGAATTTTTGATACTGGTACTAATAGTAATGGAAGTAAATGACCCATATAAGTGATACAAAATAGTCAGGAGGCTTAGTGTTGCTAATCTTATATTAAGTGAGTAGGAAAGAATGTGGGATTTAAAGGACCATCTCATGTTTGAGATTACAGTATGTTTGACTGATCGAATGATAACTACGTTTCATTTTGATAATGAACTTGTGAAAAACAGAGTTGTTCCAAAACTGAAATGCTTCAATTGTTTCTTCCATGTTTTGGTAAAACAGAGTTGTTCCGAATCTGAAATGCTTCAATTGTTCCGAGTTAATTTAATGTTTGTGTTGTTTCATCTCTCGATAGATATTGGAAAATTGATTTAAGTGAATTGTAGCCTTTTGGATATGGGAATTCAATATTTTTAGACATGGTTGTTATCTGCTAATTGCTTCGGATGTTCTTATCCTCTAGGATAGTTCTAGTACCTGCATTATAAATTCACCATTATAAATTCACTATTACTATATCTTCCTTTATTATTTCATTTGGGATTTGCAGTTTGCTCTTTGTTATCAAAACATTGCACAAATCTCTCTTTGTTATCAAAACATTGCACAAATCTTCCTTTATAATTCCCATGTCTAACTCATCAAAGTTTTCTTAATCATTTTTTCTTAGGTTGATGTAGCTTGTTGATATTCTGGATAACCCTTGGTGAATAGTAGAGATTTTTTGTGAAGAATGAAGCTACTAGTCATTATTTTGTAAAGCAACATGTTCTATGAATACATGAATGTTTATATTATTTTCTATTTAGTAGTAGAGATTTTTTGTGAAGAATGAAGCTACTAGTCATTATTTTGTAAAGCAACATGTTCTATGAATACATGAATGTTTATATTATTTTCTATTTAGTAGTAGAGATTTTTTGTGAAGAATGAAGCTACTAGTCATTATTTTGTAAAGCAACATGTTCTATGAATACATGAATGTTTATATTATTTTCTATTTAGTAGTAGAGATTTTTTGTGAAGAATGAAGCTACTAGTCATTATTTTGTAAAGCAACATGTTCTATGAATACATGAATGTTTAGTTTGTGTTTTTCAACTATTCCTTAATGTAACTTCAAGTTTGTGAAAAGTGATTGAAAGGAAATTAATATAAATAGAAATTTGGAAATTAACATTAATAATTTTTCTTTATTAGCAATCTAGAAAAATTCACATTACATTAGATAACATAAAGAAAATTAACACCATTAGACATTGACCCACAATTATTCACTTAAATTTAAATACGATTGGGACATTGACGCCTATCATGTCCTGTCTGCCTGCATAATCCACAAGCTCGCTCATACACTATAGAACTACGATCCATTTCATTATGTATTCTACTTGTCCTTGGCCGATTAGGACGACGATAGAATTCATTACTTGTCATTGTAAAACTTGGAGATGGCCAATATGACTCATGACCAATTGGTGAGAATGACCAGAATATGTTGCAACATAATTCTCTATTGTGAAATGCTCGCTAACAAAATTTCTAGCTAGCCCTCCCATTCTATCAGTTACCCTCATGACATGTGAACACGGGAAGTGCAGATTAACCCATTCTCCACAATCACATTTTCTTTCATCTAGTGAAACACAATGAGGATTACCACCAGTACCATCAACTTGTATAGATCTAACCTCGTATACTCCTGTGGGTATATTCCAATCAAAAACAAAGTGCCTCTTTGAACAATCCAACCAATTCAACATAGGTAGTTGAAGTCGACATGCTAATAATCGTTCTAGCACATTCAGTATACCTAAATCCGTTCGTATCCGTAATTATTTCTCCACCCCAATACAAAGCAACCATCACATTATGTTCAAAGCTCGTCATCTTAATCCTACACATAAAGATAAAATATTTTTTAAAACAATATTATTAAATTAGAAAGATAATTTTAAAGCTATAATAAGAACATAACAAAGGATATACTTCACTTATTTAATTCATACCTGATGAAATTTTCTGAATATTATTTTTAAAATGGACCATACAAGGAAAATTTTTTGCTGAATTATATTTGAACATGAAAAAAAATTACAACAACATTAATTTATAGTCACTTTGGTCAGTTTGAAAAATGGAGGAATATGACTTAAAACAGAGTGTTGTAATTGATAGCAACGTTTTTAAGATAAAACGTTACTGTGAGTAACGTTTTATAGCTAAATATATTCTAAATTTGCAGAAGTCGAAGGCCCGTGATTGGATTCTTAAGAAACGGGACTCAAAGTAACATTTTAAGTGTAAAACGTTACTCATAGTAACGTTTTACAGTTGAATGATTTGACTCCGCCTTTGCAGGATTGAAGTCAGTGGCCCGTGATTGGATTCTCCAAAAACGTACTCTTGAGTAACGTTTTATACCTAAAACGTTACTCACAGTAACGTTTATTAATTTAACGGCGTTAATTTTTTTAAAAATCAAATAAAGCCTAAAACGTTACCATAAAAGTACGTTTATACTATTTTTGTAAAAAAATATAAAAACGTATTAATTAGGTAAATTGATTTTTAAAATAGATCATTTTGGTCAAAACTTCCAAATTTTCATAGCTATTAGAGAGGAATTTTTGCATACAATCACTCAAAAATAATTTAGTTAAGCTTTTATAGTAATTATTTATTAATTACGATTTGTAACTACATATTAGGCGGAAGAGAGAAGCAAACGAGGGAGGGTGGAAAGTGGAGATTGTATTTGTAATTGCTTAGATGATTGTATATATGTTATTACTATGTATATGTATCAATGATTGTATTTATATCTGCCGTCAGTGTGTATCATATACAATTGAAACGAGTTCAAACATTTTGTATTTGCATATCTAGTCTCTCTCACTTTATACAAATACAAATTTTATACATTTGTGTTTGTATAAAGCGCACGCAAGAGAGAGGGTGAAAGGTACAATAATATTGGACAATGAGAGAGTTGTATTTGTATAATTATAAGTGTATAAGGTGGAGATAGTATGTATTTGTATATCCAGTCTCTCTCGTTTTATTCAAACACAAATTACACATTTGTATTTGTATAATTTGTGTGTGTGTGAGAGAGGGGGAGAGATTGGACAGGGAGAGGAGAGAAATGAGGGGAGAAATGACCGAAAAAGATGAGAGATGCGAGCGAGATTTAAGAGAGACGGGCGAAAGACGAGAGCGAGAGGCGAGAGGCGAGAGGAGAGAGAAGAGAATATAATTATAGCTAGACGTAAGTTCCCATTGTATTTAATGCAAACTATAGCTATGTTAGCAAACTAGCTAGTGTATATTTGTGTAACCACGTAATATATTAATAGAAGAATATGTCAAAAAGAGAGAGATCCAAAAGAGTCATTATTTCTCTCTTTCTTTTTATTTGTTGTTTTTCATTCGGTGTCAGATAAAAAACTTAAATTTCAAACCTTTAATTAAGAATGAAAAAATATTTTATCATTTCACGAGATCACGACAATTCTAGCCATCATTTATCCTCATGCATAGTAATTATACGCGTCTTCTTCGTTTACACTCAAATTGTGGCACATAGAGCAACGCAATTTTGCACATTTAATTTTCAACCAACTCTTTTGCAGCAAACTTAGGGCCCGTTTGGCCATAAATTCTACAAGTAAAACTTGGGAAAAAATTTGGCAAATTTTGTTTGTCCATACTCTTTTTTATTATTTGGCAAATTTTTTTGGAAAATTTTCCAAATTCCCAAATACTAGAAAAAACTAGTATTTGGGCCAAATTTCATTATTTGGAAAGTTTTAGAAATTCAATTTTTACCCTTAACTTTTTATTTTACAAAAATAATATATTTATTGACACCAACCAATAATTTTTTACGTGAACACCAAAGTAGTGATGGAATATTCAATGAATATGAAAATGATGATATGGTTGTTGATGAAAGTGACGAACTATTGGCTCAGGGTAACAACATCGCTTCATCTTCTCGATCATCTGATTCGGAAATGCAAGCTCATCGAGAAGAGATTGTTCATAAAATGTGGGAAGATTATATTAAAGAATAGGTTGAACTCTTTCAGATGAGAAAGCATAGGTTCTTCAGTGATAGCAATATTTATTTCCATTTGTTTTCTTCTCTTTTTTTTTCCCGAATTTATATTAGTTGTATTTTCATTATCATGATTTGTACCATGACCTTTTCACTATACGAATATTTACTGTAATGATTCTTGTTGATTTGTTGCGGAGGTCATAAATCTTGTTACGTGAGATTTCTATTGTGCTATGTAATACAAATTTATGGTTAGTTTGATAGTTTTAAAAACTTATGGGTATAAATCATATTTTTAAAAAAATGAAATATGTTTCTCAAATTCTATGGCCAAACACATGGAAAAATTTCACCCAAATTTTCATCCAAATAATATTTGCCAAAAATATTTGTATATTTATGGCCAAACGCTAGCTTAATGTTCCAATGCATCCTCATTCCTCCCCAATCTTCAACTTTTCTCACTTCAACATTCACTCATTCACTATGATGATTCTTAAACCATCTGTCTCCCTTTGACTTTTAACCATTTAATCATTAATAATACTATAAATACTCTCTCCGCTTTATATTAGTTGGTCATTTTTCGTTTTACACGATACTTAAAATATTATAAATAAAAAGACGATTTTATCAATTAACCCCTTAAAAATTTCTTATAAATTTTATAAATAAATGTGAATACTTTAAAAAAGAATTATTTGTAATGGACTAATGGTAATATAGGGAAAAAAATAATTAATGCTTTTTTGATTTAGTAAGGTATTCAACGAATATGAGACCACTATATTTAGTATAAGGAAGTGTAATAATCAACTAATATGGGATGTAGGGAGTATAAACTTAAACGTCTGTGAACATCAATTGTATCTCATTCTTTTTTTTTACTTAATTCATGTTGACTTGATACAATCCTTAAAGAATGCTAGCTTGTGTGCTTTTTACTAAACTAAAGTAATGATGTTTTGAAAACCTAAGTTTCACTACACGTTATATGTATGTAAGTACTTAGTAATATAATAGCAAGAGTATTATGGGAGAAATACTGGAATATTCTTAATATAGGCCTGCCATATATGAAATTTACACATATTACATACTCAAATCTGGCATTAATTTTCATTTTTTAAGGTTCAAACAAGAAATACTTTTATCAATTTCTGACACGTGAAGACTTGCAATTTATATAATCATATTACAATTATAATTTTAATATATTAAGTGATGTATATCCTCATTTTAATTTTTAACTGGTGCTAAGATAAACATGGGTTAATTCTACGCAAACACTGTGTGCAAGGATATTTACCATCACTAAACAATGTCAACAACAACAATATGTTAGAGTTAGAGTCGTTAAATTTTACAAGTGAGGTATGGAAAAAGTAAATATATACAAATTTTATAACTTTTGTGAAAATGAAAAGATTGGTTTCAAAAGATCCTCGGCTCCAGTAATAAAAGTTTCAATACAAAGAATAAGGAGACAAGAAAAGAAAATAGAAACACCATAAACAACAAACGACTATAATAATTACCAATGGTACTACAATAAAAAGTATAAGAATTACAATAATACAACTAGTGTAGTGGCAAACACCAACTAACCTTCTATCCTTGTAATATGTGTCCTCCACACTCTTCTATCTAAGGTCATGTCTTCTGTAATCTGAAGTTGCATCATGTTTAATTCTATCTTATCACCTCTATCTAATACTTCTTTGACCTACCTCTACCTCTCATCGTACCTCGTATAACTAATCTCTCGTACCTCCTTACTGGTGCATCCATGCATCTCTTCATCACTAAACAATGTCCTAAAGTAAAATTGAAACAGACTCCATCCAAATCCAATCCTCATTTCTTGATACTTGTGTTACGACTTGCATGCATTTACTATTGCACTCTGCATATATGGTTGTCTGGTAGAGTACACTTATTACCTGCATTGCATTTAATTACGCAGCGTTTCTCAATTTATGTACCAATTCCAATTTCTACCTACTTACCACACAAAGGTAATATATATTGAATTGAACAATATGGATGACGCAGCTAAACAATTTGAGGAGAATTAAAAGGAAATAAAGTTAAACTAGTAGACTTCAAGATCGAGATGAAGCTCAACATTAATATTAGCCTGATTTTGCTAGTGCTACTACTCCTCATTACCTCATTTAACCTCTTTTTGGAAGCTAAAACTGATTATCCAAATGACAAACATGTTCAAAATGCATTGAAAAATGAAGAATTGTTGAAGTTCATGAGCAGCCAAAGGAGAAACAATCATGGAAGAAGAAGATCAATTCCACGTCATCCACCAAAAAGACATCGTCCTCCGATAATAAACTGTCCACCACCCTTAGTTCTGTCTCCGCCTCTACCACGAAGACGTCCTCCAATAATAATCCATCCACCACCACTAGTACCTTCTCCACCTCCTCCACGACGTCCTCCATTTATAATCCGTCCACCACCACTAGTTCCATCGCCACCTCCACCACGACGTCCCCCATTTATAATTCGTCCACCACCACTAGTCCCGTCCCCACCTCCACCTAGACGTCCTCCATTTATAATCCGTCCACCACCACTAGTTCCATCACCACCTCCTCCACGACGTCCTCCAATTATAATCCGTCCACCCCCACTAGTACCTTCTCCACCTCCACCACGACGTCCCCCAATTATAATCCGTCCACCACCACTAGTTCCATCACCACCTCCACCACGTCGTCCTCCATTTATAATCCATCCACCACCACTAGTACCTTCTCCGCCTCCACCTAGACGTCCTCCGTTTATTATCCGTCCACCACCACTAGTTCCATTGCCACCTCTACCAATATGGCCTCCGGTTATAATATTCCCACCACCACTAGTTCCTTCTCCGCCACCTCCACTTGTCCCAATATTTAATGCACCTCTTGTTCCAATCTTTTCACCACCATTAGTTCCTTGATCTAGTGAAAATAAAAAATACAAATTTACCATAAGCGTACGTTTGGATTTTGATTACTACTAGAGTACTATTTTCTATTCACTTTACTGATTGTAGCTATGTACGTGATACCAGCGATTATGTACTGTGCTACTATTTTTCTATAACATCTTCTGGCTTATTAGTTCGATTAATCGTGCTACACGTACTATAGCAAAAGAGATATTTAGTGTCAATGAATTATTTTTTAGTATTGTTGCAAAAACATTTAGCAACAGTTGAGTTAATGTTTTTGCATCCACGTTTACTAAAGTTTCTAGTGGTATTTATATAGCTAGATTACAAATACTCGTATTTATTATTATAACTGAATATAATATAGCGGATTGTCAATGGACGCATTTCTTTTGAACCAAATCATTTGTAACAGCTACTTAGTCCGCAGCACCAAGATCGTACAGACAATGTTACAGGAATGGTAAAGCTAAAGAATTAAAGATTACTATTGAGAATTATAACTAATTATCTATATTAACAGCAGCTTAATAGTGTATTAACAAATTCTGTTAGTTAGTTAGATTGGTTAGTTACTTAGTTAGTTACTTTTTGATTCCTTTCTAGAAGATTCTCAATCACATGTATATAATGCATTGTTGATGAATGAAAGGGTAGTTTTTGCCTGGCTGAATTCACAAACACTCTCTTCTTCTCTCCTTCTCATTCTTTGTCGATCACCATTGATGGGCAGCTATCCATAGGAAGCTGCATTGCATGTTTTTACTCACTGATACAGTGAGTTTTGTTATGGTATCAGAGCCACGTTGATTTCTCTCGTCTCTGCATCACCAAGATCAATTTTCGATCTATTTTGTTGTTTTTCAATTCGTTGATTCATCATGACAGAAACCACTACTCAAGAAACTGCTACTAGAGTTGATACAAGCAGTGTTTTCTATGTCCACCCTTCAGATAATCCAGGAATGTCACTTGTTCCAACTCAATTTGATGGAGTTGGATACAGATCCTGGAGAAGAGGCATACTGCGAGCTCTATCTGTGAAGAACAAGCTAGTCTTCATTGATGGAAGCTGTGTGAAGCCAGCTGATTCTTCTCAATCTCGTCAATGGCAGAGGTGTGATGATATGGTTACTTCGTGGATTTTGAACTCTCTTACAAAAGAGATTGCAGACAGTGTTGAGTATGTCAACAATTCTTCTGAACTTTGGAAGGAACTAGAAGATAGGTATGACCAAACAAATGGTGCGAAATTGTATCAAATTCAGAAAGAAATTGATGATCTAACTCAAGGAACTTTAGACATCACTGTCTATTACACAAGGCTGAAGAAGCTCTGGGAAGAGTTGAACACTTTGAATGCAAAGAGCATCTGCACTTGTACATGTACTTGTGGTGCCAAGGATAGTGTACACAAATCTGAACAGGACAGACGCCTAATACAATTCCTTATGGGATTAAATGAGGTTTACACTGTGATTAGAGGGAATATACTCATGATGAACCCTCTTCTTTCCACTGCACAGGCTTTTTCTTTGTTGATTCAAGAAGAAAAACAAAGAGAATACAGACCTGCTAGTCGTACACCTATGGAATCGATTTCATTGAATGTAAATGCTGGTAGAGGATCACAAGGTGGTAGAGGTTATAGAACAAATTTTCCAAGCAATAATAACTCCAACATCAACAACAACAGGAGCACAATGATCTGTGATTTTTGTAAGAAACAAGGCCACATTAAAGAGAAGTGTTACAAGCTGCATGGATATCCTCCAAGGAATAATACTTTCAACAATAGAATAAACAATGCACAACAGTTTAATACACAACAACACAGGCAAAATGACAATCAGAACTTCAGAGGAAGAAGGATTGTAGCCAATCATGGAGAAGAATGCTCACAAGAAAACAGTAATTCAAATGCTGTCATTACACAAGAACAGTATGGACATATCATGAGTTTGTTGCAGCAGTTCCAGACTGATGGTTCAGGAGAGGATTCTAAGAGTAATGTTGAGCCTAGCAAGTTTGCAGGTACAATACTGTGCACTTCTTCTATTGACTTTGGTATTACTTCATGCAAATGTCCTAGATCAAATATTGATTTATGGATCATTGACTCAGGAGCTTCAAACCACATGACATATAACAAATCTTCACTAACAAACATTCAAACATTACCCTATCCTATACTTGTTTCACTCCCTAATGGTTACAAAGTTAAAGTGACAGAGTATGGTGATGTACATATTTCATCTAAAATGGTTTTAAACAGAGTTTTACATGTTCCCTCTTTCAAGTATAATCTCATTTCAGTCCAGTCTCTAGTCTATTCAATGAAATGCATACTTTCGTTTACTGATACAACTTGTCTATTACAGGCCCCTTCAATGAAGAGGCCTCAGGAAATTGGTAGTAGCAAGGATGGCATTTACTACATGTGTGGGAGATGCTTGAATGACACTACTCATACATCTGATTCTGTTTGTAATTGCATATCCCATAGTTGTAGGTGTTCTTCATTTCCAGCTTCATCTTGTAATAAATCATCTGTTAAACAATCTAGAAAGGTTCCTGTAGTCTTTGATAATCCTTCTACTAATAATTCAGATGTATTGAACAATTGTACATCTCCTGTATCTCTGAAAGATGGTGTGGATTTACTGTGGCATAATAGACTTGGCCATGTACCTTTTGTGAAAATGAGAAATATACCTACTATTCCTATTAAGTTTTCTGCTAAACAGCCCTTCACATGCACCATATGTCCAATGGCAAGACAAGTCAGGTTACCATTCACCCCAAGCACAACACATTCTAAGAACATTTTTGAACTACTTCATATTGACTTATGGGGTCCTTATCATGTTCCCACATATGACAATTACAAATATTTCATTACCTTAGTGGATGACTACAGTAGAGCTACCTGGACATATTTGTTAAGCACCAAAAGCAATGCCATACAAGTTCTTCAAACCTTTGTTAACATGATAGAGAACCAGTTCCAAACAACTGTAAAATGCATCAGGTCAGATAATGGTTTAGAATTCAATAATAATGAAACACTCAAATTCTTCCAAGCTAAAGGTATCACACATCAGAAAAGTTGCCCATATACACCACAACAAAACAGCATAGTAGAAAGAAAACACAGATACCTACTTGAAACAGCTAGAGCTCTCCTCTTTCAGTCCAAATTACCTACCAAATATTGGGGTGATTGTATTCTTACATCCACTTACATCATTAATAGACTTCCTTCCACATTCCTTCAAAACAAGTGTCCTTATGAGATGCTCTATAAGGAAAAACCAAAGTATAGTCAATTAAGGTCATTTGGATGTCTATGTTATCCTACACTACCTAAGGTCCATAGAGACAAATTAGAACCAAGAACCACCCCTCACATCTTTTTAGGATATCCCCCTGGAATCAAAGGGTACAAGGTAATGAGTCTTGCCACAAGGAAAATACAAATCTCAAGAGATGTGATTTTTCATGAAAAAATTTTTCCATTTGTTTTATCTTCAGAAAACAGCATGTTTCCTTCTATTTCAAAACCTTGTCCTACTGATTTCTGTGAACCTTGTGATACACTGTTGAACAACCATTTGGATGTAATTGATGATCATACAACTCTGTCTCTTAATCCTACATCACCACATTCCTCACCAACTACACAAACTGAGTTATCAAATCCACCTATATCACAAAGGAAATCCAACAGAGTAGTTAAGACACCTCATCATTTAAAAGACTATATTCTTTCACTTCCTAAGCTAAAAACCAACTCAAATCCTGTTTCCAACATCAATACCATTTCCAACAATAGCCTGGCCTCTAATACATTCCTTAATAAATACCATTACATAAGCCCTGAGGTCATTGCTTCTAAAAGTCAAGTATTGGTTGAAAACATTTGTTGTGACAGTGAACCAAGTTCCTATGAAGAAGCTGCAAACAATCCTGCATGGCAAAAGGCAATGGAACAGGAATTTGATGCTCTGCATGCAAATGAAACTTGGGATCTAGTTAAACTACCTATAGGTAAACAAGCCATTGGATGCAAATGGGTTTATAAGGTGAAACATAAAGCTGATGGTAGCATAGAAAGGTTCAAGGCCAGATTGGTGGTTAAGGGATACACTCAAAAGGCTGGGATAGATTACACTGAGACATATTCACCTGTTGTCAAAATGACTACTGTGAGAACATTGATAGCATGTGCTGTGAAAAAGGGCTGGGAGTTGTTTCAACTTGATGTCAACAATGCTTTTCTACATGATGATTTGCATGAAGAAGTATATATGTCAGTGCCTCAAGGTCTTGATGTAGGTGAGCCAGGTCTTGTTTGTAAGCTTAACAAGTCCTTATATGGCCTTAAACAAGCCAGCAGACAGTGGTATGCTAAATTGACTGAGGCATTGTCTCTTAGAGGCTATACACACTCACATTATGATCATTCTTTGTTCCACAAGAAATCTAATTCACTGGTGGTGTTTGTGGCAGTTTATGTTGATGACATAGTTTTGACAGGCACAGACACAATTGAGATCACTCAACTGAAAATGTACTTGGATAAGACATTCAAAATCAAGGACCTTGGTAGACTTCACTATTTCTTGGGCATGGAAATACTTGACACTGCAGGAGGGGTCCTTATTTCACAAAGGAAATTTGTATTGGACCTACTGAAGGAATATGAGTGTTCTAACTACACATCTTTATCATCCCCTCTTGATCCAAATGTTAAACTCAGGGCTAAGGAAGGAGTTCCTCTCTCTGATCCTACTTATTACAGGAAACTTGTGGGGAAGTTGAATTTCCTCACAAACACTAGAATGGATATAGCCTTCAGTGTCCAACAGCTGAGCCAGTACATGCAGGATCCTAGACTTCCTCATTTACAGGCAGCTTTTCACTTACTCAGATATATAAAAAAGGATCCTACATTGGGAGTTTATTTGTCAAGAAATCCTGATTGTAACATGAGAGCATACTGTGATTCAGATTGGGCTACATGTCCAGATTCCAGAAGGTCTGTAAGTGGTTACTTAGTATTACTTGGAGACAGCCCTATTAGTTGGAAGTCTAAGAAACAAGAAGTAATTTCATTATCATCTGCAGAAGCTGAATACAGATCACTTAGAAAAGTGGTAGGTGAATTGGTTTGGTTACAAAGACTGATCACTGAGTTAACTATTCCTCACACTTCTCCCATTGCTGTGTATTGTGATAGCCAAGCTGCCATTCACATAGCACATAACCCTGTCTTCCATGAAAGAACCAAACACATTGAAGTGGATTGCCATTTTGTACGAGATAAGCTGCAGGAGGGGCTGATCTCGATCCAACATGTGCCCACAAATGAACAATTGGCAGATATTTTTACTAAGTCTCTCAATGGTGTCAAGCATGCTACAATCTTGAACAAGTTGGCTGTAAGATCATTACCACCAACTTGAGGAGGGGTATTGAGAATTATAACTAATTATCTATATTAACAGCAGCTTAATAGTGTATTAACAAATTCTGTTAGTTAGTTAGATTGGTTAGTTACTTAGTTAGTTACTTTTTGATTCCTTTCTAGAAGATTCTCAATCACATGTATATAATGCATTGTTGATGAATGAAAGGGTAGTTTTTGCCTGGCTGAATTCACAAACACTCTCTTCTTCTCTCCTTCTCATTCTTTGTCGATCACCATTGATGGGCAGCTATCCATAGGAAGCTGCATTGCATGTTTTTACTCACTGATACAGTGAGTTTTGTTAATTACTTTCTTATTTTTTTTTCTAAACACGGTATTGAGCTACTTATTTACACTTTGACTAATTTTACAGGATAATTGTTAGTACGTTATGTTTCCTTCTATCAACAAACAAAAGCAACAAATTATTCTGTACATCAAAACTTGGAGAAAAAGCATCTTGAAAAAGATCATAAGAGCGTCAAATTCTAAAAAAACATAAATAATTATTAAAGCACCATGTATCTTTCCTCTAAACAATTGCACAAATCCACCTTTCACTTTAGCATTTCTTCGACCAACAGCAATGCATCTCATCACAAAGAACTATTTACTCTTATCTTATGTGCTTAGGCTAATCTTAAGGAAATAAATATTACACTTTAACAATAAAACAAATAAAAAGAAAAGAATCATTCATCAGTATTAAACAACTTCTTATAACTTACCGAGTGTAGCTTCACAAGTGGGGTCTAAAGAACATAAGATGTACATAGACCGTATCTCTACCCAGAATTTTGAGTATGAAATATACGAGCACACTTATAGACGGAACAAAACGCTTGTAAAGTCATCAACAATAACAGCATAATAGCAGCCAGGAATGTGAGAAACTGCCATGATCCAAACACATAATGCTTCATCATTTTTCCAATCTTAATACTCCATCTCCCATTATAAAATCCATTCACATCTTCAATCACTTTATCAATAAACGGAACTTTCGTTAATCTCAACGATCTACTCATCCCATTCCACAACTTCCCAACTTCTTTATCACTCTTCAAACGGTTCAAAATTATCCCTTTTTCTCTAAGTAACGCCGCGTCTTCTTCAGTATCAATAATCCCATTCATCAATTCAGTGTAACGCGTAAAAACCAACGGCCCTGATGCGTTACATGCCTCATACGCAACTAAATTCCTCAAAATTACCTCTGTATTTACGTCTAGACTGACTCTAGGCAAATGAAATTTGATATTTGTATCGTCGAAATTTATACTCATCATACCTTCACTGGTGGCTACGAAATGTACTCCGGATTTAGAAAGCTCTGTTACTGATGGAATGGCTAATTCTTCAAAAAGTGGAGGCTTATTCATGTTGCTTTCGGAATTTACCTCTGCTTTTTCTTGTGAAAAGAATAAATATGTAATTGGTTGAATAAAAAGTTTAATCACGGGAAGATTAGAAAAAAGTTTCCAAGGTACTTTTAATAAGAATTTAATTGGTTTAGAAAATACAATTTTCTTGAGAAATCGTACTGGTCCTCTGTTTATTTTCACAATGATCTTCCAAATTTCATTAACAAGTTGTCCGATGTGACTTAATTTTCCACCTAAAGTAATATTTTCTTCTTCAATCGTGCTACTTTGTTCGTGATCATCTTCTGTTATCTCAGAAGTTGTTACGTCTAATTTGGGTACGATGAATTGGTAGAAAAAGTCTAGCAAGTGAGAGCATTCTGTGATGTTTACTTTTGGGGATTCGTCTGTCATTTGGAATGGAGAAAGCTCTTTACAGAATCCGGTTAGCATTGACATCAACATTGTGTCTGCTAACTCTAGAGATGAATATTGGACTTCCAGTATTTTTCTTAGTAAGAACAATGGGATCTGATTTTCGAGCATAATTAAATCTCTAAGAATAGCGTTATGCGCGGATTTTCTCCCTGCAACATCAACCAAATGTGACATTCTTGAGGATACTCTGGTTAGAATTTTACCTTCTTTGATGGCATAGATTTGAAGGAATTCGAGTAAGAAAGAGGCGTCCACCGCCATCATCCAGGCCAAAGTTTCACCATTGAAATTCAAGTATTTGTGATACGAACTACGAATTCTATGCTCAAATTTTATTAATTGTTCAACGAGATGTTGAAATTTGAGGCTATAGAGGTGTTTCTGAGTTCTCTTTGCAGCAGCTAGCTTGTACCTGAAGTGGCAAAATTAACCAATTGTTTAGTTCAACCCGCCCAAATTTTAAACGATTTTGAAGTATGACTCGTTTATTAACTTAGCCTAATGAATTGAACATGGCTTGTCCAAATTAGTGGTGGATCCAGAATTTTTTAATCAGAAGGTTCGAAAAATAAAAATATCGAAAATCATGACATATAATTTGTACCATCATAACATAAACTATTTAGAAACAAATCGAATCAAGACTCAAATTTAATTCAACACGTTCATTTGGTACCTCTAAATTCGAATATTTACCTCTCCATATCGTGTAGATCCGAACGCCAATAGTGATAAGGGCCTATTGCCACCAATTGTGGCACGTAACAATCTTGGTTGCTTAGCAACAGGGCTTTTGGTACATTGAAAATGCTAACTGGAATTTCAGTGTCTTCTTCAAGTTCTTCATCGAGTGTTCGACGGATTTGAATAATCCATCGATGCTCATCGAAGTTTGAAGTACTGCAGCTTGATGTCATTTTTGGTGGAAAAAAAAACAGTTTCAAATCCTTAAGATTAAAAATAAATTATACATCAGTTTTGGCTTATTGAATGGTGGAGTTACGATAAATGTTAACTCTTAAGATTTTATAGGTGTAAAAATAGACATAAATGTGATTAACTAAACATAATCTTAAAGGCGTAATATTAAGTACCTCTTTATGTGTAAAAAGAAACATATATTATAAGTACTAGGTAATAAATTATCCCTTTGTTACAAAAGAAGGCCTAAGATCGAATAAAGTGGTTCTTGGGAAAAAAAATTACTTTCGCTAAAATTAGATTAATTTAATATTTTATAATTACAATTTGAATATTTAACTGTAAGTTGTGATTTTTCTCATATCAAATTGAGGCACAAATTATTTTAAATAATAATTAAAATTTATATAACTTAAATCTCTAAAAATAAAATATGATAACTAATTTGAAACGAATAAACATATATTATTGCGCATATATATTTGAAAGGTGTAGGTTACTTTTTAGGCAGCCATTATTTAATTGTTTGCTCTTCAAAGAAGTAAAAGAGGAATTAAAGCACCAATTGTTTATTTTGTGATTTCTTTTTTTTTTCTCGATAAAGAATATAAAAGGAGAATCACCTAAGCTGTAATAGGACCACAAAAATAAAATAAATGAAAAAAATAAGAATCTAATAAAGTCAAGTATTTTACAAGCATTTGCAATTAAAAATTAAAATTAAACCTCCTGGATACACCAATTGGAAAATTAATTATTTTATACCAACAACTCCTCAAATTGTAGAGGAAAATGAATACAATTTATTTCTATTTTTTTTTTATAGATTTAAATTACATGTTTAATAAAGTTGACCTAAAAAAATCATATATATATATATATATATATATAATTAAGAGATTATCATCCATACTAAATTAATAATTTTTGACATTCTACGTATAGCTCATTCGTTTATCAGGCTTTGTTGCAAATCAATCTGCAAAAAAAGAATAATAATTGTCAGTCCTTTTTTATACCAAAATAATAACGTTAAAAAGAATAAAAAAAATCTACTTTCTTAATTATTTCTTAGTTATCTCAGTTGTAATTTATTTTTCTTTCAATAACTGAAGATTATAATAAAATTCAACAATCTTTTCCATATTTCTAGTGCAACGCTTTCGGTTTCTCTTTGTTCTCTAACTCCTCTTCAACGATCAGTTTTGATTTTTTCATTGGCCAAGTTGGAAAAAAAATGAACGAAATAAATTAAAAAGGTAAAATAATGTATTTTTCAACTTAATCAATAAAAAAAAAACGAGTCCGATCATTGAAGAAAAGGTAGATAAACAAAAACCCAAAAGAAGTGCGTTAGAGAAGATGAAAAGACTGTTAAATGTTATGAAAATCTCCAAATATTGAAAGATTTTGAGAGCTTCACAATATATTTGGAAGAAATATTGGTTTATTATATAGGAGTAGAATATGTGTCCAGTTGATTCATTCATTTATTACAAATATTTTCCACATTATTATAAGGCATGTTCTTGGTTAAGTTTGTAATTCTTTAGTCAAATCTTAATTAATTCAATTATATATAGCAATAAATGTAAATTAATGGTCTTTATATATAGCAATAAATATTTTAGAGTCGTGAATTCCTTTTCAATAGTCAAACTATAATAATTTTGACTGACATTTTGTAATATATTTTTTAATATATTGATATGCGAAAAATTGCAATATAATATTTTTTTGTTTAAAATATTAAATTAATGTAATATAATATAACATTGCAAACTAGTCAACTTGACTTTTTGAAAAGTGCAATATGACAAATGAAAGTGGACAGATGAGTTGATTTTACTAGTTTATACTTATTAAAAGGAAAAATGACAAATACTCCTAAACTATCGTAAATGATGTACAAATACATTTCATCATATTGTTCGAACATAAATACCCCGCCGTCTAAAATTCAAAGCATATTAGTTAATAGGTACTCGTATTTGGAAATAAGAAGAAAAAAGAAAAAGTGTCAAAATACATTGGTTAGTACTCACATTAAAAAAATAAAGGAGAAAAAATAAAAATTGACACTCAAACAAGATAAGTCAAACAAGGAAGATTTAAGTCTGTTAAGTATTTGAACTAATTACATTATATTAATCAATAGATGAGCTAAGTAAAATAATATCAAACAAGTAGTCCCTGTTAAGTTTTTGAGATAATTACACAATAGTAATTAACAACTAAGCTAGGTGAATTAAGATTAAACAAGTGGTCCTACCTAATTGTATTAGTCTGAGTAATGGGTGTCGTGTGGGTTAAACAGGTCAATGGGCGGGTATTTGAATATTGAGTTGATTAATTGGTCAAATTGGATTGAGTTATTGTATTGCATCACGTATATCTAATTAGTCTTTTGTTACAGTAAAAGGCAAATATGTTTGATTTTGAACGGCAAAAATATCAATATCCAAAAAATAATAGAGAATATTTATATATCATTTTACGATAATTTAAAGATATATTTATCCTTTTTTCCATTATTAAATTATATGTATAAATCATATACTCGAAGGTGCTTCTTATTGTTTTCACAATCCCATGCATTAAAAATAATATACTCCCTATGTAACCTAAATCTACCACTTTTACTGCTTGAATATGATTAACCCACGAGATTTTATCTGAAGTAACTAATGGATATCAAATGTTAAATGATTTTTTACGTTTACTTTTCTTATCTAGATTTTGCACGTCATTTAAAAATATTTTTATAAATATTTATTATTATATGCATATTAATAATATTTAAATATTAAATTTTGAAAAATGATTTGAAAAATAAGTGACTAATACTAAAAAATAAAATGTGAAAAAACTATAGTCGTCTTTTTAGTACTAGGTTTAAAAGTGTCAAATTATAATACTAAGCCTTAATTAATTAAAAAAATAAAATAATTTAAGTCCTTTAGTTTTAAAAAACAATTAAGCCCCCTTTCCTGCAACTCTCTCCTGTGCTCTAGTCCAAAGCTAACAATATTTGAAACCCTTTTCCAAAAACAATTTTACGTCCAATATTCACTATTCATATTTACCATTTGATTAATCTGACTTCATGTATTGTATGATTCATTTTATGTATAACACTCGCATTTATGAAGTAGTCAACTGTATTGAAGGCTTGGGAGGTATCTAAAAAAAGTGGGGGAGAAAAACTATTATTAGTGAGTTTCGAGAACATATGAGCATCCTAAGTATTGACTCTTTTAAAACGTTTAAAATTACTGAACTGTAATACTTTATTTTATCAAAATTATCTAATATATAATATTTAATTACTTTATACATTATTTTACATATATATATATATATATGATATTATTTTTCGATAAAAATATCGTATTGACTATGCCCCTGCTAGTGAGAGCTACACGTAATAAGTACTGTTATATGTATTGTAAGAAAAAAAGATTTAAACAAATATATGAAAAATAATTTTAAGATTGTAGAGTTGCCACTTGGTGTATTGTGGCAGATTGTCTTCCTGCGTTGGATGGGCCGGTTAGTCAGGGCCCAGTAGTCGGTGCCAATCACAGAAAGGTGGCCCACGTATTACTATTTTGGGCCCAAAAAGAGTCGGCTTCTTCCCCCACCTTGCTTCAAACAAAATAAAAATAAATTCAGAAAAAACTCAAAAATAGCAAGGATAGTAGATAGTATAAAAACTCAACGACTATAGTTTTTTTTGAAAATTGTGCTTTGTAGCTATGATTCGTTCGTCGTAGAGGCTGTAGTTTGTAAATTTCGCTTGCAAATATACAAACAGAGTAAATACATATAAATGTAGGCTGTAATTTGTACATTATGCTTGCGAATATACAAACAGAATAAGTATACAAAACTTGTATTTATAAATTGAGAAATTTTTTAGAACACGGTTTGTATATTTTCTTGCCAATCTACAAAATTCATTATGATATTTTCACAAATAGTATACAAATGATTAGGATAAGCGTATAGAGATTTTAGATTTATATATTTAAAATTGAAATGTAAATTCTAAATTCATCTAATCAGGTATCAAATTTATACTATTAGCAAATCGAATTCGATGTAGAGAAAATTAGTTATAGTGGTACACGCATGACTAGTTATTATTGATCTATTTTTCAAATAAAAAAAAATTAAATACAGTTTTTTATTTTATCTTAATAGTAATACAATTGAAATATCGCAAGTTTTATAAATTTTATTACATAAATAAATATTATATTATAATATATTCATATAACACAAATTTGAAATATACATTTTTCTTTTAAAATTGTGCATAGTCAAATTATATTATATATATATTGAAACAAAAGGTGTATATTCTTATATTTCTTATCTTGTGTTTGACGAGATTAGTAACATTGTTCAAGTAACAAAACATTTTAAGCATATAAACGAATACCCTGCACCAAACATTAGAAATAAATGAGATTTCAACCACTTAAAAATCAAATATAAAAAAAAAAACTATTTTTTAAGTATAAATATAAATATTTCCGACGTTAAAAAAATAAAAAAATCCTCATAAATTTGAATAATAATAACAAATAAATACCCTACAAAATTAACAATTACATTTAGAAGTTGGACAATTATGGAAATTTAACCATTACTCTTTGAAAGAGCTTCTACATAAGCCTTCTCCAGTACATATAAAGTGGTACTTTTGTTGTTAATTCGTAATAAAAAATGTTTCACGTTATTAAGGAAGTATGAATTATTTTTTTTCTACGTAGATAAGTAGGCTTTTATATAACTAAAAAAATCATATTAAATATGTACAATTTAGTTTAACATAAGTTAATACAAACATTTTTACTAATCTAGAAGTAAAAAAGTTCTTTTAAAATGTATTTAAACTGAAAACATCACTTACTATGAATCGAAAAAATATCTATATTCTCTGACTTTAAATCATCTCACAATAGTTGAACTACGATTAGCTTCCATCATAATGTGGAAAAATAAAATTAACACGATAAATTCCTCTTTCTATAAAATTAGTAACATTTTTCCGTGTGAAGCATAAGAAGGCAAATTAACTAATGCTAATGCCACCAATTGAGACGGGGCGGACTCACGTGGATTCGGCTGAATTCCCTTGATAAAAAATTACATTATATATATAAGATATTTTTTTTTATATTTACGTAGATATATTAGTTTTGAATCCCCTCATCAACATAAAGTAAGTCGTAGTATAGTGGTAATTCTCCTTTTAAGTCGACCATACTGTCAAGTCTCATTATGAATGTTTTATTTATTTTAGCTTCTCTTCCTTTAATTTTGAGATCAATCTTTCATTTTATTATTTTTGTAAAAAATCGTATAAAAAAAGTAAATTTCAACTCTAAAATTTTGGACCGTGCTAAAAGGTCTCCTATAACATAATGAACTTTTTATATTTATAAGTTATATACTACTATTTCCTGAAATTGTGTTTTTATATATTTACACTTTTATTTTTTAATATCGTAAATTTATCACTGACTATTGAAAACTGATTTCTTATAAACTTAAAGTCTTTTATTTATTTTATCATTCAATGTCTTTAAACTCAATTAAGTTTAGATGCACAAACCTACATTGACGGACATGACAATTTTTAACAAATGAACTTATCAAAAAAAGTAATTATCGCTTTACCATCATCTTTGATCATAAAGTTAACCTAATTATTATGATACTAAATTTTAGGAGTGTGCATTTGTTTGTTCGATTTTATGTATTATCGATTTTCGATTTTCGATTTTTAAGTAACAAAGTAATAAGAATTTTTTTATCGACTTTTGGTTTATCGATTTTGGTCCATGGTTTGATTTTTTATTTAACCAATTAAAAAATACTTATAAAAAATTGACGTGACAGCACAATAATGTAATGAAAAAACTATATAATTATAACACAAAGAAAAATTAAGAGGAATAAGATTCTTACTTTATATTTTGATATTTAATATTATATGAAGTTGTGAATTAAAAATTACTTTGTAGTATGAATTGAAGGCCAAAGATTTAAAGACAGTAATTAATCAGGTATTAAGATTAATATATACTAATATTTATATATAAGTTAATGTAGTAAATTATTAATCTTAATAGAATTTTGATTTATTCAATATTAAAAAATAATACTAAATTGATAATTCAATAACTTTTTTTAATAATCATTACAAACTCATCAAATTCAATAAGTCAATAACAACAACTTAACAACACTTTTTTCATTTTAATTTTTCGCAACCCTAAATTCGATCCATAAATGGAGAATATTCTCGTAACTCAATTCTCTTGAGTATTACTGTAGTTTCCTCCAATAATAGGGGCAATACTGAACGCTCATGTGATTGCATGTCAGACTTTTAGCGCCCCTAAAATCTAGTGACAAGTGACCAAAATTCTGCGCAGTCTTTCGTCGTTGTTTCAAACTAGTGTCTTTCCTATTATTTGATCATTATATTATTAAAATTATATACTTTTTATTATTTTTTTCATAATTATTAGATAGATATATTAAAAATAAATGTCATTAATTAAATAATCAAAAGATAATTAGTTATTCTTTTTTAAATTTGCCCTTAATGACAGTGTAGCTTAATTAAAAAATTATGTAGATTTTCGATATTATTTATATAGTAAGATTATATTAGTCAAATTACACTTTGTATTACATTTTTTTGAGAGGTATGCGTGACGTTAATATGACAAACAATTGTGAACGGAGAGAGTATTAATTACATTAATTATTAAACTAAAAAAAGTATTGATTAAGTTTTTTCTATATTAGTCTTACAATAAATTATGCTTAAAGTGTCCATATTTGTTTGTAAAATTTCCAAAAATAATTAATGAAGTGCAATAATAATTTTTAGTCATTTATGGCTTTTTAAATACAATATAAAATAAAAAAATGGTAAATTAAAATAGTCCAAAAAGTACTCCCTCATTTCATTAATCCTTGTCTCATTGCAAAATTTAACTAAAGGTAAAGAGTAACTTAGTTTAATTATTTTATGACCTTGGTAGGAAAAAAAAATTGCTTCAAACTACGTTCAACATAACAATAATAATAATAATAATAAATAATATATATATATATATATATATATATATATATATATATATATATATATATATAAAACGCGTGTATGCCACTGCTCTCATGTCGCGTGGATGACGTTATGTAATTTGCCTTCGTTAAGAGTCCATAAACTTTGGAAGTTCTTTCCGATTCCTCTTACAATTTAGAAAAGCTAGAACCGACTTTTCTTTTACCATCACCCTCAAATTTCACTAAAACTACTCTTTTGCCATCCTTTTGACTCCTATATATACCTCTCCCCCTTCCGTTCTTAAGTTTGCCGAAATTTATTCAGTGAAGAACTTCTGAAGTTAAACAATGGAGTCGTCATCGTCCAAAAACAAATTGCACCATAATTATCAAAGATCCGTTTCACCATCGGGTCGGTTCTGTTCTTCCACTATTTCTTCCTCCACCTTCTCTACTCAAACCTCCGATTGGTTAACCCGATCCACCTCCCCAACCCGAGTTAATCTCCGTCGATCAGTTTCCCCTTCCCCGTCCGTACGATTTTCCAGCTCTAATAACCGTTCGATTTCAGTTTTCCCTCGTAAGCCACAGCAGAATAGTCATCCATTACCTTCTTCTTCCAATCAGAAGAAGCACTGCACGTGTTCGCCGACAACACATCCAGGTTCATTCCGTTGTAGCCTTCACAGAAAAACTACTAATCGGAGTCACGTTCAATCGTATCACTCGAGTCATCAATTGAATATGAGGAGATCAGCGATGACGAATTCGCTTGTTCGAATTGGAGCTGTGGAAGGTGAATTGGTGAAGAGAGCACTTGCTGCTTTGATTCGACCGTCTTCTCATCAACTCAGGCGTAGATGTGATTTTCAGCCTAAGCCTAGTAGGCTCTCCGTCATGTCGAAGGCCGAAGATTATATTTGTGATGTACAGTTACTGTAGTTGGGTTGATTTGCCCCTTTTTGTTCTTGTTCCTTTTCAGCCCTAAAAAAACATAATTTTGTACGATTTGATTGAATGTGAATAGGAAACAAATTTAGCATACATACTTACGTATATGTAAAATATACTTAGTTTAATGAGGGTACCGTATTATTTTATGTATATATGTCACACTTTTATCAAAATTTAAGTGGTGTAATTGTCAGGTGCCATTAATTTAGTGCTAGATTTTTTTTTTTTGGCAGTGGCGGATCTAGAATTTTAAGTTGTGGGTGCTTTGAAGTGAAACTATAAAAAATATGTGTTAACAATGATATTCGAACCTTCGTACAACAACATTAAAAGAGTCTTAAGTACCCAAGTACCCATCCTTGAATCATTGGACCAACTATATGATTTATTCATTGGGTGCTCTATGTTAATTTTATACAAATACCTATCAATTTCTACATAGATATATATATTTCGTAACGAAGTTAATGGGTGCTCGAGCACCCGACGGACACCACGTTGGTCCGCCCCTGTTTTTTGGTGCTTTTTAAAGCGAGTTGGTTGAACTTTTTGAATGGTAGATGCAACTGTTACTAACTCCACTGATTCAATTGTGTTTTGTTACAATTAATTAGTAAATATTTGTTTAGTTTTCTTGTTTAATTATCAGGGGTTGGAACAACTTTGATCTCCCTGAACTGATTACTGATTATTTTCCACGCTGATTTTTTTTCTTTTGGTTCATAACAACAACATAGAATTCAGTATGTGATAAAATTGGGCTTAAAACAAGAACATAGAATTCAGTGTGTGATAAAATTGGGCTTTTGCCAAGCATGTTGTTTCAACAAGATGGTACCAAAGCACAATAAGAGATATCAGTTGCTTCATGTGGAAAAAGGGGCAAATATATATATCTTTAACTTTGAGTTTAGGAGCAGATATATCATTAAAAAGTGATGTATATATAAAACAAATGGTGCAAGTAGAGATCTAGATTAAAGAGTTCAATGGAACATACTCAATTAGTAGTGCAGAGTGCAGAGTCAATCTTCTTACGCATTCAATAGAACTCAATAATTTTATCTCAAATTCACATAACTCAATAATTTTACCTCAAATTTTATATTTAGTAAGCAGAACTCAATAATTTTACCTCAAATTCTATATTTAGTAAGCAAAAAAATTATGAAAACGAGAACTCATTAGCTAGAAAATCTCAATGGCACAACAGCAAAATTACAACAAATTGAATCTGGTCGATATTAACCGCTTAGCAACAAATTTATTTGCTTGATTTATGGCTACTATTAACCATAACCTATGGTTTCTTGAACTTTTAGGGATCATTTGATAGTGGGATAAAGGATAAATAATAATGTCTGATGAAATTTGAAATTAACTTTATCATATGTTTGGTTCGAACTTCGAAGTATTAGCTAATTCCGTGATTATTTTATCCTATCATTTATACTGAAATGGTGGAATTATTAGATTACTATTTCAGAAGGTGAAATAAGGTAATCTCATGAGATATCCTTACTTGTCTCATCTCACATACTAAACAATCTCTGAAAACGATAAAAGAGGAAATGTGTTGTTGAGTATACGTGAACAAAGTCTTACATATGGAAAACATACAAGACAGAAAGAATCACTTATAACATGTCGAATAGTAAGTCTGCTTTTGGAGAAAATTGTATGAGTTTGATCAAAATCGACGATGTGATTTTTTTTTTTTGTCTTTGCCATCAGTCACAGCTTAGAAGAGGGCTCTGTTATGGACTTCTTGGTCACGCTAGTATAGATTTTTCTTCCACAACTGTTGTCCTTTTCCAAATAAAACAAAGGTATACGTTTTAAATAAATAAGAAATTATTATATATATATCCACAACACAAGGGGTTTTAGTGAGTAAAGTCTAAAGATGCTTCGATCAAATCAAACAATTTAATTTTAATGGTTAAAAATTAGTGTAAATTAGGTATATAGCATTTTATATAGTAATATTCTCAAGTTATAGTATTAGAGTTTGAATTTCAGTGTATAACATTTAATATCTCAATCTATAGCATTTTATTAATAAATATAATGTTAATTATAATTTATTAAAAAGAGTTGTTATTAAAAATTAATAAAAAAGGGATAAACTAACAATGGATAATTAATATACCTAGTTAACATACGGACAAACTAATAATGGAAAATGGGATACTTTATAAATGTAGTTAGCACATTTTGAAACTGTACACTAGCACATTTTAAGGGATTCTAATTAAAATTAATATTAGATTAACACGTTTTTAGGGATATCAAAAAATTTCAGATTATCATTATTGCCTTAAATATCTCTAGTTAGTTTAAATGATATTATTTTTTTTATTTAATTTCTTAAAAAACTCTACCAGATTTTAACGATTATTTTCAGATTTGCAGATTATTTTCATATTGGCATCATCGTTACAATTCATCTTTTTCTCAAATTTTCACAATTATTTTCAGATTGGCATCAACATAGAAGTCATTTTTTCTCCAAAATTTCACGATCATTTTCATATCTGCATATTTCAATTCGTTTTTTTAGTAACCTGATAAATTTTGGCGTTTGAAACAATTTGATTTGATCTGATGGAGAACATTATGTCAATATTAATTAAACATGGTGGAAAGTGGAATTCATGCGGTTGATTTTTAATTATGATTTGTTTCTTTTAATTATGAATTGTTGATTTTAATTAATTTGATGTTTTTTACATGTAGAACAGTGTTCGATTTTTTTGATAACTGTATTATCTGAAAACAGTTTTATATTTTTTTTTTAATGAAATAGTTATGTTACGTATAGCGTATTTGACGTCTGAATTTTGTATTATTAGTGTATGAAAAGTATATGAAACGTGTATCAATTGTTTATGAAAGTTCTTTTTTTTAAAAAAATATTCTAGTTTCTATTGAAATTAGAATATATGTTTTTGTATTAATTTTGTATTGAAATTATATTGTGTTTGTTTAATTGGAGTAGTTTGTAGGACAGTGAATGATATATTAAATGTGTATGAAGTGTGTATGAATTATATGAAATGATTATAAACGGTCATCTTATTCCCAAAAGTTTTCCAATTTAAACTTGTGGTAAAAATTTGACTTGGGGACTTTGTCAAAGTCTTCGAAATTTTCTGCAATTAATCTATTTGGAACAGATGGAGTAGAATCAAAATTAGAAATTGGTCTAGATTTCAAACCGGTTACAACGACCAACACTTTTAAGTCAAAATGTAACGTTGTACCATTTACATTGATAATGAACATGTCATCCCTGCCAGTTTCAGATACAAGAAGGAAAGTATGACGCAACAATTGACATCGGATTTTTATGTTATGTAAATCATAAATCATAAAAAAATTCAAATGAAATTTCTTGTTTAAATTGCTAAAACTTATCTTGACCGAGGAAGGTCAACAAATCAGCGAACACAATCATGTTGATACAGAAAGATAAATGTGTTTGAACCTTCTTCTCCTATAAAATTTGTAAAACTAAATTCTTACTTTTTATATACTATAAAATTCCATAGAAAAAAATCATATATACAATGCTATATTAAATTGACATTCAATTAATTCATACACAAATCATACAAATTATATACAAAATTCATACAATATTAATACATATTCGATGGACATTTAATTCAATTCATACAGAAATCATACAAACTATATGGCTCAGTTCATACACAATTCATACAATATTAATACATAGTCGATTTAAAAAAACAAAAACTATTATGTGACTTTTAAACTACAAACTAATCTCATTTAGTATGAATACGTTAATTCATACATCAAAATCAAAAAATAAAATATACAGTTGCAATACTTATTATAATAGTCAAAATTATAGGATACACAACATTAATACATCATTCATACACATATATTTTACTGGACAAGAATATCATTTCATACATATATAATACAAAGGTAATACATAATGTGTACACTCCTGTATTGATAATGACCAATTATTTCATACACAAAACATACAAAATTAATACATTTATTATGTATCATATGCTGAAATATTCAAATTATATCATATACAAAACATACAAAACTAAATCATTCAATATTCATATATAATTATAATATAAAATACTAAAAACTCAACTCATACATAAATCATACAAATTTCATGTAGTATATTGACAAATAAAAGCAAAAATTAAATACACTAACACAACACATTGTAATCCAAATTTGAAATAATCTTTTTACTGACTTTATCAATTTTTTTGGGTTTATTTGTAGCTTGTATCTCTGATGCTTTTTTTGGAAACTATCTTGTTGATCGATCAATTTCAATGCCTATTATATTTTTTAATCCTCAGCAAAGTCAGAATTGGATTCTGATGATGTTCTAATTTCTTTTCCTTTCCTCTTCTTGCCTCTTTCCTTTGCCTCCTTGATTTTGTTTTTTCCATCTTCGAATTAACTGAAATACACTTCTCTTTTCCCTTTGATTTTTGCGTTTGAGTTTGTGACAATATATCGAATGAAGGAACATGAAAGTCATCAGACTCATCGACCAATCTTTTACTTTAACTTGGGGTTTCATTATTTTTCCTAGATTCTATATAAATTAAATGGGAAACTGATCTGAGAGGGATGTTTGGGTTTTGGAATGAACTGATCTGACAGGGATAATGGGGAAGATGAGTGAGGCGGGATTTGGGTAAGAACAAAAAATCTTTGTGTTGGAAAGAGATGATGAGTGAGGCAGGATTTGGGGAAGATCAAAATATCTTCGCGTGTTGGGGAGAGATGAAGTGTATTGGGGGAAGATGTTTGTGTATGTATTGGTTGATATGGGGGTGGATAGTTAATGGGCAACCGTAAAATAGGAAATTAATTAAATCAAATCTCTATTATTTAGATTTTGTTTTTTAAAAGGTAACTATATAATGTAAAATTTAATTAATAAATTTAATTAATAATAATTTATTATTTGTATTAAAAGTTTTAAAAGGTGATAAAGAGAAAAAAATGAAAAAAATTCATGTTTTAATTTGATTTAAACTAATTTGAGCATCTTAAGGAAACTGAATAATTTAAATCCTTTTTGAATTCCTTAATATGTGCTAATTTGTTAATTATTCATTATTAATTAAAATTAATTCAAATCCCACAATTAGTGCTACTTACCAATTTATACATAAACGTTTTTTTCCTTTTTATTTTATTTAAAAAATAAAAATAAAAAGTTAATTGTAAAAAATAAAAATAAAGATTTAAATATGTTAATTAGTATTTAAATAATTACTTATAGTTTAATTTAATTAAATATATTTTTAATTGATATGCTATAACTTGATAATAATTTGCTATAAGTAATTTATTTTCAAAAAGTATGTTTATAACTTGATATATATAACCTTAAATGTGTATAGAGTGTTATTTTTATTAAAAATTAATAGTATACTCTATTTTATAGGTACGTGAATGAGTTGATGAACTAAATGATGATCGAATTACTCTACTATCTCTTTCCTTAAGCGTATAAATAGAATGCTGCAATTGTTTGATAAAAAAACAAGGCCAATTTATTAGTTAAGAAAAAAGAAAGAAATTGAATGACTTTTAATAAGCAAATTAATCATTGACGCAATATTGACAACAACATACCTAATATAATGTTACAAGGTTAGATTTAGAAAAAGTAAAATAAACGAATACTTTATTTCTATCTTGTAAGATAATTGGTAAGAAAATTATTTATGATAACAAGATAAACGAATTAACAAAAACAATGACTTTACTATATTGAAGTCTAAAAAGAAGCAAATCTCAAAAATATTAATCACAAATCAACTTTAATTATATGCAACTTTAATTATAGTTGATTGATTAGGAAATATATTACATATTATTGGCTTAGAATAAAAAGAATAGATTTGCGCTCTTAGTGGATCTTGCAGACAGAAGTATTATAAACCTTACAGGTTCCATTTTCTTTTGACTTTGGTGCAGTAGAGTAAAATTTGAATGCTTATTCATAATTACTTTAACTGTTAAAATATTTTTTCACATTTGTTTTCTTTTTATTGTAAGTTTATAACTATGTAACGGATAAATTGAAGAGGAAAATTAAGAAAATGACAAAAGAGGGTCCATTATCTTCGATAGTAGAGTAAAAGTAGTCCTATTAAGTATCAATTGAACAATTTTGACCCTTTAAATGTATCGAAAGTGAGTATTTTTAATTTCTATCAAATATTATTGAATTTTATTTATTAAATTTCACCAGGAGTAAAATAAATCCCCAATATAAAACACTATATCAAACACAAAAGTAAATAGTAAATAATAAAGTTTACGTCTCAAAAAGTTACTTAAAACTCTTTAAACAAACCAAAAATAACATAAACTACAAAATTAGTGCTTTTCAAATATGAATTCCTACCAAGTATTTTCTATTTTCATAGTTTGGATTAAATTTAAGTTGGGGTAAAGTACAAGTATCCTTAAACTGTAATCGATATTTCAGAGGCACGTCTTAACTAAGCTAGCGTTCTAATACCCTAAATTTATTTTCTTTTCGTAGTTTTATACATCTTTTTGCTTACGTGGTAATTGATACATTCCATGACTTAGAGAGATGTTAGAAAACCACGCAAGTCAAAAAAGTGTATAAAATTATAAAAAATAGAATAGAAATGATAAGACGTTAATTTAATTAAATTATATCTCTAAGATTTCAGTCATAGTCTAATGACTACCAGAAGCTAGTGCCTTATCCCTATTTAGACTACGAGAATTTATCGAACATTGTATTTATGAAACTCAAAGGGTTAAAATAACTCAAATGATACTCAGAGGATTATTTCAAACTCACCCCAAAAAGATAATAGACCATTTTGTAATTTTGGAAAATCAATCGACATATTTACAGTATATATTGGGTCAAATTAGATAAAGAGCCTTGTCGCATTTTCATTGCTCTTTCTTAGCGTTGACACTCTCCTTCTCCTTCACTGTTGCGCCGCCGCTTCATCCTCAAACCCTCCTCAGTACGACGCCGTTTTCGTCTCTCTTCATAGCCAAGGTAAGTCTGAGATGGCTGCCAATCTCGGGTTTTCCGATTGCTAATGCCAAAACCTCGTTTATTGTGTTTTTCCTTTCAATTTATCTTTTTTTTTTCTGTTTTGGGTGCATTGTGTTAGATTTGATGCTTTATTTAATTTCATGTTAATGGGATTTGATTGGGGCTTTGTGTTACATTATATGAAGCTTTTTTATATGTTTAATTATGTAGTTTTTTTTTTAAATTATGTGCTATAAGGTTATTATGTTGTTTTGGAGTGTGCTAAAACCCATTTCTTTCATTATTGTCATGATTTTAAGTCCGACCTGTTTAGATGGGCAAAAGTTTAAACCTTTTGATGTAGGAACTTCTTGAAACTACATTTTGGGCATTATTCATAGCTAGCAGCTTCTATTTTGAGTAATTTAGTAATTTGTAGTGTTGAAAGGCAGATCTTGGATGGAAATTTTGATGCATATATTGATAAGGGTGCAAAGTTTTCATATTCTTGAATGGATTGATAAATCAAATTAATAAGAAAAAGAAGTATATGATTATTGTCTACTTCTGCAAGGTGATATTTTCTCTGTTTTGCTGTTAAATAGTATATTGGCAATTTGGAGGGAACATTATTAGCTGTCGTTTGAGGTGTTTGCTGCCATGGCTGGTAAAGATGCAGATAGTGAGTACTTTTCACTTGCTGATTGCTTTTAGCACAAGTTTTCTATTCTCACTCTTCAATTTTCTAAGTCTGCACTTTGTATAATATTATCATCTTGCTTTTGTTTAGAGGGAAAAAAGAAAGAAGGCAAGAAAGAGGTAGTTCATGGAAAAAAGAAAGAAGTCAAGAAAGAGACAGGTCTCGGTCTCTCTTACAAGAAAGATGAGAACTTTGGAGAGTGGTATTCTGAGGTAAGCTTGAAATATTCAACTATTAGAGATCAAATGTATCAAGGTTCTTCTTTATTCATTTTGCATTGTACCCAGAAAGTCTTGGAAGAGTTTCCACTTACTTTTAGTTATCTTCTTCTTCTTTCACGGCTTAAGTTTCCAGACACTTTTAGCTATGAGTTTCCGGAATTTTGTTATCTTATGTCGTATCCCGGCTTCTTTTATTTTCATGTTTTCTTTGTGAGATTAAAAGGTATCTGGCCTATTTTATGCGATACTTTTTTTTTCTTTTTATGACAAGAAGCTTAGAAGTTACAACCTACCTATTAATACTAATATTCAGTGTAAGCTCCTGGCTCCCTTTTGTATGTATTAAAATGCCTTATTGCCAAATGAGTTTTGCTGGATACAAATGCTGTCATAATGAGAAGAGTAGCAAAAGGAAATTTATGACACGGGGAATATAATACTTCGCTACGTTTAACTTGCCTGTATCTCCAGTTTTTTAGAAAATTTAATTTAATGTGCTCTATCAGACAAGCAATACCCAGTGTAACAGTTGGGTTTGGGGAGGGTAGAGTGTATGCAGATCTTGCCCCTACCTTAGGAGTTAGAGAGGCTGTTTTCGATAGACCCTTGGCTCATGGAACGTGTTCTATCAGACCAGTAGTATAGTTAAAAAACTCAATTTCATATATTCCTTTAGTAGCTTGTGACTTAATATGTGTCTGCTCATTAGCATGATGCATTTGTTAATATTACTGCTTTTTCTATGTACTTCCTGTCTTATTGCAATTGCAAGTCCTTAACATGATTATGACTTCTCCATAACTAATAAATGTAGGTGGTTGTTAGTGGTGAAATGATTGAGTACTATGACATTTCTGGCTGTTATATCTTAAGGCCATGGGCAATGTCCATCTGGGAGATATTGCAGGTAAGTTTGTTCCTCAAATTGAATGTTTGGTGCCGGCCTTATACAGGATTGAAATCCTTTTTATTGTCAGCTATGTTGACTATTCTTTTGAAAAAGAAAATGTTATCTACGAGATTCTACGTGTTTGACGTCTTAATTTTTGACCACTGTCAGTCCTTTTCCATAACTTGTATAATGCATTCTTAATTCTCTGTTTCCAGACCTTTTTCGATGCTGAAATTAAGAAGATGAAGATAAAGAACTCCTACTTCCCTCTCTTTGTGTCCCCTGCTGTTCTACAAAAGGAAAAGGATCACATAGAGGGATTTGCTCCTGAGGTGAGGCTTGGCTTTTGTTTCGTTAACTCAAGTTTGTTTTCTTCCAGTCCGTGAATAACTTGGGAGGCTTTAAGTGTTACTTCTAGACCTAATGTTTCATTTCCATTTTCTGACACCTTGATTTGTGAAATTGGCTTATATCTTCCAAATATATATAAGTTGTAACTGGTGCTCCTATTCCTCTTTTAAAAAGTGAAAAGGGATTTTCTATTTTCTGTTCTCTTAAATCTCCTTAAAAAGGGCATCATATAGTTAGAAAGTTATCACAAATTTGGGCAATATATGATTTCTAGATGTAAGACACTTCTCTAGTGTTGTTCTTCAATCATGGTCTCCAGTTAATACCATCCTCTTAAGCAATCTAACATTGTATAGCATTTCTCCATTAACTATGCTCAACCAGTTGTGTTCATTCTACAGGTTGCTTGGGTTACAAAATCTGGAGACTCTGATCTGGAGGTGCCCATTGCGATTCGACCAACAAGTGAAACTGTGATGTATCCTTATTTCTCGAAGTGGATTAGGGGACATCGTGACTTGCCCTTGAGACTTAACCAGTGGTGCAACGTTGTGCGATGGGAGTTTAGCAACCCTACCCCCTTCATTAGGTTCGCTTTTCGAAGTTTTTATCTTTTTCGCCCGTCTCTCATCAAAAATTTGGTGTGCTGACTGCACCATTTGTTTTTCGACTCGCTTTAGTCTTTCTGGGGAGGATGGACCTAATTGTCATCTCCTTTCTTTCACTTCTCCTTATGTATAGTTATCTTATACATTATAAACAAAAACCACCTATTCATTTGAGATCTTCAAGCTGTGTGTAACACTTTTTGCACATGTTCCTTACTCAGGAGCCGTGAATTTCTCTGGCAAGAAGGTCACACTGCTTTTGCAACTAAGGAGGAGGCAGATGAAGAGGTATTTGGTTATATGTTAGAATATGCAATTGAGTCATTTATCTTTTTTCTTAAACAAAACTGATCTTTTTCTTAGGCTTCTTTAAATTACTATACAGAGTAGTACATAGCTCAAAACCATTGGATGCTAACTGAAATTTAGTAATTTGTAAAAGTATTTTTCTGTTTATTCCTACTCCGTCCTTTGTCCTATACTTGGAGTTCTATGTTGAAAAACTAAGCTTTCTGGAGCTTTTTGCCTCAAACCATGAGGCTTATGGTTGTATCATGCTTGGACATAGTGTTGAATGAGATTTCTTCTATTATTTTCGGTTAATATTTATCATGAGAAAATGGTATTTGCTTGTTCAGTTTGGAATGGTGCAAACAAGGATGAGAACTATAGTTTTTCTAAGCTCAAGGCGGCACCACCAGACACTTTACTTATAGGACAATTCCGATTCTAGTTGACAATTAGTCTGAGTTACATGGACTAGCTTGCTCGCCCCTCTTGGCATGAGATGATATCAGTGCCTGTTAATCTGTCTAGAGATGAAGATTATACTGATGCAACGCAAGGTTGTAAATGTTTTGCTCTTGTTTCAATTCAAATGAGGGTTATGTATTACCCTTTTCATTCAGGTTCAAATTGGAGGAAAAATTGTACTGGAAGGACGAAAGAGGACCTCTTTTAACTTGAGAAGGATCTTGGGATAAGCCAAAAAGGACACGTGCTAGTAAATTTGTGAAAAGACTTAACTCAATTGTATTATGGAAATGTGTCCCCATGTATACAATAATCACTTGTAGAATTAGGGATGAAATCACAATATGCAAATACGCCATTTTCATGTATCTATGTGATCCCTCTTTCTGTCAAAATTGGGCTTTTATAGGCTTTGTTTCATGGACAAATTTTGTTTGTGTGGAAATTGGGACTGTTGGCCTTGGCTGAAACTTTGGGAAATGCGAGTTTCCACTGCCTTTTTATTGGTGGATAGTTGTACAGTTCTTTAGCTTCCAGGATTGTTTTCCTTCTTATTAAGCATGGCATACCTTTGATATTTGGTGTTGCTGGAAAGTTACTACAGCAATTGAAAAATACTTGGAGATTGTTATCACCTAGCATTCTTCCAACATCAGTTAAGATTCGCTGTTGGTGTCTCTGACTTGTGCATCTTTTGTTTGCAGTGATTTCTTTTAATCTCGTCAATACTTGTCTTAGCAAATTCTGTATTATTAAATTGCTGTACTGAGAATTGGTTGCTTGAAATTGAGGTGCCTTGATTTATCCTTGAAAGGATTGTGAATTTACGTGTAAGAATCTAGCCTTACGTGTAAGAATCTAGCCTTACTAGTACTATCTAATAAATACTGATGTTTTGACGGTCTTTTCAGGTTCTTGACATCTTGGAGTTGTATAGACGTATATATGAGGAATTCTTAGCTGTTCCAGTAAGTAAGGGAAAGAAAAGTGAGCTTGAGAAGTTCGCTGGAGGACTCTACACGACTACAGTAGAGGTATAGAAGATGATACTTCTGTCACGGACAGTATCTGGCAGTCCCTTTAACTGTTGGTAGAATTGTTCATATCTGTCATTCTTTTACATGGTTCATGGCTTTGTTTGCTAGGCTTTTATCCCTAATACTGGCCGTGGTATCCAAGGTGCAACTTCACACTGTTTGGGCCAAAATTTCGCGAAGATGTTTGAGATAAATTTTGAAAATGAGAAGGGAGAAAAGGCTATGGTCTGGCAGAACTCCTGGGCCTATACTACCAGAACGGTGGGCATTCCATGCCAATGAACAACTCTCTATTGATAATTCAGATGTCAAACTAACTCTCCCTCCTTTTTTCTGGTACCTTGACAGATTGGTGTGATGATCATGACTCATGGAGATGATAAAGGCCTGGTCTTACCTCCTAAAGTTGCAACAACTCAAGTAGTTGTTATCCCTGTGCCATACAAGGATGCTAATACTCAAGGGATCTATGATGCCTGTGCTGCCACTGTTAAAAGCTTGAATGAATCTGGTATTCGTGCTGAGGCTGACTTCAGAGACAACTACTCGCCTGGCTGGAAATATTCTCACTGGGAAATGAAGGGGGTCCCTCTTAGGATTGAAATAGGACCAAAAGATCTTGCAAATAACCAGGTAAGAATTATAGTTTACTTTCTACTAAGTCAGCTGTTTATGAAAACAAAAGGTAGAAATGTTGTGTTATGGTGAAATTTTTTTGTTTGCTTAAAGCAGCCAATAAAATGCTGTACTTTTGTTTTATGTTTTTAAATCCAAAACTCTAAATAACGTTCCCAGGTACGAGCTGTTCGCCGTGACAATGGAGCCAAAACTGATATTCCTGTGGCAAACTTAGTCGAACAAGTAAAAGATGTGCTCGATTCTATCCAACAAAATCTATTTGAAACTGCAAAACAAAAACGGGAAGCTTGTGTTCAGGTTGTAAAGACCTGGGAGGAATTTGCAGAAGCATTGGGCCAAAAGAAATTGATATTGGCTCCTTGGTGTGATGAGGAGGTAAAATCCTATCAAACTAGTTGCATATGAGATGAATCTTTTCAGTTCAAAAATAAAATAAAATGAGATGAATCTTTTAATTTTCTCAAATTTGGGCTGGAAACAAGTGGAGTTTTTCTTTAAGAAGACCGCATCAAGCAAGTTTTGATCTTGAAATACCACACAGTAGTACGGTTGATTTTTAATCTGTTTGGCCAGGCTTTTAAATCAACTTATTTTGAAATGTTTTTTTGTCACAAGTACTTTTGAAAAAGTACTTTTGGATAGTGCCACTTTTAGTTAATTAGTTTTAGTAGCAGTTTTGTGAATATTAGAGTAGTACTTTGTGGTTTACCAATGTTCCAAAAGTGCTCCGGGTAAATACTACTACCTTTGTCCCAATTTATTTGGCACCACTTCCATGATTGATTAAGAAGAACTCACGTGCATTATGCAGAACAACTAATGAAGGTCTGGTTTGGACAGATCATGCACTTAGTTTTATCGAAACAGGGAAAGATGTGCTAGTTCCAGTTGATGTTTTAATGCCTGAGCTGCTGTAATAGACTATTTTGGCTACCCTTCCAATAATACCACCTTTTCACAGCCAAAAAATAATGAAATGATAATGAACTCAAACTAAGAAATCCTTCTAGAGCACTTTGTTTCATGGTTAGTGCAAGTTCTCCTTCTCTTGTGATAATAATATGAAATTGTGCGTACTTAGTAAGTTTGTTATCCCTGATGCATGTTCCTCTGGAATTGAGGTTATCCCTTTGTTGCCTGCTAGATATTTCCTTTCCTGCTTGATTCCGTTCCATATAAACTTTGGTACTTTCTAATAGGATGTTGAGAAAGAAGTAAAGACACGAACAAAAGGGGAGATGGGTGCAGCAAAGACTCTTTGTTCTCCATTTGACCAGCCTGAGCTGCCTGAAGGTACTATTTATTCTTGTAGCGTGTATAAACTATTACGTAAAACACATCAAAGTAAAAGTCAGCATTCCTAATGCATATTTGTGGACTTGCCAATTATACTCTTGTTAATTCAAACTTGGATAGTACTGCTGTGTCATATTTAACCGCGGCCTCTTCACCTTCGTAGGTACTTTGTGCTTTGCCTCGGGTAAACCCGCTAAGAAGTGGACATACTGGGGTCGCAGCTATTGATGATTCATTTTCATCTCTTTTATATTTTTCTGTGTTATGGTGATATGGGAAATTGAATTCCGGAACTTCAATTGTAACATGAGTTTTTCTTTCTTAAGGACTGATTGTTGTTCTAGTTCCCCAGAATTTTTGATTTACTATTTATACAGAATGTTTTGTGCTTGATAATTCAGTTTGTTAGTTTCAGCCTTTATTTTCTTTCCAATCTTACATTGGATTAATTTTGTAGTTCACAAATCAAAGAGATGCTTTTAAAAATTTAACCCTCTTCTTGGAACTTATGAGTACTTTCAAGAAATGATATAATACCAAAATTTTCCATCAGTCTGTTTCAGTACAATTTTTATTTCTGTTTAATATGTTATGGCTTCAAACTCTGCCTATGTGAGATCATTCACATTGTTGATTTGAATCGGAGGAGGGTTATTGATGAATTAAAAACAACCTCTCTACTTCATAGATATAGGATTAAGGCTGCGTATATCTTACCGTGCTCGTACCTCACTTGTGGGAATGAAAATATTTCCATAAATTTGAAAAGATGGATTCAAATAAACATAATAATTGCTTAAATAACAAATATTCAAAATCATGAAGAGAATCTCATTACTAATACAGATCCTCATCATATCAAATTATCAACACACACAATTAGTGATTTTCTGCTTTTATCCCCACCACTAACACACAACCAACCAAACCAAATCTTGAAAAATTTGGTGAAAGAACCAAAAAGTTATCTCTCACCAATTATAACCAAAAACAAGAGAAAAATTCAAGTTGGTTTCATATTTTGAAACATTGAATCCCACTTGATCTCTTCAACTACAGAAGAACCCCAATAATCACCACAATCAACCTCCATCTTCTCATGAACCATCGCGCTCGAAAAACTATCCATTCTTAATGAACTCGACATGAATATTGGACTACCATTTGTAAGCAACAAAGTAGTGCTACTAGTATGTTTTGCTGGTGCCACAACACTCTTGTTCCTTTTCATCATTTTTGTCCTCTTCCATATTCTTGAACTATAACTTCTTCTTGACACAAGCGCAAGTGCTGATTCATCGCGATGAATCCACGTCCTGAAATACTTTGAAAAACGTTTCTTCGTACGTTTCATTACCAGGAGAAACTTTGACATTGAATTCGGAACATTTCCTCGTTCTTTCTTAGCAAGTTTGAGGATTTCTAGCCTGTGTTTGGCTATAGAAATGCCCATGCTTTGAAGGAACTCGTGATTGAAATACGCGATATCGTCTTGTTCTAGCTCATTATGAGCAAATGCTAGACCATATTCATAAACAAGAGATGGCTCTAGTTCTGTTTTTGACAGCCAAGAAAACCAATCCATGGGTTTTTGTTTGTTGTGTTTTTGAAAGGAAAATAGAGGTGTTTGAAGGTATTTATAAAGTTGAAAGTAGTTAAGACATCTTAAAAGGGAAAAAAAGAAATTGGACTTTGCTTTTTCCCCCTCTCAATGTGTGTTCTGTCACTCTAACAAAAAAGCTTTTACTAACAACTGATATACATTAATAAAAAGTGTTAAAGTCTCTATAAATATTAGTTAACTGTCATTAAATTTAATGTCGCTATAATCTCTTGGAACATTTATAAAATGTACTAATAATTAAAAATATATATATTTAGCAATAATTAAACTATTTTCATTAATTAATTGTCGGTAACGTGGCTTTGCTTTTGTTGAGGTGGTAGTTGAAACTTGAGAATGATGACTAAAAAGAAAAAGATGGGATTATTGCATATGGTTTTGTGGGGTCTTTCACTAATGAAGGCCAAGTTTGTTCCCTCCAAAATTGGGTAAATTGTCAATTGGAACACTTCAAAAAGAGTGAAAAATAAGAAATCTTTGAGTTTATTATATGGCCATCAATCACGGCGTGGAAAAAGTTTTAGATACATTTGAGTCTATCTGCTTTTGCTTTTCCTTTTGCCTTTTGCTCAATGGATTAGTCACTCCAATATGCAATGAAAACCTTTTATAGTATATATATTATAGAGAATTATACGCCTAATTATCCTAGCACAGACGAATCTAGAATTTCTAGAATATTGATGGTCCTATAAATAAAATATCAAGTGGGAAATGATCCTAAATTCTTAAATTAAATAACTTACCATTCAAGTATGAGTTACAACATGTAATATTATATGAATTCTAGGATATATACATAAAATATCTAGTCTTATGAGGAGATCATGAATTCACGTGTACTATAGTTTACATGAGAAATTTGACCCTTCCTCTAAGCAATGTCTTTTTTTTTTTTTAATAACAATGATGCTTGTTTGCATCTTGACTATTTCATCAGATACTTGCTTACTTTGACTAGCATAAGCATATCATATAACTTAACTAACAAAAGTTTCGACATGTAAGAAGAAATCACCTAGCATTTGTCTCTGCTAAGATTTAAATCTTAATCTCTTTCGATTTTCATCGCTTTATTAACTGTTAAGCTATATAATTGGTTGTAAAATAAGCACTTTTTTTTATGTTTAGAGACTTTTATTTCTTATCAATTTTTTCCCTCCAAGAATTTGTCGGTTGAGAATACAATTTGAATAAATGGAAACAAACCTTTTCCAGATCTTTGACTGAGAATCTGCTTTCTCCACAAGGTACAAAAGTATAGGTTTGATTATGCATATATTATTGTTAATTAAAATTAGGTTTGACGCAAATTAATCTGCAAAAAGTCAGGTTTTGTGTGCCATTTTCCTTATTAATTTCCAATGTGTTACTAATATCTGCATTAACGTTTACAATACTAATCTACACAATACTCTATCAACTAATTTTAAATTGTTATGTACACATATAGTGCGTTAAACTAATTGATTTTAAATTCTGAACCCATTTATTCGTACAATTTTGCTTTTAAAATGAAAGAAGTAGAATAAATTTCTTGGTGAGAGTAGAAATGAGTGTAAGCAATTACCCAAGTAGACGTTTCATAGGTTAGTGAAACATATAATAATGTTTCCTTTTGAAGTTAAACAAAAGTATTACTAGTATTATTGTCATGTGATTTCTTGAAAGAACCAGACAAACAACTATGCTTTTAAAAGTGCACAAAATAATGATTTAGCAATGTCTTTTTTGTTTCTAAAGTTAATATATCATATTTGAGAAAATAGGTCACGGACCGGCAAAAAACTGGAAACAAATTTACTGTTACCCATGTGATAAAAGCAACCTTCGATTTTGGATTTTTTTGACACAAACAAAAGCTTGTTTATTTACCCTTAGCCACGAAATTTAGCTTTCAGATTTTAGACCGTCGATCTGGATTTTAATCGTGAAATTTCACATAATATATTGTTATTTTGAGTGGATGGTATTAGGTAGCAAATAATGGGTTTATAAATTTATGTCTGAATTTCAATTTCAATATACTGCTTTCAAGAGCGGCTCAAGCATATTAGTGGTTTAAAATAATAATCAAACGGGGACTTAAATTTAAATTGCTAATAACTTTTATATAATTGATTCCTTCTAGTTTTTAATTGAGAACATAACCATTCTTATTTTAAATTATTTTTCATAAGATATAGTACTCCAAATATGTGAAATTTTTCTAATTATTCCTTCATTTTCATGAAAAGTTACTTTTCTCTACAAATAGTATTCAATATTTGTTTAAAATTACAACTTATAACTATTATTATTAAAAATGAGGCCCCTTAAATTTGGGGGCCTAAGACACATGTCTTTTTTTTTTAATACTGTCGAGTCACCCTAACTGCTTCAAATTCAAAACATAAATTTTTTTTATATCAATCATAGCGGTTTACTATTAATTTGATACATATCTTAAGAAACATAAATAATAGAATAATATCAATTCATTATCCTTTGAATATATATTAAATTTAATTCTTTGAAAAATGTATTAGATATTGTATAATATTTGATAGTAAGGACACAAAAGGAGAAATTATCTTTTGATTTTTTCAAAGAAAACAAATATTATCTGACAATTATTTTTAATATAATGGACAAATAAACATAGACGAAGAGAGTATTATTTTATCAATGAACACTAGATTTGAGGTCTTATTACCAAAATTTGTGGCGGAATTATAAATACTCATTAATTCTTTGTTAGAAATCTCGATATTAAATGAAGCCTGTTTTTGGTATAAGATCACACTACTTCTAAAGAAAACTTTTTAGGTCTATATTCAAACCAAGGCAATATCAAAAACCCGATAACCAAAAGAAATGAGATTTGAGTAGTCCTAAGTAGTCGGTTTTGTACAAAACAGATGACTATTTCTCCTTTGGTGTATGAGGTCGTCTGTATTTTTAACTGTGTCCATTATTAACTTTGCATACTTTTCAATAAATTATAAATAATAGGCTAATTTATTATATTGCTCTTTAAATATGATACATACAATATTTTAAAAGATAAAATAGGAAAATGACTATAATTGATGATAAGATAAATTAGAAACTAAATGTAAAATCATGTATTAATTAATGATTTTACAAACTGGACAAAAGAATTATTACACATACCAAAATAGTATAGTTGACAACTATTATTGAACAGAGGATACAAAAAAATAAAAATTATTTTCTCCTTCATGTTTAGTTTTTTACTTGTCACTTTAAACTTATCACGAAAGATAATTTTTCCCATGTTTATCCTCTGTATTAAGTACTACTTATTTTTCAAGATATTATTTAATATAAGGGATAATTTAGTAAAATATATATGTTATTAATTATTTTTTTTACGTGTGTATCAAGTCAAACAGAAAATAGATTGTTACGAGTAAAAGTGAACGAAAATACAGGAGCGTTACTTTTTTATCTTTTGGATCCACTTGGACTGTTGAGGGGACAAAGTTAGATTTGGTCACATGGTTTCTTTATTTTTTTTCTTTTAAAATAAGAAGTCTAGTTTTGGACAAAAAAAAAAACAAAATTTTGCCAACTCTGATTCTTCCTTACATTTTTGAGGTATTCTTCAATGGACATGGAGGCATTTCCCACCAGCAATGTGGCTGTGCAGACAATGATTTGCTCATTGCTGCTTCAAACTGCTCAAAAATCTCTTCTTTCTCTTCTCTTCATGGTAAATTATTTGCCCTTTAACTATCACATCTTTCTCTTAGTGTCATTTTTACTTCAAGTGATGTAGAACTCAGAACTGGAACTTCTTTTTATTGGATTGTGTGGTTGAAGCCTTTTCCTATCTACATTAGCTCTGTATATGTATTAAAATTAGAGTGTCCGGGCAACCTATCCTTATCCTGGAGGTAGAAAGATTGTTTTTTTGATATATCCTAGGTTCGAAGAAAAATAGTAAAGAGACTGTTTTTTTTTTTCCGCAAAGAAAACCAGTTCAAAGCATACGCAAAAAGAAATAACAGAAGTGAAGAATCCGGGAAATTTCTTGGAATAGAAATGCGAATTGTTTGGAGCAATTGCTGCTCCATGACTAGACAGTACTGTTTTATTTCCTTTCATTGATAAATAGATGCTAAATCAGATGCCATTTTTTCAGATTGAGTTTCTAAGCTTGTACCCGGACCTTGTTGGAGTAGAGAGGAGGTAACGAAAAGTTATGTTCTTCTCTTTTCTATTTATATTCCTTTTTGTTTGGTGTTTGTATGAGTTTGAGTGTTCATTGCATCCCCAGATTATATTATAGGTTTCCTTTTGGTGAGCTTAAAGAAGGTACGGTGCCAGATAACGAACCTAAGGATTCAAGTGAAACTGATGATGATGATGAAAATGAAGACACTGATAATGATGAGGATGATGATGCTGAAGATGAAGAAGGAAGTGATGATGATGATGAGGATTCTGATGGAGATGATGCTGATGCAAATGAAGGAAGTGATGATGATTCCGATGACGAAGATGATGATGATGATGATTCTGATGACGATGACGAGGATGATGAAGATGACGAGGACGACGAGGAAGAAGATAATCAACCACCATATACAAAGATGAAATGAAAAGATAGTACTAAAATTTCCAGAATTCGTAGAATTAGTTGATAAAAATGATCTGTTCTACAGATACTATGAGATTTGGATCAATTCAGGCTCACAAAAAATTGTGGCAATACAATAGATAAACCTAATATGGATCATAAACCAGCAATATTCTAGGTCTTCTCTTTATGATTCTAACCAAAGGGAAGTTCAATCTATCGACATTTATGAAGCCCCTAACTTGCCTCGGCAGGGCTTCCAATTGAGTAAAAACCTAAACTTGACTCAACAATCCACCTTGTCTGCAACATGGGAGTTTGTAAAATACCTTTAAATCCAGGGGGTCTATAACAGGTTTATGGACCTAGGATTGAACTGCAAATTTAGTCCTCCCAGAAAAATAACTCTCTCTGGTGATAATAATGAAACACAATGGATCTTTCAACAAAAGGTTCAAGTAGCTGCCTTAGAAACTCCGGTTTTCCAAAGACTCTTTCTTAATGACGATTGTCGTGTAAACATCATCTTCTATCCTCACTGTTCATCTTCATTCCACATTGCCATTTTAATTTGAGGCTAATACCATATATAATCAGTAAAACCAATTTTGGAAACATCACTCGTATAGTGATAGCAGTTGCCACACTCATAATCAATTAGGAAATAATCTATGTTGAAAAGGAATGTATAATCTGCGACAACATTGTTACTACTACTATTACTTACTGAGGCAATTTTCTAGAGCGAAAAATGGCAAATTTAGAGACATTGGAGTAGGAATATTCAATACCATGAATCTTCAAAAACTCCTCCAACAAATCCTTAGCTTTTTCAGGATCACTACTCTCACATTCAATCTCATAATTCATTCCAAAATCATAATGTGTTTCATCTAGCTCCAATTTCAACCCGCTCCATTCATACACCGCTCTCACATTCCTAAACCCGCCCAAACAAACCAAACCCTTTTCCCCAATTCCATACTCTTCTTTCACCCTCCGCATTATCCTCGAAGAATCAATCAACGGTAACCGCCACGGCTCCGAAACACACGCCCGGCCAATAGAAGGGTCAATAGGTTCTTCATCTTCTTCAATGCGACTGATACCGTTTGAAATTACGGGTTTAGCCTTGAGGGAGATAATGCATTGGGTGTCGAGATCGTAGAATCGGAGGCGGAGAACGGCGAGTTTGGAGGAGAGTTCGGAGTTGGCTCCGTCAAAGAAGATGTTCTCTTGGGCGTGAGTTTTGAGGTGGTAAGGTGAGAGAATTGAGGAGACACGTTGGTGAGTAACAGCGTTTGGTAAACGTAGCTTGACTTCTACTTCCATGGAGGTATTTGAGGGATTAGGAGATGTGGATATGGCGGAATGTAGGGTTCTGCAGAGTGATGAAAAGGTGAGGTTTTTGAGAAATGGAGATATTTTTAATGCATTGGCCATAGATTGGATAAAAGTTAAAAGCTTGAATGGGTGGTAGGATTATTTTCTCTTTTATGGTAAATGCACAAATTATTAGGCCTTCTTAGGATTCCTTAACAATTTCGAATTTTATGTTTTAAATATAATCTCAAACATCGAATAATTAAACTCACAAATTTCATTTTTTTAAATTGAAGATTGTAATTTCAGATCTAAAATTAACATAGTATATAAATATTTATTTGATTATCTTTTAACTTTAAATTTCACTTGTCCAAAGTTTTTCAATATTAAATTTATACCTTTATTAACATACATTTTATAGAAATTAAGTTTATGAATTTTTAAAAGAACAATTTCGATATTGTGATTTTTTCTTATAAAACATAATTTGTATTATGCATTTCTTTTTTCGATTTACTTAATACTTTCAGCTATTTTTTTTTTAATTTCTTAAAATGTTAAAAGACAAAATTAAAACATGGGGCAAATAAAATTGCTCTCCTTCTATAGAAGTCGGCTTATTTATGTTTTGGATCCTAAATTCAGTGGCATAGTATAAATACCTGAAATTGATTCATCCTTCATCAGAACGGCAACGGACCTTGAACGCAGCAACATACTAGTGGTCGCCGGAATTTAGTTACCAGCAATTACTCGAGCGGAAATTAGTTTCTCTGCAATTACCTACTTTTTTGCTATTGCTCAGATGGCAGACCACTTAAATATGGTATGTGGATTCTTGCTTTCTCAATTTTTCAGTGAAATTTGTATTTTTTTTAAACATTTGGGATGTCTCAAATTTGGGTTTTTTTTTTGAGAAATTGATTTTGATTGTTTTATGAGGTTTTGCTAATTTTATTGTGTATTAGAGTATACTATGTAGTTTATTCTGATTTTGGGTCCTCCGCATACGCTGTTTCTTTGGTAGTTTGAACTTTTTTTTTTAGCTTGGAGTGTTTCATGCTTGTCTGTTCTGTGTGTGTAATGGATCCTACCTATTTTCTTGTGTTGTACTAAGAAGTGATATCCGAGTATTTTAGCTCTTCTTACTCAGTGTTGTGATTGTAGGAGATTGAAGAGGAGGATGATTATGTTGAGTATGTACCAGTTGCTAAGCGCAGGGCAATTGAGGCCCAAAAGATCCTTCAGCGCAAGGGGAAATCTGAAGCATTTGAAGAAGAAGAGGAGAAAATAAAGCTTGTTGAAGCGAAGCCTAGTTTACTTGTGAAGGCATCTCAGTTAAAGAAAGAGCAACCTGAGATAAGTCATGCTGAACAAGTGTTTCAGCAAGAGAAGGAGATGATTGAGCATTTATCTGATAAGAAAACGTTGATGTCTGTTCGGGAACTAGCCAAGGGAATTACTTATACAGAGCCTTTACGCACTGGGTGGAAGCCACCCTTAGCCATCAGACGGAACTCGAAGAAAGCTTGTGATGCCATTCGAAAACAGTGGCATATCATTGTGGAAGGGGATGATGTTACCCCACCGATCAAGAACTTCAAGGATATGAGGTTCCCTGAACCAATTCTGAAGAAACTCAGAGCAAAGGGTATTATTCAGCCAACGCCAATCCAAGTGCAGGGGCTTCCAGTGATTTTATCAGGTCGGGATATGATAGGTATAGCTTTCACAGGTTCAGGTAAGACATTAGTTTTTGTGCTGCCGCTTATCATGGTGGCATTGCAAGAAGAAATTATGTTGCCTATTGCCCCTGGGGAAGGACCATTTGGCTTGATTATTTGTCCATCTAGAGAGCTTGCCAGACAGACTTATGAAGTTATAGAACAGTTTATAGAACCTCTGATGGAGAGTGGTTATCCGGAATTGAGGCCTTTGCTATGCATTGGTGGAGTTGATATGAAGTCCCAGGTTGATGTTGTGAAGAGGGGAGTTCATATTGTTGTTGCTACTCCTGGAAGACTGAAAGATCTGCTAGCGAAGAAGAAAATGAACCTTGACAACTGCAGGTGACGACCAGCACTTTTAGTTGAAATTTATCTGGAGTCTCTAAAATGTTCTGTTTTAACTCGAAATTACCCCCCATAAGTAGGGACTTTTCATCTGGATGGGACATCGGCTAAATAGAATCAGTATTTGATGAAAAAACATAGGGGCAAGGTGATATTTTTCCCTGGTTCTGTCTGATGTAGTTAATGATGTTCTGTTGCTTAGAAAAGTATATTCAAAATCAGCTAGTTACTTATATAGGCTTCTAATTAATCCACCATCACAAGGCGAAAGAAGTATTGGAGAGAGGTGAATAGATAGAACATGACCAACTTCAGCTTACTGTGGAAATAACCTTAGGAGGTTATGGAGGACACGAATTAGGTAGCAGGTTAGTTAGAAAGTTAAAGAGTTGTCTCAATTATTCCTCTGCACTATTAGGCGTACTGTTAGTTGTAGTATTAGTCTTGTAGTCTTGTCCTTTGAATTTGGCTATTATTTGTTGTTTCTTGTACTTTGATTATCTTTTTATCTTGTTATGACTACTGTTCAGGATGCTTCGTCAGGTTGTCCTTAGTATCTTGTTATGACTACTGTTCAGGATGCTTTGTCAGGTTGTCCGTAGTATCTTGCCATGACTTCTTCATTTATTTATTTATTTCTCTATACTGATTTGGATTTTTATTTCCTTGAGATGAGGGTCTATTGTAAAGGGGTAGTATGTATTTACCCTTCCTAGACTCTACTTTGTGGGATTACATTGGGTATATATTGTTTTTGTAATTAATCCACCATTTGAGATCATAAGCCTTCGTTATTATAACTCACGTGTATGTTTCCGGCTGGTGAGTGTTCCACACAGTATGTTCTTTTATTGAGTGTGTACCTGTTGCTACATTTACTTGGGTTCACATATTAGAGGAAAAGAGAGATGCCTTTGGGGTTATGTGTAAAATACATTGTTTGCAACAAATCTACATTTTCCAGCCGTATGTTGTTTTGTATTTATGAAACATTTCATGATTCTTCCAGATATTTTTATTTGAAAATTTTGAGTGCTTACCAAATTGTTGCTTTCTTGCAGATACTTGACACTTGATGAGGCAGACAGACTGGTAGATCTTGGTTTTGAAGATGATATTAGGGAGGTGTTTGATCATTTCAAAGCTCAAAGACAAACTCTTCTATTTTCTGCTACAATGCCCACAAAGATCCAAAACTTTGCAAGAAATGCACTTGTTAAGCCAGTAATTGTGAATGTGGGCAGAGCTGGAGCAGCCAATCTTGATGTGATCCAGGAAGTGGAGTATGTGAAGCAGGAGGCCAAGATTGTTTACCTTCTCGAATGCTTGCAAAAAACACCTCCTCCTGTTCTGGTTTTCTGTGAGAATAAGGCTGATGTGGATGATATCCATGAGTATTTGCTCTTAAAAGGAGTTGAAGCTGTGGCTGTTCATGGAGGCAAGGATCAAGAAGAGAGAGAATACGCAATTGCAGCTTTCAAAGCATGCAAGAAAGATGTTTTAGTTGCCACTGACGTTGCCTCAAAGGGGCTGGATTTTCCTGATATTCAACATGTGATTAACTATGATATGCCTGCTGAAATTGAAAACTATGTGCACAGGATTGGACGAACAGGACGATGTGGAAAAACAGGAATTGCCACCACATTTATTAACAAGAACCAGAGCGAAACAACTCTGCTTGATCTAAAGCACTTGCTGCAAGAAGCAAAGCAGAGAATCCCTCCAGTCCTTGCAGAGCTCAATGATCCCATGGATGATGTTGATGCCATCACAGATGCAAGTGGAGTAAAGGGTTGTGCATATTGTGGTGGGCTTGGTCATCGTATCCGGGACTGTCCCAAACTAGACCACCAAAGAAGTCAACAAATTGCAAATTCAAGGCGGGACTACTTCGGCTCTGGAGGTTATCGTGGAGAAATTTGATTCTAATTTTCGTTTGTTTACTGTAACATGCAAAATGTGTTAGCTTATTTCTGTTCCTTGTGATCAAATTCAGTAGTTCTGCCGTAAATGTAGTTCTATTACTTACCTCACAGTAATCCCTGAAGTTATCGTTTCTACAATGTTCTTGAATGTAAGACATGACATATAATTTGCAGTATACATGTTTCAAGTCTAGAATATCAAATCTTATGAGACCTTAGAAGATAGATATTTGCAGTCTGTACAATATTCTCTGCATTATTTTATCCTTTTCTTGTTTCTTTAATATCGCATTTTGCCATATATCAATGTTGCTGATTTCTTTTGAGAATTGTAAAGAGTAAAGGTCCATGAAGTTAGTCATATGATATGACTCATATCATATGGTGGGACAAAAAATGTAGAATAAATCAACAAATATTCTTCTTTGAGAGCCCACAGATAGATAATTTTATATTTCAAAAACTTTTAGGCCACTCGCTTTGCATACGCGAATTCAGAATTTGAAGTTATTGCGTTCTAAAACAACTTAAAGTCAATATACAATAGTAATTGAGTTCACATATTTATATGCCTAAAAGCAATTGTGCTTCTGCGAATCCATAGTTTTTGCTCTAGATCTGCCACAGCTTGCATGATAATTAGCTAGGGCAACATGTCAAAAAGTCTTTGGCTTCTTTGTTTTGAGCTAAATATATTCTAATGGTTCAAGCAACACAGCACAATCCTCAGAAATTTCTTTTCCCGAGGGAAAACCAAGTATGGGAAGTTTTTGGATGTGCATGACTGCAGTCTGCAGGCGCCTCCACATGTGGGGACAGTTGCATTTGTCTTTGCTAGCTGTGTTGAACTAATCTTACGTTTGATCCTTATCTTCTGTTAAGAGATACTCCAACTCGTTCGTATTGTATCTCGTGAACATCCAATACTGATGTGACACATAAATTTTAAAAGATATTATTTTATAAGTTGGAAGTGTTAAACAGACAAAATAGGGATGAGTTTAGGTGTTTTAGATGTTCACGAAATACAGTATGGAGTGCTTACTTGTCAGTTCAAGTGTCTGTATTATGCGTACATATAATGCTATCACTGTAGAACCTGAACTTCTTATCGGAAACCCACTGGATAGTGTAACTTGATCATAGAATTAGCATGGCTGCATATGCAGTTCCACCTGTAGAGGAGTTGCTGTCAAAACGAGTTCAAGAAATGGTCCTTCACGGGGAGGAGCCACTAGGACCTTATATTTGCAGAAGTGGTGAAGATGTTGATGAAAAACAAGACATCATGGATACTTCTCCAATTCCTACAATTGATCTAAACCTCCTGTCTTGTTCAGCAACACCATATAACAAACGCGAACAAGAGTTGGAGAAACTTGGGTCAGCTCTATCTTCTTGGGGATGTTTTCAGGTTTAGGACATTCCAAATACTGTATCTGAATTCTTTCTACTATGCAACTTTCTTGATATTCAAAGAGTTATATTTGATGAGCAGGGAATAGGACACGGAATTTCAGCTTCTTTACTGGACAAGATCCGCCAAGTTTCAAGGGAATTCTTCAAACAGCCAAAGGAAGAGAAGAACAAGTATGCTAAATCACTTGTTGATTTCCAAGGTTATGGAGCTGATCCTATTCCAGAACAAGGTCAGTCCCTTGATTGGTCTGATCGTCTCTTCCTCGTGGTGTTCCCTGAAGATGGAAGACAGTATAACTTCTGGCCACAAATCCCAATATCATTCAGGTAAATGGCCAGTTGATCAGTTGCAATTTAGTAAGATCGCTAGAGTATTACAGTAACAGTCTATAGATGAGAATGATCTAGCAAGCTAATATTCGACTCTATTTTTACATTATTGTCACCTACAATAAAACTACAAGTAACCACCCAAAAGTAGACTGATTAGTAACCGGGAGAACAACGGAGGTCAACTACTACAAGTTAAAGTGCATGAAGTCTTTACACTGTCAACGTATAAATTAGGTGAAAGTCACATACACCTACAAGATGTCTGCTTTCTTGCTTCTTGGTTTTTGGCTAAAGTTTTAGGCAAGTTCCTGTTTTCCTCTGTCTCAGAACTCAGTTAATCATGTGCTATACACAAATACTGGAAACTCGGAGACGGAATAGTATAAGCAGCTAATTAGTGATGAATCTGAAGTATTATGACTTGGCATATGGTTGAATCTTAATTTTAAGCATAAGCATGTTTGGCAGATTGGGCATTTTTTCACCTCCATAAGCTAAAATTTGAGTATTTTACTTATTCGTTCTAATGCTGGTTCACTCGTACACGTACTCATGATTGCATCTGTTTTACAGAGAGGTCTTGGAAGATTATTCTGAGAAAATGAAGATGGTCACAGAAATTACCTCTAAAGCTATGGCAAAGTCATTGAAACTGGAAGAAACTTGCTTCTTAGAACAGTTTGGAAAAAAAGCGCAACTGCATGCAAGGTTTAACTACTACTCACCATGTCAGAGGCCTGATCTGGTTCTTGGCTTAAAACCCCATGCTGATGGAACAGGATACACTATTATTTTACAAGATGAAGTAGGACTCCAAGTGCTCAAGGATGGAAAATGGTATACAATACCAAGAAATCCTACAGCTCTGCTTGTTCTCATGGGTGATCAAATGGAGGTACATATATAGAAGTTCGTTTTTTTTTTCTCTATAAATATACATGTACTCTATGGATTGCACATGTAACTACTTGTAGTGATACATTCCATTTTCCACAATGAAATTGACAGATAATGAGCAATGGAATATTCAAGAGCCCGGTGCATAGGGTAGTGAGTAATTCAGAGAGGGACAGAATTTCTATCGCAATATTCTACACACCTGAATTAGGGAAAGAAATCGGACCAGAAGATGACTTAGTCAATGTGGACAGACCAAGGATATATAAGAAAGTGACAGATTATGCAGAAACTCACTGGAAGTTTTACCAGCGTGGTATGAGAGCACTACACACTGCACACATTTAGTACTACTATATATGTATGTCTTCCTTGTGTTATTTGGGCATGGATAAAAAGTCTACAACAACAATTTTGGCTTTACATATCTTTCACCTCATGTTCTGAAGAAGAAGGCACCATTCTAATAAATGAAAATCATCCAATGATGATTTGGTTTGCAAATTGGAACTCTTTCATTTGAGTTCATTCTCTTTAATTTCCTTCAAGCATTCCAACATTAAGTTAGACAAGGATTCAGCAATAGAAAAAATGAACTAAAAAGGCGCAAAAGGCATTGCATAAAATTTGCTGATACATATTTAAAGTCTAAAATATCAAATCCATGAGGCCTTTGAAGATAAATATTCACAGATGTGTGCACATTTAAAGGAAATATCACAGTAGTAGCCCAGGAATTGTGACTTATTTCAATTCATGTAACAGGTCCATGACGATTGACGACTGTCATATCATATGGTAGGACAAAAAAAATAGAATAAATCAACAAATATTCTTCTTTGAACTTTTTCCCATAAATAGATACTCCATTTGATATTTCAAAAACTTAAGGCCACTCGTAACTGTACAGATGGACTCACCATTAAATATTTATAGATATTTAGTTTACTTCTTAATTATTACTATGTAATTTTGGCTACAATTCCTTTTCCTCACAAATTTCTCTTCCCAAGGGAAAAAATACAATAAGAAACACACATATATAATGTATTACATAGATAGACACTTTAATTTGGCTTCAGCCGGTAAGTGAACACTTTAACTTGGAAGCACACGTTTAGACATCTTAACTTGATTTCAAGTCTCAACTAACAACTAAACACTCCAATTGATTTACATTGTGTCTCGTGGACATCCACACTGATGTGACACTTAAATCCGTGTCTAAATGATGATTTTTAAGTTTAGAGTGTTCGACTGACAGAGTGGAGATGAGTTGAGCTCGCCAGCTAAGGTCAAAGTATAAGTGTGGCTTATGTATTATGCTTACATATATAATGCTATCACCCTGGAACCTGAAGTCTAATTCATTAACTTCTTACCGGAAACCCACTGGATAGTGTAACTTGATTATGGAATTAGCATGGCTGCATATTCAGTTCCACTCTAAGAGGTGTTGCTGTCAAAAAGAGTTCAAGAAATGGTCCTTCATGGGGAGGAGCCACAAGGACCTTATATTTGCAGAAGCGGTGAAGATGATGAAAAAGAAGACATAATGGATACTTCTCCAATTCCTATAATTGATCAAAACCTCCTGTCATCTTCAACACCATCAGATAACGAACGCGAACAAGAGTTGGACAAACTTGGATCAGCTCTATCTTCTTGGGGATGTTTTTAGGTTTAGGACATTCCAAATACTGTATCTGAATACGTTCTACTCTGCAACTTTCTCGATATTCAAAGAGTTTTATTTGATGAGCAGGGAATAGGACATGGGATTCAAACTTCTTTTCTGGACAAAATCCGCCAAGTTTCAAGGGAATTCTTCAAACAGACAAAGGAAGAGAAGAACAAGTATGCTAAATCAGTTGATGATTTACAAGGTTATGGAGCTGATCCTGTTCCGGAACAAGGTCAGTCTCTTGATTGGTTTAATCGTCTCTTCCTCGAGGTATTCCCTGAAAATAGAAGAGAGTATAACCTCTGGCCACAAATCCCAATATCATTCAGGTAAATGGAGAGTTGATCAGTTGCACTTTATAAGATAGCTATAGTACTGTAGTAACAGTTTATAGACAAAATGACCTAGCAAGCTAATATTTGACTCTATAAGCAGCTAATTAGCAATGAATCCGAAGTGACATGACATATGGTAACATCATGATTTCAAGCATAAGCATGTTGGATTACTTTCCAGCTAGCTCCTCCATAAACTAAAATTTGAATATTTTGCTTATTCGTTTTTAATGGTGATTCACTCATACTTGTAGCCATCTGAGTACATTTGCTGTGCAGAGAGGTCTTAGAAGATTATTCTGAGAAATTGAAAATGGTCACAGAAATTACCTCTAAAGCTATGGCAAAGTCACTGAAACTGGAAGAAAATTGCTTCTTGGAACAATTTGGAAAACAAGCACAATTTGATGCGCGGTTTAACTACTACTCACCATGTCAGAGGCCTGGTCTGGTTCTTGGCTTAAAACCCCATGCTGATGGAACAGGATACACTATTATTTTACAAGATGAAGTAGGACTCCAAGTGCTTAAGGATGGCAAATGGTATACAGTACCAAAATATCCTTCAGCTCTGTTTGTTCTCATGGGTGATCAAATGGAGGTATACATAAACACTCTCTGTTAATTTAGTTTAAAAGCACCTAAAATAAGTCAATATTATCAAGCTTAGTGTGTTTATTTATTCACTTATTCAAATGTCGATTAACTTATTGAAAGTTCTGCGCACGCCACTGTGTCCCTTCCCTCCCGCCATACTACCAGGATCACACCTGCAGTTGCTTAGTTTATGGCTTAACGTAGCTATATATAAAAGTTTGTTTTTTTTCTTTTTCCTATAAATATACATGTATTCTATGGATTGCTCATGTACTACTAGTAGTGATACATTCCATTTTCCAAAATGAAATTGACAGGTAATGAGCAATGGAATATTCAAGGGCCTGGTGCATAGGGTAGTGAGTAATTCAGAGAGGGATAGAATTTCTGTCGCAATGTTCTACACACCTGAATTAGGGAAAGAAATTGGACCAGAAGATGACTTAGTCAATATGGACAGACAAAGGATATACAAGAAAGTGACAGATTATGCAGAAACTAACTGGAAGTTTTACCAGCGTGGTTTGAGAGCACTACACACTGCACACATTTAGTACTACTATATATGTCTTCCACTGTTTTCTTTTTGTTGCAGGGCGAGTAAGTTTTGGAGAGATGTGACAAGATGCAGGTTCAGGTTATCAAGTACATGACCTTAGATAATAGGGTGTAGATATCAAGTATATGACCTTAGATAGTAGGGTGGGGATGACACGTATTAGAGTAGAAGAGTAGTAGGCAGTATATTGTTGTCTTGTTTAGGGTGTGGCTAGTGTTAGTGATGGTACTAGTTGTTTATTTTGTATAATTGTTTTTTTAATAATCTGTCCTAGTATATTGTTTAAGATATTTCGATTATCACGTGATTTTATTGTTGTTATGGCTTCTTTGCACTGCTCCTTGTTATTTGCTATATTCTCTTCATCGTCTCTTCTTCTTTATACCGAGAATTGTTGCACTTGAGCAAAGGGTCTTTAGATAACAGTCTCTCTCCTCCATGAGGTAGTGATAAGGTCTACATACATACCCTCGTCAAATCTCACTTATGGGATTTCATTGGGTATGTTGTTGCTCGGAAGAAAAGGCATCATTCTAATAAATGAATCATCCAATGATTATTTGGATTACAAATTGGAATTCTTTTATTTGAGCTCATTTTCTTTAATTTCATTGAATTATTCCAATAAATATTTAGACTAGGCCAAATAACAAGAAAATTGTAAAATACTAAGTGAGCGGAGAGAAGAAGACACAATGATAGTAACACAAGCCCACAACTACCAATTTAAGCTATAAAAATGAAACCTTGCTTCGTGTAACAAAATAAACGTACAGTGATGTACTAAACATGGATAATGACGTTACAGACAACTGAAAGACTGGGTCTACCAAAGAAAATTAATTAACTAGGTGTGAACGCCATCGTCATCTTCAAACTAAACCTGTGACTAGCTAAGAACTAATGAAGAAATCCCATGCTTGGGGAAATTAGAGCAAAAAAGGTTGGTGAAGAATGAAAATACCATAGGGCTTGGTGAAGTGTCTTTCTACTTAGAAAATCTTGAAAAGTACACCGCCATGTGTTGCAAAGAATGGAGCAAAGACAAGTGACTCTACTGCCATCAGCTTGATTAGGATATTGAGTGATGGACCTGAAGTATCCTTCAGAGGATCACCAATGGTGTCACCAATAACCGCAGCTTTATGTGGTTCAGAACCCTTTGGGCCAAGGGTCCTTGCATGCTCCGAAGCACCAGCCTGGCACATACTCGGCAGTTAGTAGACTTGGAGTGTCAAATAAAATATCAGTGCCATACATGTATTTTCTTTACCTCAATATACTTCTTGGCATTGTCCCATGCACCACCAGTGTTTGATGCAGATATTGCAATCTACAAAATGAGACAGATAGGAGCAGATTCTTACACCGTGTTCTTCCAAAGGAACTGTTTTGGAAAGGTAAACAACCAGCTTGAACAGAAAATAAAATGTACAACGTTAAAGAGGGTTGAATCAATTATACCTGAACACCAGAAACCAAAGCACCGGCAAGAACACCAGAAAGAGTCTCCACTCCGAAGAAAATTCCAACTATGAGGGGCGTAAGCATGACCAGAGCACCTGGGGGAATCATTTCTTTAATAGATGCATCAGTCGAGATCTTAACACAAGTAGCATAATCAGGCTTGGCAAGGCCTTCCATGAGACCAGGGATGGTGTTAAATTGTCGGCGAACTTCCTCAACCATCTTCAGAGCTGCACTACCGACACTCTTCATGGTCATGGCAGAGAACCAGTAGGGAAGCATGGCACCAACAATCAAACCAATGAAGACCTCAGGGGTCAAGACATCGACTGTTGAAATTGAAGCCCGACTCACAAAAGCACCAAACAGGGCCAGGGACACAAGTGCAGCGGATCCAATGGCAAAACCCTAGGAATTAAAAAGTTCATACTAGGTTAGATAAAAGGAGAAATGTTGAACAAATTTAGCATTGTGAGAATGCAAATATGATAATACATATAGTTACCATGTCAAAAAAAAATAATATGAAAATCAGATCATGATAAGTGCCTCAAAAAAGTAATCTCAAATCCGATTGACCATAAGAAACAAGAGTACCAAATGCATCACTATAACAAAATTGTGATCTCTAAACAAATCTATTGCCATGCATTTGCATAAATATGCGCAAGCAATGTCTAAAATGGATCTAGAAACGGTCACAGAGAGAAAAGCAAAACAAAAAAGATACAACCTTGCCAATAGCAGCAGTGGTGTTTCCAGCAGCATCAAGGGCATCAGTTCTTTCACGGATCCTGTGGCTCATTCCAGCCATCTCAGCTATACCTCCAGCATTGTCACTGATAGGTCCATATGCATCAATGGCCAATCCAGTAGCAATGGTACTCAACATTCCAAGAGCAGCAACAGCGATACCATACATGGCAGCAAAAGTAAAACTGACAAAGATAGCTATTGCAATGGCAAAGATAGGAATGATGACAGATTTGTAGCCAAGAGCAAGGCCAAAAATAACATTGGTTGCAGCTCCAGTCCTGCAGGAGTCAGCTACATCTTGGACAGGGCTGCATTAGAAAACAAGGGGAGAACATACATAAGATGAAGTTACATCACTGTAACAAGTACATAAAATCACAGCATGAAGACACTAACCTGTAAGCATTGCTAGTATAGTACTCTGTGACAAATCCAATGATAAGTCCAGCCCAAAGACCAATAGCCACACATAAAAACAGTTGCCTGCACAATAACATACACTGATTGTTCAATAATTTTTCTACTGAAAAGAGACAACCATACTGCGCAAAATTTAGAAGCCAACCAAACAACAAAGATCAAAACATAGAAAATAAATGGAAATCGAAATGCATTACTTGACAAGACAGATTAGATCCAGCAAATTTTGGAAATTGGTATCTAATGCAAAAGCAAAATTTTTCAAAACAAAGAACTTGAAACTTACCAGTTCTTTACAACCTTTTGTGTGCCAAAATTGAAGATAGTAAAGGAAGATGGAAGGCAAGTCCAAGTCACAATTGCAATTCCCACCGTCATAAGAGCAGTTGAGATGATAAGCTGGTGCTTCAAGGCTGGTTCAATTTCCTTGACAGCCTTAATTTCGAAGAAGTCAGTTGCAAAAAGGGTGGTTATCAAACAAACAAGGATTCCCATAGAACTTATGAGCAGGGGATAACACATTGCAGTGAAATCATGATCTATTCCAAAAGACGAGATGGAAGCCACAACAAGAGCAGCACATGATGATTCCGCGTATGACCCAAAAAGATCAGAACCCATTCCAGCAATGTCCCCAACATTATCACCAACATTGTCAGCAATCACCTGCAAAGACCACGTAGAGTAAATATCAGATAAGTTCTCTTCTGGATATCAGAAGCTACACCCGAGAAGTCGTGAGCTTACAGCAGGATTTCTTGGATCATCTTCTGGAATGTTCCTTTCAACCTTTCCAACAAGGTCAGCACCAACATCGGCAGCCTTGGTGTAAATGCCACCACCAACTCTACCAAAAAGAGCCATGGAAGATCCACCAAGCCCGTAGCCAGTAATTGCCTCAAAAAGGCCCTCCCAGTCATCACCATAGTATAGCTTAAAGAGATTAATTGTAATATAAAGAACCAAGAGACCATTGGCAGCTAGGAGAAAACCCATTACCGCACCAGATCTGAATGCAGTAATAAAAGCTTTCCCGACTCCTTTTCTGGCTTCCAGAGTTGTCCTTGCGTTTGCATATGTTGCAATTTTCATCCCAAGGAAACCAGAAACAACTGAAGTGACAGCACCAAGCAAGAAGGATATTGTGCTGAAGATGGCCGTAGCAAGGGCTGGCTTGCACATTTTCTCCTTGTTGTAAGTGCATGGCTGGCTCTTGGTGCTGAAGCCCTCAACAGAGCCAAGGAACACGAAGATCAAGACTGCAAAAGCAACCATGAAGATACCCACATACTGATATTCAGTGAAAAGGAAGGATGTTGCGCCTGCCACAATAAGCAAATTACATTAGAATAATAGAATTAGATGCTAACTCAAAAGATTTCACGTCTAGCCAAGATAATTTAATTTACACCAATGCTTATGAGTGAGTAAATAGGAAAAACAGGAGACAAAAGGAAGCTGCCGAAAAAAATAAGGGATACAAGGGAAAGACATTGAGATCAGAAACATGATAAAGGCGATTTGACAGAAAATGACGAATAGAATTACTCCCTAGGCTACATCACATATAGAACTAGCATGAAAATACATAATATTACTTCTCCTCAGATAATCACGTTGGTTTACCTAATCAAGACAAGCATTATTGACCAGGGCATAAATATCTGAAGAACTGGCCCTTACATTTTTTTTTAGTTTATGAAGTGGTTAACTGTAATGACATGGAGTTGCCAGGGAATCATTAATATGAGTTGCCAGCAAATCATTAATACTTAACTACAATCATACAGTATTCCATCATTATATTGACTCGTGTGATATGGACACACAGATAGCAGCATTGAGCCTGAGCCAACTATCAAGGTTTAAGCCCACCTTAAATGAGGATTTAACAATATTTAGGCTGAACCAACTAAGAGAAGCAGATAAATAACATAATGAACGAAAAAATGTAAATTTCAAGTCAAGACAATAGCACCAAGTCCATACCAACAAATGATAGCGTTTTTCTGAAAGATTTGGAGATAACAAACTGAAGTGAAACAGAAATAACATCTATAGCATGTATACCTACATGCTCAACCAACTTACAATTAACCGAGCCTCTGTGCCAAACCAAAGGATATGTTTAATTTAGCAAAATAAAAAGAAGAGACGAAACTATACAGCCATAACATTGTTCACTAGCATGACAAACGACATAATACTAATGTGAACTAAGTAGCATTATAGAGAGACTGATTCCAAAAGAGCTCAAGTGGAGCTCCATAAAAGACGAAATAAACACACAAAGAGCAACTATTCACAACTATGGCTACAACATGATCTTTCAATAATAAAAGAGATCTAAAGAAAGTAACTTTCACCTTCGGAGATGGCATTCTGTATTTCGGCACACTTAACAACAACGTTCTGGTCATTGATACCTTCCTCTTCCTCAACTAAACTTTCGTTGAATCCATTGTTCTTGTTGTTTCTCGGAGAACAACCTCCCTGCTCAGGCGACAGTTTAACAAGCGAGACAAGGTACCATTGTACAAGAGAGAACACAATTCCGATAACGGCGCAAATCGGAATTACAATCTCTGTACCGAATTCCGACAACAATGCCGATCCCATTGTACCACTAACTAAGTCGCCGGAAAGTGAAACCGCCGGCAGAAAAATAAATGGAAAGAACTAAAATTACTATAAATAGAAAGAGGGAAAATGGTAAATGAAAGAGAAAACAGGGGAGTGGGGATTTTATACGAGATTCGAGGATTTGGAGAGAAGTTAAGGTGTAACTCTACCTACGATAGTTATAGTGGGACTGCGTCTTATAGCCGTGTGTTTTATTACTCTAGATCGAGAGGATTATAATAAATAAAGAATTTAAGTACGTTTTGATTATTATTTTCTATTTTACATTCTCTTAATATGATTATTATTTGATTTTTATTTCGGTAAAACTGGGATTATTGCTCATGTGTAAACATAAAAACTTGAATTTGCAAGAAAAATGTTATAATTTTCTCTTTTACATATTTTTGAAAGAAAATAAAAAATCATTTGATTTGACAATATTCAATCGTCATAAATATAAATATTACGACTGATATTTTAAATGTCACATTTTCGAGTGTTATGATAGATAGACATAGTGGTGGTTGGTGGATGAAGGATAACGTAATGACGTTATTGTTTTAAGTAAATATGTACAAAACAATTTATCAGTCATTTTAATCTCAATTAACTACAATTAAAGTAGGAAGTAAAGAAAACATATCACTTAATCATAATTAAATTATTCTTTGTAAAAGATTCAAATTTTTAACAATTTTTTAAACTAATTTGTTGAGGTTATTCAGATGAATTAGTAAATAATGATATTTTTTCTCTCATTAAATAAGATACACATATCTTCCTTCTCAATTTTAATTCTTCCTCTCCTTCCCACTCACTTTCTATTCTTGGTATTTTTGATGATTTCTTTCTAATTTCAATTCAATTTATCTGAATTAACTAATTCATTTTATCATATTTGATTCTTATATTGAAAAACAAGTTATTTATGTTATATCCTTCTCACATAAAAGTTTTCGAAGACAGTTATATTAGGTTCGAAACTTAATAGATATACAATAAATTTGTTTATCTCTTTGTTTTTATTTGAACAACATACTTTATTTATAATAAAGTTTGAAACCTCAATAAAGATTCCTTCGAATCCAACCTTGGAATTTTTAGCTAAAATCACTTAATTTACCCGCTACTCTTGAACTTCAAATTCCAATTGTATCAAATATTTCTTCTATTTTCATTTAGTTATCGGGATTAAAATTTTGCAAATTCATTATAAAATTATAATACAATATTTCTTTTGTTTCATTTGGTAAAACATAATTAGGTCTCTCTTAATTCTCTAAAATAACACATATTTGTGAATAATTATTTTTAATACATGATAACTAAATGAAAACGAAGAAAGTACTTCACAGGCGATAAATAAGATTTTATTATGTTGCAAATGAACCTATTCAACAATTTGTATAGTATCCTTGTGTTCCATTTTACTAATTCAGTAATACATAAAAAAAAAAAAAAAAAAGGAAAATATACAAGTACCCCCTCAATCTATGTCCGAAATCCCAGAGGCACACTTGTACTATACTAAGGTCCTATTACCCCTGAACTTATTTTATAAGTAATTTTCTACCCCTTTTCGGCCTACGTGGCACTAGCTTGAAAAAAAAGTCAACCAGCGTTGAACCCACAAGATGGTGCCACGTAGGCTGAAAAGGGATAGAAAATTATTAATAAAATAAGTTTAGGAGGTAATAGGCTTAGTATAGTATAAGTGTGTCTCTGAGATTTCGGGCATAGGTTGAGGGGGTACTTATACATTATCCCTAAAAAAAAATTCTTATTCGTCCCTTATAATAAATTAAAAGAGGTTTATTATTTCAATTTTATCACTCTTTATAATTAAGTAGTAATCTTAGGAGGATAGTTGATAGAAGATGATTTATGAGATTTTTCAATACAAACTTAAATTAATCAAATCAAAAATAGATATCAAGCTGGATCGTAATTAACCTTTTGTCTTTTGAGCTGTCTCCATTCTTTTTTCCCTTTAAATATAACTAAGGGGTAGGTAAGATCCAATTGGACGTCAATAATTGTGAAATCATTTTTATTGGAACTCGTGCATGCTATATGAATTTATAGTATATTTGATCAGGGCATGCATATTTCAGAATTTCGTGTGGTGAAGCATTTTAAAAAAGTCGTGATACTTAGACACTACTTTTTTCGAATTATATGTCGTAATTTTTTTTATATGTCGTTTAAGAATACTTTGTGTGTTCCTAAATACTTCCTTAATCCATTTTAAGTGAATTGTTGCTCGAGGGAGTATTGGTCATGGAATTCTTGCTTTTTTAACAACTATTTTGTTGATGAGATTTAAAGGTCACTTCACTCAAATGTAATTATAGAGGCATCATCACATGTTCATTTTAGTGCAACGAAATAACATGTAGGTGGCTTCATTGGCAATGGAGTAGGTTGGTGAGCTGGTTGAGATTCTGCTTAGTTCTTTTTTCAGAAATTATAACTGATCAGAAAATGATAGGTAGGCATAATACATAAATGTGTCCTTTAATTTGGTTTTACGTTCTTCAACTTTAGATGTGCACAAATAGACACTTAAACTTGTTTAAAGTTGAACAAATAGACACACATATCCTACATGTCATTTTTTGTCCTACGTGGTGTCCTACATGTATTGCGTCATGTAGGATTCATGTGTTTATTTATTTAAAAATTGAATAGTTAAAGTGTCTATTTGTGAATTATGAAAGTTGGAGGACAAAGATAAAATTTGAAATCAAGTTTAGGATCCAATATATTATTATGCCAAAATGATATATGGTCATATAAACTCAGTTGTAAACATCATTACTGAATTATAGTATTAAGTATATGACAGCAGAATCTTAGAACAAGTCAAAATAACTTAAGGAGATCAATTACCAGGAAACAAGAAGTATGATGGTATTTACTCAGCAATTATCACTTGTTTCAACTTGTTTTCCTAAATTACAGCAGCATGGGACGCTATTTCAGAAAGGGCGCCTTATTGAAACCAAATAAAAAAGGTACCTAATTCCATATAAAGCTAGATGAACTTTACAATGGAGAAAGAAGCAAAGACTGCACAAAAAGGAAGTTGAATGAAACTCCTGGCTATCAAAACATTGTACCTCCAGATCTGTTATCATTTTGATCCAATCTCTTTCCTCACCTCGTCTTTTATTTTGGGTGAACAAGAAAAGCAACCTCCTCAGAGAAGAAATTATTATTTGTCCTACTGCAGTTTATCTTCCACATTGCCTATGGAGGTTCTCTGGAGATGAAGCACATTTTAATTGAGATCACTTTCCTCAATGTACTTAAGCACAGATAGAATGCTGACTGTACAAACCATTTATTCCATGGGCAAATTGTCGCCTGTTTCTTCTTCGCCTTACAACAGTCAAAAAACCTTCTCCATCCTCATGCTTATTTTTATTTACATCAACTGTCTTTGGCCCGCTATATTTATTTGCTTCTACCGAAAGCTCCTTTTTCCCTTCACTTCCACCATGCAATTTCGTTGCACCATGTGCACTTGCTTTGGCAGAGCTAACTAAGAACTCAGACTTCTTTGTACTAACTGGAAATTCACTTGCAACATCTGAATTATTCTGTTTCGACTTCACAATGAAGCTATTTTGTATTTGCCTGGCTAGCTCTTCCCTGTCAGCATGTGAACTACTTTTTGTTGATCTTCCATTTTTGACATTAACTGCTGCCTTTCTATCAAGCTTCTCCTCTGCTAAAAATACTGGGACAGAATTATTCAACCCTGAGGAAGAATCAGAATCAATAGCCACTTTTGAATCTTCACTTGCAGCAGTAGTTGGCTGTGTTTTTCTTGGAACAAACTCAGGTGCATGTGGGTTCATGATTCTTGGATAATCGTAACCATTTATTTCAGCAGCAGGCTTTTGGTACTTCACATATCCATTTTTCATGCGAGCATGGCTTGTCCTGTGGTACAAAGGTGATCTGGGACCACAAGGAACTCTCTCAGCAATTGATGGAAATCCCACTGGTTCAGTAAGCATTCCTTGGTTGGCTCTAACATCATAGACACTAGTGACAGCAGCAGAAATCAACATATGAGTCAAATGGTAGGCGCCTGGATTGAATGGTTCAGCAGCCGCAGAGAGCTTGCTCCCATTTCGTCGTAAACATTTTTCCTCATTACTTGAACATGAAACATCTTCAGGCTCCAGGGAAGATTTATCCGACTCAGATCCACTTATCTGGACTTCATCTTCATGGATCTCATGTCTATCTTGATCATTGGCAGGTGTAGCCTCTGTGGTCATTGAGTGCCTTCCATCTTCTTCTGATGTTTCAGTTGGACTAACGCAGATCTGGGAATCAGTTTTATCCTCATTTAATTCTTCTACTTTCTCCAATAAAGGCTTTAGAACCGTACCTGGTGGCGACACTGCTACTTCTTTGTATGATAAGGATTTTGAGGCCATGGTGGCAAGAGAGGCAGGAGGAGATGGAACAGTGACATTTGATGTGTGAGAAATTTCAGCAACAGTCATTTTAGCTGCGAGTTTGGTTGACTTTTCAGAAGAACTGAAGCTGGCAGCCTTTAGTTGCTTTGCAGGAGAAAATTCACCTAAACCATTCTTAGATACCACTTTTTGTCCCTGCGGAGTAACTTCTTTCCTGGAACTGTTGTCTCGAGGGAAAATGTATTCCAAGTTTGTCTTGATCTTGGCAAGACCAGGTTGCCTTCGGTTGAACATCTTGCTACTGACATGCCCCGCCCGTGTTTTTGAATTTGCTTCTTGCCAACCTTCATCGGAGCTTGTTTCATGTATTATTTCCACTGGTTCCTCATTATTAGTGATATTAATACCTTCAACTTCTTGAGTAGCGACTCTCTCTACGTCATCTTCTTTCTTGTTAACTTCTACTGTGGTCACAGGATTTTCTGTAACATCATGATTGATGGGATTATTACTTCTTCCATCACGCTGTCCTTTTTGAGATTGATCATCTACTGGCAACACCTAAGAGGCCATAAACAGGGAAAGAGTCACAGCGTCAATTGGCAGCTTCAGAAAGGAACAATAATAGGTAACTCAAAATAACCACAGCCAAAATTACCCTTTCCCTCCTCAAAAAAGGAGGTTTGCCAGGATAAGTGTTTTCAGTCACCTAAATACCTGACATGGGGTTAAGGATGTACTGAAGTGTAGCAGGACAGATTTTCCCCATTAGACGAGCACAATATCTGTTTGATGGTCTAAATAACTTAAGGTAAGATTTTGTACTAGGACTAACTTCTAAGTGTATACAGAAAGTTAGCAGCTCTCTTTTTTGACTTCTTTTCAATGTAACAAGTTTCAGTGAATTCAAGAGTATGAAGTATACACTACCATGCTGAGTGATAAACTACCTTTGAACGTCGTTTCCTCTGCTCTTCTATGGTCTTTGAACCCTGGCCAGGACTAATGTAATCCAGTAGGTCTGACACACTACATCAGAAAGTAACGAGTTTTGGTTCCTTAGACGCAAAAGCAAAGATAGTTCAAGCCCCAGTAACACCAGTTCAAAAAAGTTTCAATACCTGAGATGACCTTTGCTAGCAATGGATGCATCTAGTCTCGGAGCTCCTGTTCTTGCAGCTTCTTGTTGCTCTAAGGCCTTCGATTCAAAGTATTCAAGCCATGCAGCAGCATCCTACATATATATTGCATATGTAACTCTCCAACTTTAAAATACAGCAACAGATTGGTGATTATTAAGAAGACCCAAGTCATTTATTATCTTCTATTAAGGACCTCATTATTACTGGGAAAATGCCCCATGTAACAAAAATAAAAGCCATATGTTAATTGCTGAATACATTTAAAAAAGAAAGCACCACCATGCAGGGAGAGAGATACATAGAGTTATCTGCAATTTCATCATTTTTTAACTGTTGAAGCATTCTGGAAAAGACTGAGATATGAAATACACGGTAGAACCATAGTGGTAACTAATAGAGAGAGAAATCAGGCATTAGATTTGTACACACCTGAGTGCGGAGATCGTCTGCTCCTAATTTTGCTTGAAGAATCTGCAATGTAGTTTGTTCATGTTGCACACTCAATGAATATGCTTCCATGAGAGAAAGAGCTATGGCTATGGCATGATAGCTGGCAGCAGTCTGTCAGAGGAACAACAGAGTTAACAAAAAATGTCAGAAAGTAAAGAATATTTTCACAAGTACCTAACTTAATAAAAGGATGATGCTGGAATATGAGAACTGAGAGAGAAAAACCTGTATATGATCTACTCCCAATAATCTTTGGTTGCATTTAAGGGCTTCATGTAGATATCTAAGAGCAATATGTACATTTCCCATGCCCTCTTCCATCATAGCCACATTTATATATGTGGCAGCCGTGTTTGGGTGAGATAGTCCACATGTAAAGTGAAGAAGAAATAAAGCACGGTTGACATACCTGGAAATCAATAATGGATTCGCTTCGGTTATCGATGTAAATAAGAAAAATAAGTTAACAGCTGAACATAGTAGGACCAGTCAAGAATTCAACAAGAATGAAAAGAGAATGTGAGAGACTAGACGGAGAAATCTTCTGAGTCCTAAAATTACAATTTGCAAAGCTCAACAAATTCGGAATCAAATAGTTGAGCAAGAAACGTAACTCTTAGTTATGACCAACTAGAAAAGAGATTCCTTTCTCACTCACTTTAGAGCCAACTCAATGTGTTGGAGACGATAGTAGAATACAGAAAGATCCCCGTAACTTTTCATTGTATCTGGATGGTCAAGTCCTAGCTCCCTCTCATTGATATCCAATGCCTTCTGTTGATAAATCGTTGCCTAAACAAGAATAATAATCATTCAGGAAGATTACTATCATATATTATGCAATTATGTATATCCAAGGAGTCTGCATTTCGTTTATCGGTGGATGCCAATACAATGGCGTGTGGCAGAACACACAAGTGAATGGAAGGTTAAAAAAAAAGTGAATTTTTGTGAATTGAAAAAAAATTCAAAAAGCTGACTGCAGGAGCTCGCATGATTGCAAAAAGAAAACATAGCTGTTTAGGAATACTTACAAAATTGTCTGACGAATATTAATATGCAAGCATGCCTAAGATAATTCTTCCTCGACTACTTTTACTAAACTTGGAAACTTTTCATTAGCTACGCTTATTAAATTTAAGAACTTGATTCTAGAAATAGATGATTAACGAGCAAGAAATGAAAATAAGGAGAAAAACAAGGCTAGTTTAATGTTGCATGCCACTTCATACATCAAAGCCAAGCGCTAAACTTTATGTTACCTGATTGAAATCTCCGGTGTGATAAAGGACAACAGCAAGGAGGCTATATGCACTTGCAGTGGCACGGTGATAGGGACCACATACAGCTATCATTTTTGCCAGGGCCTTCAAGTAAATATAAAAGCAAGTAAAGTAATGGGACGAACTTCACAGTGTGCGCATGTACTTTTATTTTATAATTTGTACCTTTGTTCCATACATTACAGCATCTTCCAACTTCCCTTTGTCAAGAGCAACCTTAGATGATTCTAGTAAAGTTCGTCCATCAGCAGAAGAGCATCCAACATGCTGAAAAGCAGATAGTAATTAAATGAAGCTTGCATTTCCAGTATTTGTTACATTCAAGAGGAAGCAGAAGAGACAAACGCTTACTTTACACGAAGGCACTACACTGATAACATCACTTTTACTGAAGGGGTATGGGCATTCCATATCATAATCTTTTGGAACCAACTCTAATCCAACCTGAACCAAAAACACATGTCATTAACTTTGAATGGTAAATTTTAATTAATGCAGCCAAGCTTACAGTACCTTATGACAAAGCCCGCGGAGGACCGTCAATTTCCTCAACTGTTGGAATTCATCTTTTAATGTCCAACCAAATCTTTCAACCAGAAAATTCCTCAACCATTGCATCTTGAGAATGTGGTTTTCATCACTCTCTTGTGAGGAAGAAAACCCGAACAAGAAATTTAAGGATGAGGCTATAGCAGCAGACAAGTTGGCCACATTGTCAACGGAGGCAATGACAGCTCTAAGTACATGCTTGAAAGCTCGAGTAACCATCTCGTGAATACAGAGAGACTGTATATGAGGAAGCTTCTCTGCTAGTTCAACCTGGATTACACAATGACATCAGGCTCATCAGAAGACATCGACAAGTTTCGATTCCGGACAAACAAAGAAATCCTGAGACAGATGAAGTAAATAAATCTTACCACATGACCCAGAGAACGCATTTGTAATCCTCTTAGATGCATGAAATCGGTAAGGGTGCGTCCATCAACTGGAGAAAGTTCCAAAGATGCAAAGTCTGTAACCTAAATAAAATTAGAAATTAGTTTCTCTTCATGTATTTCAAAATTTCATTTCATTACCAAAATACATCCGAAACATTGAATTACCAGCTTCGGGAGAGCAACTTCATCATAATACTTGTGTGCCATTTCGACAAGTTCATTCACTGACTGTAACAAGAAGCATTGTTATCAGTTAACTATGAGCTATAATATTAAAGACTGATTAAACAAGATATATCTACTTCCTCAACAATTTTCATCAAAATAATAGTATAAGTATGTTCCAAAATAACAACTGTGCTATTGACCTTCAGATGTAGATCCGTCCCACTTTCTTTCAAACGAAGGTAAGCTTCTCGAGAGATAAATCTCCTCCACTCAACTTCACACTTTGGATTTCCATTACTTAGTTCGGTCGAGTCACTTTCTGTGTTCAGAGTGCTGGCTGTCACATCATCTGCTTCATTGTCATCCATGGAACTAACATTACCTGGTTTCTTTTCGCGCTTTTTGAGCATTTTAAACTGCTTTCCAAGTCCCTTAACTATGGGTTCAGCCTTACCATCATTCCCAACCTTGTCTTCTGCTGGTGTCTCCTGCTTTTGTAGATGTTGAACCCAACAAGAACCAAGTTCCCATCTGATGGACCCTTTGGATTTATCATCCATCCTCTTTAACTTACTCAAACCATCCTTAATGATTTTATAGACCAAAGACATTGAATTTGCAGAGTCTTTCAAATTAGACAGGGGCAATAGACCACCTCCAGAAAAACCAGCAGTCACTGGCTTGTGGAGCAGAAGGCGCAAGCTGGTAAGGGTTAAAACTCAGAATTAGAAGCAAACATCTTGTGAGACAAAAAGAAAGAAATTTAACAATTTAGTCCTTAAGAAGAGTGAATCCTTCAACAAAAAGATCCCTTAGATCTAAACATGACATCACTGACCAATGTCAATTCTCATTCACAAACTTAAGTTTGAATATTGACATTGTTGACCAATGTGACTTGTGATTCCCAATCAAACTTTTAACATGTTGTTGGTTCCCAACTTGTATGAAGTATCACCTTCATACATGCACCAACAGTTATCAAAGAAAGAAAAGGAAAAAGGAAACATGCATAAATGCTTGATTGTGGTAACATGTTCAACAAAAGACCTCTACTTAAGTACATTCTTACAGATAAAATTCTTAGTCGATCAATAACCATCCATATAAAAGTTCATCTAGGTTTATTGCATTTTGTCAAACCTGTTGATGTTGAGTGCATTGGCTCCCCCATCTGGTTGGTCATCAATGTTGATATCCTGCGGCAGACTCTTACCCACCTGAATGTCACCAACAACTTTCACAATGGCGATGTAACCACAATGTTTCACAACCACCATGCTCAATGAGGATGTGTCCTGTCCAATCAAACATATCCTTTCAACTTCCAAAATTGAAATGATTGGTGACAGAAAAGATAGGAGAGTATTTTTCAAAAAAAAAATTATACACAAGGGGGAGGTGAAGGAGAAATGAGGGGATTATAAGATGGGAATCAAACCCCCACCAACAAGGTGAAAGTTCAAGAACCAATTGCGCTACCATGATTCCCCAAGACTGGAGAACTTACAAACAACTTCTACATTGGAAAAGTAACTAGCAGCACCCGCGGGGGGGGGGGGTTCCAGAAGGTGAAAAGAGAGTGTTCTATGCCTACTTAAACCCGCCACCCCTTCCCCTGGGAAGATCATGTTTCTACTTGTAAATAAAGGAGGAAAGGCAAATCACACAACAACTATACAAGTTCAAAACTTTCTTCAGGAAGCTTGTTACTTACATGTATGACAACACTTTCATCAGCAGTTACTCCTTTAATTAAATTTCTTTGAGCAACATCCTCAGCAGATACATTAGAATCTGAACTGTCGATAACTTTAACTTCTTTCAGGCTAGCCTCCCCGAAATCTCTTTTAACTACAATAGACAGGTCACCAATGCGATTCTCACAGAGTACTGAACCTGGAGCACAATTCGAGTTATCCCTCGAAGTAGAATTCATGACTTGGTATATGGCCGAGACAGCTTTAAAAATAGAGACGTCGAGGAAAAGATTATGAAGCAAAAAAGCCTTTCGGTCTCGAACCACCCTCTCCTCCTCGGTTTTGCAAGGAAGTTTTGCCAGTACTGCAAAATCTGTGGCCCATGATCTATGATCATGCTCTCCATTCCTTCCCTGACCTCCGCCATTGCCACCCCAACTCTCATCTTCCACTGGAAGGGGAATGAAGTTTGATGCAGAATCAACAATAGATGGAGGGACAAGCCATGTGTTGGCGCGGAAACCATATGGAAGATTACCAAACTGAAAACAACCAACAGAGCAGAAAAATATGCACACAGTTAATACCACTTCATTTTCCCTTGATGCTTATTTGCAGTAAACAAGATGTCACCTTGTTATGTTCTGTAAAAGCCTTCATCAAGGATTCATATGCCTGCAAAGTAAAATATCAAGCTTTTATTCAACAAACAAATAATTTATACAGAATAGACATCACAAATTTGAAGCAATTGACATTAGTTGTCTCAGTTGGTACTGATAATCAAGCGGACACAAAAAAGAGCGTGATTTTTCTTGTATTTTCTGCCTGTTTTATACATATCCATGCACGTTATCATTATCAATCAAATAGAGTGGTTTCTTGCCATTAGATACCCTTGATGAATCAACTTTTCTGTTCATACTTGTAGTACTTTTACAAAATAACTGCTGTGATAAAGAAAATAATGGCACATATATAGCAAATGTGATCGATAATTAGGGTGATTAAGTTTAATTAGTGAATAAAGAACTTGATGCACAAATAATATTTGCAAATTATACGAATGACGCTGGCAAGAATGGACATATATTGAGGCTATGAAGGTACTTACATTAGCAAAAGCTTGGCTGAGCTGTTGCAGAAGATCAACCAAGCAATGGCTTCGCATAAGTGGCTTCCCCAAAGTGTAGAAACCATTTGCTGCTGCAACCACTTGCAATGTCTTTCCATTGCATATCTTAATCTGCAAAGTGTTTTTGAATCGTCAAAATCTTCAACAATCTAGAACAACAAATGCAAAACCAGAATTTTAAAAAAAAATAAAAAAGCACCTGTAATTCAAAATAATCGCCATCTCGCCTTGTTTTAGCATTGTTACAATCCACTCTTTTCAAACCTGAAGTAGCTCAATTATAAGAAATGCACGATAAATTCTACAGTTTTCCAGATTGAAATTTGAAAAAATAGAAAGGGAGAAGAAAACGCACTCAGTATAGGCGGAGAGAGGTGAGAGAAAGAGAAGAACTCGTAGAAATCAGAGAGCTTAGGAATTGGATGTATCGCCACCATTTCATTCTCTTCCTGCGCCGCCGGAGCTGACGGCTCCAGTGTAGGTGCCACTCCATCTGACGGCGAAGCTGGTCGGCTTGAAGCATTTCGCTGCGCCTTCGACTTCTTTGCCCTAGCTTCCAAACCAGCGCCGCCGGAAACGGCGGAGGCAGTAGTGGATTTTCCGGCCTTGGGCTTAGCGAAGCGGGTAGTGCAGGCGACGATGTCGAGTAACCTCCGAACATGATCCACCACCTGAGACTCCTCCGTGTAGTCCTCTGAAAAGTTAGTGGCATTTTTGTTAATAGCAAACGAATTCCGGGCATGCGCAAAATATCAATACTTTTCGCGCGCTGAGGAACTAAAATCTTTTTAACTGCTTATAAGATAAATAAATGATTTTCTATTTTTATATTATAATCTAATTTTTCGGCCCATATAAAATTGTTAATTAAATGTATCGTAGAGATAATTGTGAATAAAATTTTGATAATTTTGCATGGGACCATCAATCATCATAAATATTGATATTATGAAAAAAAATCAGAAGTAGTACAACAACATTAAACAAGGAAGATACTCTCTGCTGGCTCTTGAAACAGATCCACACAGTCTTTTCTCTATTTTGTTTATATTAATTGTGGGAATGTTAGGTGAAGCTTTTACATTTGACGGTAATTGTGAGGTTTAATTAATTAATTATTCTAATTAGTGACTTGTTAACACCGATGCATGCCATTGGTTTAAACAAAACAACACTCCTTGGCCCATGCCTTCGGCAAATTGGGTTGGTGAGATAATTAAGACGTAAGAGTGTTAATTTAATATGAAACGAGTAAAATGAAGCAAAAATAGTGTTCATTAATATATATATTTTTAATAAACTTTTTGGATATAAGCAATTTTGTATTTCGATTACATGACGTTATAATGCCGTCCGTAAAATGAAAACTTACCTTCAACCATTCTCAGCAAACATGGCTTGAGAGTCGCGATATCTAACTTATCATTTAGCTTTGGTCCCTTCACCTGTTCAAACCACCATCACTTTTCCATATCAACACATTCTTATTTTGAAAAAATTAAAATTCAAATATAATAAATAACAACAAAATCAAAAATTAACCAATTGAGCTAACTTCCAAAATATACAAAGAGATAAAAAAGAATTCAACAATTTTGAACTACTAACCTCATGAGACAAAGAATAGTTGGTAAAATGACATGTTTCAACATTGGCAGATAGTAGCTTCGTTACATCCAGTATCTTGTCCGTCGATATACCCTTCAACAAATTCAATTTTTTAGTCGACGTTTAGACATAAAAATTGAATATCAAAAACAATTTCTAGCGAAAAAATAATAAAAAATCATTGGTCAAACAGGGCGTTTAACAGACAAAATTAGTTATCTCATCCTCCATAGCTCATATACAAGTGACAAATGCCAGTGAATCTTCGTACTTTTTTTCAATTTTCAATAGAATTTTGAATTCATCAATACCTTGAGAATAACTTGAGTTTCATAGGGAGTGATGATAGTTATGTCAATAGCACTAGGAATCACTGCAAAGAAACGAAAAAACTAAAATGTTAATTCCAGATAGATACAAATGAATTGAAAAACAAAATTGAAACGTGAATTGAACCTTTCTCTTCTTTCTTCTTTTTGTCAGTTTTAGCTCTGTTTCCTTTTCCCCTGCCTGATCTTGGTGCCATGAATCTTCAACAAATCAAATTCCCCAAAAAGTACTGAAATTGAATGAACCAAAAAATGTTTAAAATAAATTTTCAATTTATTTGATGCATATCAAGTGAGTGAGCAATGAGCAAGAGAGAATGAAAGAGGAAGAGGAAGACTAAATAGTATTGAGAAAGTTTTAGATAGCTTTAGAAGATAGATAAAGCAGTGAAAGGAAATCTAGTGAAAGGTTTTGAAACAAAGATGATAGGATAAGGTGTGGGGGTGTTTTTTGGGTTTAGCCAAAATTACACTATATGAATACCTTTTTTTTCTTTACATTTTCGATTTTCGTTTGTATCAGAGGTAAAACATTTTTTATCAAAAGCAATTTTATATTCACGACTCAAAACACAAATTATTTGATTAAAAATAAAAAAATACTTACTTTTTTCTTCTTCTTTTTTTGAAATTCTTTCTATTTCAATGGTTACTTCACTTTTGATTGCTTAAATGGAGATGAATTATTGTTATAGTAGTAATAGAATTAGAGAGGATTTTTTATAGTTTTGATGAGAAGTGGGGTTGTGTTGTGAAGAGATGGCAGTCCAAATTTAACCATGAAATTTAAGACGCATACAAAATTGGTGGACCAGATCACCGTTGGTTTGACGACACGTGGCATCCTCTTGATGGGGTTGTCCGTTTTTCTTGTTTTTTCATATGTTGGCAGCTTTTAATTATTTTTGTTAACCTATTAGGAGCAATTTCTGAGACCACAATTTTGTCACTGTTATAGTATTTTCACTAATGAATTTTTGTTTTCTTAATGAATTTAAGTTTTAGATATTGATATGTAAAAACAAAAATAAAAAAAATTGCAATCAATTTAATTAATTCTCCATTCAAAATGGAAGAGTAAGGTGAGGGGTCATTGGATCCTGTTAATTATATATATGTATTTGAGAAAATAATTATATAATTAACGATTTATCTTTGATGGTGTCTCCGTCATCTTTAAATTATTGGTCCAGGTTAACTATTTACTTGTGTGTTTGGACGGAGCTAAGCGCTCAAGAGGATTTATTCAAAACTCACTCATTAAAAAATAAATATTGTATATAAAAAGTCAACATTATTTTTCTCTTTCTTTCTATGTATGTATTAAATTTTATATGTTTATTTATTTATATTTTAAATTTCTTTAATAAAAATCCATTAAAGAATCTATTGTCAATTTCGAGGTTGTAATAGAGGTGAGCATGTGCTGGATGTGATTAAGAGAGTGTCACGAAAAACACATTTAGATAAGAAATAATTTTCAAACAAAGATTCCAGCAGTGTATTCACAAAGTTCACGTTTTATTTTGTATTACTCCTTTCGTTTTCAAAATAATGATTCTTTTTTAAAATATTTTAACTTTAACTTTACACGTAATATATTTAAGATCATAAGATTAAAATATATTTTGATATTTGGCATAACTTTAAATTAGATTTACAATATTAAAAAGTCTTCTTTCTTTTCTTAAATTCCGTTCAAAATCAAACTAGAATAGTCATTTACTACAATATTTTTCAGTTCATTTTATGAAAAAAATAAAATAAAATCAGCAAAAACTCACGAAAAATATACGTAATAAAAATTTTTAAAAAGGGCAAAATTCAACTTTAATGTGAAGCATTTGATTTTATGTGTAATAGTAATTAACGTCGAGTAAATGTGATATTGATTAACTAAATGAAAAATAAATATTATTATATTAACACAATAAATTAACTCAAAGTAATCAGGTATTTTTGACCTCGTCGAGTAAATGTGATATTGATTAACTAAATGAAAAATAAATATTATTATATTAACACAATAAATTAACTCAAAGTAATCAGGTATTTTTGACCTGTGAAGGAGACGGACTTTAGCTGAGTTAACTATAATTAGTACTTGTAAGTACAAATATTTTTTTTTTTTTGTAGATGGTATTTTTGATGTATATATAATTTTTTATTTTATCTTTTTTGTAGCTTTGGTTACTGTCATGACCATTCATGCGGTTGATTCCCCCCTTAAAAGTGCAACATATAGTTTTTGTGGGAAAATAATTTAAAATATTTGAATATGTTCTTAGATTGTCTCTAACTAGTTGAACAAAACAATGTGTTGTCATCTTAAGATAAATTTTATAATTCTCACAGCATAAACTAGTTTTATAGATTGATCTACATTTTCTTATTGGAGTATCCATAATATATAATGTCCATATTTCGTATGCTCAACTCTACATTAAATTATTTTTTAGCACTTTTAATTTTGTTGTACGTCGAATAATAGAAACTGATACAAATATTTTTGTCATAATGTTTATGTTGGTTGATTATAGTGTCAAGTCCTGAGAAGTAATTTGGAAAAAATAAATGATTAATAATGAAGATAAAACATGTAAGAAATAATTATTTTTTCTTCCTATATTAAAAGTGACAAATGATAGTAAATTTCTTTTTTTTAAAAAACGAAATAAGCAAAAATGAAAAAAAAATAAAAATACATAGATCACACATAAACTGCTCGTCTCAAGTACCTATAGCTGGAAATTGAAACTAAACTAAATGTCGTAAAGATATTTATTACTCCTTCTGTTTTGAATTACTTGTCTATTAATAAATCTTTATTACTTGATTATTTTGAAAAATCAAGAAAAGGTAAATTATTTTTTCTCTTATACCTAAACTAATTGCTTTGAAAAAATAGAAATTTTTGAAAATCCTAAATTTTGAATTCATCTACTTCATAATTAATAGAAATAAATTAATAAATTCAATCTGTTAATTATTGTTTTTAATAGGTACTCCCTCCGTCCGAAAATGTTTGTCATTTTGCGCTTATCAAAAGTCAATTTGACTAATTTTCAAAGATAAATTTGATCACATTAATTCGATATTTTAAACAAAAAAATTAGATATTCTAAAACTATATGAAAGTACTATAAATTACAATTTTTTGCGTATTAATATGATGAAAAAATTCATCGTAAAATGTTACTCAAAGTTTTTATAGTTTGACTCTAAAAATAGAAACCATGACGAACAATATCGGACAGAGGGAGCATGTCAATTTTAAAAGGAAAAATGCACAATACCCCCCTAGACTATGACCGAAAAATCAAAGACACATTTTGGCTAATCTAAAATTCTATTACCCCCTGAACTTATTTATTTTGTAATTTTGTACACCTTTTTAGCTTACGTAGTATCCAAATATCTTCTACGCGCCTCAAATGAATGGAGTCACAAATTATTCCACGCATAACAAAAGGTGTACAAAATTACTAAAAAAAAAAATCGGGGGATAATAGAACCTTAATTTTATTAAAGTGTGTCTCTGAAATTTTGATCATAATCTAAAGAGATACTTATATATTTTCTCATTTAAAATAAATAAATAGTTATTTTTAATTTTCCGTGAAATTTGTATTAGAATCCGATTATTCTAAATTCGCATTCCGAAAAAGGCTGGAAGGATTATTCAACAGCCTTGTTATAGACAACAAACGTCACTATAATCGAAGAAGGACAGGGAAGGTTGTTTGTATTTACAGTTTGGGGCGGGAGAATTGTACTTTAATTTCATTGTTTTTTCCAAAACACACAAATTCGTGTTAAAAAACCTAACTTTGTTTGTACTTATTTTGCTAAATACAAACACTCTTAACAACATTTCAATTTTTTCCAATGACTTATATTTTCAGATTTAAATTTTTAAAGCAAAAACAAAAATTTGACTAGCATTCCATTTGTGATATGTTGTGATACAAGTGAGGTGGAAAATTTAATTCAAACACAATCAATATTTTAGAAGGAAAAAAAAAAACTAGCACCCCCTATTTATGTAGATGTACAGAATTCTGTTAAAGATTTTCGATTTTCTCAACGTATGTTATATTTCCTATGTTATAAAATACACGTCTTTTTATAAATTAGTTATTACTTTATAAATTCAAGAAAATGATAATATTTCGTCTTTAATTTTTTGTCTATTTTTAAATTGACACACTTATTAAGAGAATAATACTTTGCTATTAACATAGTGAGTTTACTATCGAATCTTACTATCTCAGTCCGCTATTAATCGTCATACTTACCATTTTTAGAATCAGAACTAGCACCCCCTATTTATGTAGACGTACAGAATTCTGTTAAAGATCTTCGGCTTCTGTGTTTTCTCAACGTATGTTATATTTCCTATGTTATAAAATACACGTCTTTTTATAAATTAGTTATTACTTTATAAATTCAAGAAAATGATAACATTTCGTCTTTAATTTTTTGTCTATTTTTAAATTGACACACTTATTAAGAGAATAATACGTCGCTATTAACATAGTGAGTTTACTATCTAATCTTACTATCTCAGTCCGCTATTAATCGTCATACTTACCATTTTTAGAATCAAACTGTTACTCCCTCCGTTTTTAAAAGAATGACCCTATTTTTTTTTTAGTCTGTTCCAAAAATAATGACCCCTTTCCTTTTTTGACAACACTTTAACTTTAACTTTTCACGTAGCATGTTTAAGACCACAAGATTAAAGGACATTTTTGTATATTTAACATAACTTTAATTTAGAACCACAAAATTAAAAAGTCTTATTTCTTTTTTCTTAAACTCCATTTTAAGTTAAACTAGGTCATGTTTTTAAAACGGAGAAATTAAAATTTTAACTAATGTTGATTTAGGAAGAGCATTTTAGTATTTTTTATTAAATTTATATTGAAGTGTTATCCAATTCCTTGTTGCATACATACTTGTCAGAAAGTGAAACATAATGGCATAAGTACTAGCAAATTGTATAACTTCTTTTTGGCAGTGAATTTGACTTAATTGTCATTCTGTTGTTGAACGTTGTGATAGTATTAGTTGTTTAGTGTTTTGTGGCAGGATATCTAATGGTCAACTATGACCATTATTTCTCCATAACATTTCAATTATTATTTCTTCATTATTTTTTATAATTTACTTAACATATGTGATTTGTAGGTTATTTTTTTTTTATTTACTATCCATTATCTTCATATTCATTGTTAGAAAGACTTCTTATAGTATAAATAGTGATGGTATTCATTTGGTTTGAGATACAAAAAACACACAAGAAAAAACATAGAGTGAAAAAGTTAGTAAAAAAAGAGTTTTTATTAGTTGAAGAGATGTGTTCTTTTTTGTGGAGCTTTGAACTCAACTCTTGTCCAGAGTTGTTGAGTTATACTTTGTGAAAGTTGTTGTATCCTGGAACAAGTCAAAGAGGACTACTGCTGGACCAGTGAAAATATTTGTTGCAGTGGGCTTGAATCTCCTTAAAGAGAGCGAGATATCCGCGCATCAGCCTGAAGAGATTTTATTTTTTCATTTCATTTTCAGTTGTAATCTTGTAATTTTTGTTATCTTGTATGTTTTCACTAACAACTAAAAACATTTTACGATATATTTTTTCATCATATTGATATGCAAAACAAATGTGATGTATAGTATTATATTTATAGTTTTTGAATTAAAATTTTTTGTTTAAAATATTGAATTTGTTTTATCTAATATAACTTTGAAAATTAGTCAAATTGACTTTCAAAAAAGCGCAACATGACAAATAAAGTGGATGAATTAAAGTAATTAATTAAGGGTATTATAGGAAAAAAATTATCATTTTTTGATTTGTCAATATGAACAAGTAATTAGAAACAACTAAAAAAGAAAAAATAGGCAAATAATTAGATAAAAAGAGAATAATTGTTCTAACTATACTTTTGTATCAAAGAACTATCTTAGGGGGTCATCGTGTAGTAGAGTGTATAAGAATAATGCTAAATATAATATACTGATAATGCTTGCATTGACAATGCATGTATTAGTTATACTTACATTAGTAATACATAGATTATTTGAATATGTTCTTAGATTGTCTCTAATTAGTTGAATAAAACAATGTATTGATATCTTATCTTAAGATAAATTTTATAATTCTCACAGCATAAACTAGTTTTATAGATTGATCTACATTTTCTTGTTGGAGTATCCATAATATATAATGTTCATATTTCGTATGCTCAACTCTACATTAAATAATTTTTACGCATTTTTAATTTTGTCGTACGTCGAATAACTGATACAAATATTTTTATCATAATGTTTATGTTGGTTGATGATTATAGTGTCAAGTCCTGAGAAGTAATTTAGAAAATAAATGATTAATAATGAAGATAAAACATGTAAGAAATAATTATTTTTTCTTTCGTATATTAAAAGTGACAAGTGAAAATAATTTTTTTTTAAAATAACTGAATAAGCAAAAATGAAAAAAAAAATACATTGATCACACATAAACTGCTCGTCTCAAAGTACTCATATGAAACTAAACTAAATGTTTGTAAAAAAATTTATTACTCCTTCTATTTTAAATTATTTGTTTATTTTTCTTTTTTTAATAAATTCTTATTACTTGATATTTTGACAAATCAAGAAAAAAAAATTTTTTTATACCTCAACTAAATGCTTTGAAAAAAATAGAATTTTTGGAAAATCTTGAATTTTGAATACTTCATAATTAATAGAAATAAAATGATAAATTCAATCTGTTAATTGTTGTTTTTTAATAGGTACTCCCTCCATCCAGAATTGTTTGTCATGTTGAGCTTATCGAAAGTCAATTTGACTAATTTTCAAAGGTAAATTAGATCAAATTAATTCGGTATTTTAAACAAAAAAAATTAGATATTATAAAACTATATGAAAAGTACTATAAATTACAATTTTTTTGCATATTAATATGATGAAAAAATTCATCTTAAAATGTTAGTCAAAGTTTTTATAGTTTGACTCTATAAATAGAAATCATGACAAACAATATTGGACAGAGAGAGTATAGTATGTCAATTTTGAAAAGGGAAAATGCACAATACCCCCTAGACTATAACCGAAATTTCATAAACACATCTTGACTATTCTAAGATCCTATTACCCTGAACTTATTTATTTTGTAATTTTGTGCACATTTTTGGCTTACGTAGTATCCAAACACGCTTCAATTGCGTGGAATCACAAATTGTTCCACGTAAGACAAAAAGTGTACAAAATTACAAAAAAAAACAAATTCAAGAGTTAATAGAACCTTAATTTAGTTAAAGTGTGTCTCTGAGATTTTGATCATAATCTAAAAAGATACTCATATATTTTCTCATTTAAAAATAAATAAATAATTATTTTTAATTTTATGTGAAATATGCATCAGAATCCGACTATTCAAAATTCGCATTCCAAAAAAGGCTGGAAGATTTATTCAACAGCCTTGCTATAGACAACAAACGTCACTATAATCGAAGAAGGAAGGTTGTTTGTATTTACAGTTTGGGGCGGGAGAATTGTACTTTAATTTCATTGTTTTTTTCCAAAACACACAAATTCGTGTTAAAAAACCTAACTTTGTTTGTACTTATTTTGCTAAATACAAACCCTCTTAACAACATTTCAATTTTTTCCAATGACTTATATTTTCTGATTTAAATTTTTAAAGCAAAAACAAAAATTTGACTAGCATTCCATTTGTGATATGTTGTGTACAAGTGAGGTGGAAAATTTAATTCAAACACAATCAATATTTTAGAAGGAAAAAAAAAACAAAACTAGCACCCCCTATTTATGTAGATGTACAGAATTCTATTAAAGATCTTCGACTTTTGTGTTTTCTCAACGTATGTTATATTTCCTATGTTTTAAAACACAAGTCTTTTTATAAATTAGTTATTGCTTTATAAATTCAAGAAAATAATTAATATTTCGTCTCTAATTATTTGTCTACTTTTAAATTGACACACCTATTAAGGGAATATTACTTCGCTATTAACATAGTGAGTTTACTATCTAATCTTACTATCCCAGTCCGCTATTAATCGTCATACTTTCCATTTTTAGAATCAAACTGTTACTCTCTCCGTTTTAAAAAGAATGACTCTATTTTCTTTTTAGTCTGTTTAAAAAAGAATGATCCCTTTCCTTTTTTGGCAACACTTTAACTTTAACTTTTCACTTGACATGTTTAAGATTACAAGATTAAAGAGCATTTTTGTATATTTGACATAACTTTAATTTAGAACCACAAGATTAAAAATCTTATTTCTTTTCTTAAACTCCATTCCAACTCAAATTAGGTTATTCTTTTTTAAACGGAGAGAATAAAATTTTAACTAATATTGGTTTGGGAAAGAGCATTTTTTTTTTTTAATTAAATTTATATTGAAGTGTTATCCAATTCCTAGCTGCATACATACTTGTCAGAAAGTGAAACATAATGGCATAAGTACTAGCAAATCGTATAACTTCTTTTTGGCAGTGAATTTGACTTAATTTTCATTCCGTTGTTGAACGTTGTGATAGTGTCCGTTGTTAGTGTTTTGTGGCAGTATATGTAATGGTCAACTAGGATCATTATTTCTCCATAATATTTCACTCATTATTTCTATTCTTTGTAATTTACGTAACATATAACTTTTAGAAAGAAATAAAATTTCTTATTTATTACTAGGAAGATTTCTTATAGTATAAATAGTGATGGTCTTCATTTGGTTTGAGACACAAAAAAACACACAAGAAAAAACATAGAGTGAAAAAGTTAGTAAAAAAGAGAGATTTTATTAATTGAAGGGCGGCATTTTTTTTGTAGAGCTTTGAACTCAACTATTGTCCAGAATTGTTGAGTTATACTTTGTGAAGGTTGTTGTATCCTGGAAGGGACAAGTCAAAGAAGATTACTGCTGGACCAGTGAAAATATTTGCTGCAGTGGGCTTGAATCTTCTTAAAGAGAGCGAGATATCCGCGCTTCAACCTAAAGATATTTTATTTCTTAATTTCATTTTCAGTTGTAATCTTGTAATTTTTGTTATCTCGTAAGTTTTCACTAACAACTAACATTTTACGGTATACTTTTTCATCATATTGATACGCAAAATAAATGTGATGTATAGTGTTATAGTTTTTGAATTAAAATTTTTTGCTTAAAATATTGAATTAGTGCAATCTAATATAACTTGAAAATTAGTCAAATTAACTTTCGAAAAGTGCAACATGACAAATAAAAGTGGATGAATTAAAGTAATTAAATAAGGGTATTATAGGAGAAAAAATTATCGTTTTTTGAGTTGTCAAAATGAACAAGTAATTGAAAACAACTAAAAAAGAAAAAAGTGGGCAAATAATTAGAGAAAGAGAGAGTAATTGTTCTAACTATACTTTTGTATCAAAGAACTATCTTAGAGATCGTCGTTTGGTAGAGTGTATAAGAATAATACTAAATATAATATAATGGTAATGCTTGCATTGACAATGCATGTATTAGTTTTACTTGCATTAGTAATACATAGATTATTTTTGTGAATTGTGTGGTTTGATGCATAAAAAGATAACATGCATTGCATAAAAAAAATAAATTACAAAGATACCTTCCACTATTATGGTAGAAAAGATGTTAAAAAAGGGGGCTTTAATCATGTCAACGCGTGCATTAAAACCATTACATTGTTAATACCTAGAATTTAATGGCATTAGCAATACACACATTATTACACAATAGAGTGTATAACGGTAACAAAGAATAGTTATATATATGTTGAAAAAAAGTACCAAATAAGGTACTAGTAAAACACAAGGCTAATGCATGCATTATTTTTCCTAATACACTCTATCAAATAATTTTTCTAACTATACCTTTGTATCAAAGAACGATTTCTTCTTTATAGTAAATGGAATCTTGTATTAATTTTCTTAATTGACGTGAAAAAGCTAAAATCATAAATATTTTGTCATAAATAAAAGTGAATGATTATAATACGAGTTAGATGAGTATTTTCACTTATTAATTGTTGGGAAAATCCTTTAGGCCAGAAAATTTGGCCAAAATTTAGCCACAATGGTATTATCTATGCTAATTTTCTTTTATGAACACTTTTATCATAATTAACAAGGGTAATATCATAACTTTACTAGTTTCAAAAAAGAATCGAATTAAAACTTGAAAATTTTTCAAGTTTAAATGAGGGTATAATTTATTTATTTTTATCTTTATTTAATTTATCAAAATAAACAAGTAAATCGGGACAGCTAAATGAGGAAATCCATAAAAACGAAAGGGAATATATATTACGAACGAAAGTTACTATATTCAGATAAACTACATCTGAGAAAACTTAATTATGGTTTGGCCGGAAAAATATGAGATGAAACTCATTATTAAAAAAACATTGAACTTGTAGCTAATAAATTATTGATTTTCATCTCTTTATTTTTTGTTATTAGTTTGGGAGCCAACTATATTAAATGAAACCGAATTCAAATTAAATGCTGTACTGAGAATTTAAAGCAGAACAGGAAAAATAGAGGGGAAAAAAAATTTTAGGCATTAAATAAAATTTGACTATATCATTAAAAGAAGAAGTCATTAAAAATAACTAACTAACTCAGTCCATTAGTAACAAAATTCCCCATATTTTGGCCAGGGATGTGCACAATATCTAGTTAGGTTTTATTTGATAGTGAAAGGCAACTAAAACATACAATAATGTCTATGAACTTTAAAAAAATGATCGAAATTATTGTAAAGAAAGTTGTTTCATCCAATTTTAAGAAAACAACTTTAAATTAACATTTGACAGTTAAATATTTTCTTAAAAAAGTGAGCTCTCCATAAGCAACTTTTTTTTTTTTTTACTTTTAGTAACATATGATATGTTGAATTACTTTTTCTTTATTACATATATATAAGGGGGGAAAAATAAAATACAATTGATTATATGTTAAAATTGATATATATATATATATGAAGTCCAACGAGAAATGTGGTGGATCAGATTGATAAGTATTTGGCCATTCTTAACGAGAGATTTCGAGTTCGAATTTTTCTGAATATTGAATCTCCTTTATTAAATATTTTATCCCAATGTAAAATTTCTTGAGTGTTTTACTTCATGAGTGTTTCTTTATGGAGCATAGCACTCAATTTTTATCCAAAATTTGGTGATTATATATATAGTTTTATTTGATTGTTGTATTCTGAAGGAAGACTGAAGGGACAAGTTAAAAAAATTACTATTGGACTGATAAATATTTATTGTAGTAAATTTAAATATCTAAAGAGAAAGATATATTTATGCTAAATAGATAAAGAAAATATAATATTAATTTGATTTGAAGTTTATTAAGTGGAAATAAGCAAACAACCGATGGACAAGCAAGTAACACAAACGTGCATGTGACCATCAGTTGTCTGCTTTATCCACACTTATATATTAGTAGTGAATATAATAACCAACACCTCTCTATATATATTGTATGTCTTTTCATCTTTAATTGAGTTTTTTTAAAACATCTAAAAAAAAATTAAAAATACATAAATTGAAAATTAATACCAACCCCGCAACATAAAAGAAATTTAAATTTTCTTCTGTCACTTGGTTGGAAGATTAAATTATAAGAAATTTATTGGACCTGTATATTTTGATAAGAGAATAATTACACGGCTCTAAGGAAAAAATGAAAAAATATAAATACTTTATATCTACCAAATATCCCAAGATTTAATTATATATTCTCTTTGTTATTTTTATTTTGTTATTTATAAAAAAATCATAAAAAAGTTAGTAATAATTAATATAAATATTAGTATTCGTACTCCCACGTGTTGCATGGATAATTTAAATATCATAATTTTTCTATAAAAATTTATTATTCACTTGAATTAATTTTTATCATGAATTCCCGTTTGACTTTTTAAATTTCATATATTTGAAAATACTACAAACCAATATAAATAATAATTTTTAAAAAATATTTTTATAATAATTTTAATTACAATTTAGATATGTTTCTTGTAGGCCCAAAAACCTGTGTTGACAGTAGAAAATTCTCTGTAATTAACTTTTATATGATATCATATTACTCTCTCCGTCCGAAATTATTTATTATATTGTGTTTTTTCAAAAATTTATTTGATTAAATTTTTAAGTTAAATTAGATCATATTAAATAAATATTTTAAATAAAAAAATTACATATTTAAAAATTATATGAAAAGTACTATTTGTTGCAATTTTTTGCATATTAATATGATGAAAAAATATATCTTAAAATATTAGTTAAAATTTTAATAATTTGACTATAAAAATAAAAACTATGACAAATAATTCTGAACGGAAAAAGTATATAGTATAATATAAAAATAACACAACATAACGGCCGATTGAATGTTTCACTTTATTAAATGTAGGTGTATTCTTGATTACTCTGTTTAATTGCTATCAGATGATAATTAATTGATTGTGATTTGTGTAGCTGAGAATTAATTTTCTTTATTATTAGGCAGCCAATAAATATTTCTCTTTAAATGGTGGTGCCTTAATTACGAGTAATTTCTTTTTTAAGAATTTGTCAGAAAATTTAAAAAATTATAATATTTTTTTATTTTAAAATTGGCTACACTTTCTTTTTTATTTTTAGTTAAAGATATTAAAATTAAAAAGGTAAACATATTTTAACAAGTAAATAACATGGAAAAACATTATTCTGGCCACTTCCTTTTCTAAAAAAAATAATAAATACGCTCTCTTTCATTTCATAGTTATTTGTCCATAATGAAAAAAATGTTTGTGCTATAATATTCACGAATATTAGTATTTTTTTTAAAAATAATTTGTGGAGTTACTTTCTCTATCCATTTTTTATCTGTGCAGAATATAATAAATTTAATATTTTGAAAAGTGCATCAAAAAATAATTATAGTTTATGATAAGTAAAAGATTAGAAATTAATTGATAAATTATTTTTTGATTTTCTAATATAAATAAGTGAAAATAGACATCAACTTTTAATACGTTGAACGAGTAAAATAGATCCGTAGTTAATGTTAAAGGTACAATAACAAAAAAAAATCTTTTATATTCTAAATGTTAGAGTTAATTTCTTTTTGTATTTACTTAAGTAATTAATAATTATAATATTTTAATTAATAAATATCTAAAACAAAATAAGTATAATAATTAAATAAGTCCGTTGTTATTTAATTCCAGTAATATAACTTATTGCCAAAATCAAACCGTTCCCTAGAAGTTAAATATGTACAACTGAAAATCTAATGTCAACCCCACAAAATAAAAAATACAATTTTCTACCGTCACTCTGTTGAAGAGATCTTTTTTTTTCTTATTAATAATATAAAATATAGCCTTTTTTATTTATTAAATTAAAGAAAGATGAAATGTTTTTTTCTTATTGTCGAAGAGAGATCTTCGTTGACGTAATGTATTGGTTTCATCAATTAATTTAAGTGGAGAAAAAAAAGGGGCAGAGCATTGCAACTCTGTGATTTAATCCGATATTGAAGTTTTAATTAAATTTTGAATTGTTCGAACTGATTTGAAAGTTAATATTTCTAATAAAAATTTTATTATACCTAAAATTCGATCCCAAGAACTCTAATTAAAGGTAAACCACTCTTATTAGTGCACCACAAATTATGTCGATAATGACTAATATGAATATTTACCACAATATTCTTTTTTTTTCTCAATACTCATATTAATTAATATATATCCTTAGTTCTTGGAAAATAATTTTAAAAAAAAATTAATAGTGATGATAAAATAAAAATGATAGTTTATACTTTTTTTTAATATGATCAAACTGACATATGAAATAATTTCATTATAAAAAAATTATTAAATAAGTAAATTGAAAAAGGGAAAATGCTGTGAAAATATCCTAATTTTGGTCAAAATTGTTATTAGGAGGATATCAAATTTTATATAGGACATTTTACTCTGCACTATTTAATAGTAAATTTAAAGGTATATATATGCCTACATGAACTCGTTACTATTTATAATTAAAAAATATTTATGATGTCCACATGAACATATATATATCTTTAAAAAACACTATTAAGTAGTTTAAGAATAAAATGTCTTTTTCAAATTTTAATTTTCTTACAACAATTTTGATCATAATTTAAATATATTTAAGACCTTTTTTCCATTAAAAACTATAGGAGAAATATTATGAATCAATCCAATTAATGATTTAAAAAATTTCTTTGAGAAAATTTAATTACTTTTATTTATTGAACTCCCCAAATAATAGAGGAGGTATTATGTTTCTTATTAAGTCCCTAATCTATGTTTTTTGTACGAAATTATCTCTAATAGGCATGATCTGATAATATATTATATATAATGTAGGACCAAAAATAGCATAACATAATAAACAGCCCATGAATTTTTCACTTTATTAGAGGTAGGTCTATAATCTATTTTTGAATAATTAGTGTATTTAATTACATTAGAAAATAATAGATCATGTGATAAGCGGCAATTATAGAATAATAGACTATGCATAGATGTCACTTTTTCATATAATTTTTACTTGGTCATATTTTAAAAGAAATTATGTGTTTTGATTATTATATTTTTATTTATTTAAAATATTAATTTTCTTTTTCTTTCTAATCTCTCTTCAATAAATAATAAAATAGTTTATTAAACAATCACAATATATATGTATATATGTGCTCTTCACTTAGCCTTTTTTATGCTAATTAGTCGATAATTGTTTTTTTTTTTTGAAAATGATCTCACCTCTCTTTAATTATAATTAATTAAAATAAAAGATAGTGTTGGGCAGATCAATTTATTAATTGTATTGCTGTGAACAAGCCAATGAATAATTCTCTTTAAATGTCCCCTTGAAACTTGTAAATATGTATTGGGAAGGTATAATTTTGCCATCAAATGGTGGTGCCTTAATTACGAGCCATCACTTAGGTTCTCCCCTCTAATTTCATTTTTATCGAGTAATTACTTTCACGTGAATTTTGTTTTATTTTTTATTTAAAATTTTGTATTTTTTTAATTGTCGTGATTTCTGATCTAGCTAATAATTTAATATATTCATTATTATTATTGTGGTGCTCTAAAGTACATGAAGATTTTACTCATCGAAATCAACTACTTCATCCGTCTGGTATTGTTTGTCATGGTTTCTATTTTTAGAGTCAAACTATAAAAACTTTAACTAACATTTTAATATATATTTTTTCATCATATTAATATGCAAAAAATTATAATATATAATACTTTTCATATAGTTTTAAAATATCTATTTTTTTCTGTTTAAAATATTGATTAATATAATCTAATTTAATTTTGAAAATTAATAAAATTGACTTTTGAAAAACATAATATGACAAATAATTTCGGACGGGGGAGTAGGAGATTATTTGTCATAGTAAGTGTATCACACACACTTCACTTTTTTTATTTATTATTAAAAAAGGTATAATAGAAACAATTTTGGATAGAAAAAAGTGTTCAATAGATACCAGTCCTAATTAAATTGTTTAAGTGAATTATACAGACAACTTTAAGAGATCGCAGATAACTTAAGCCAAAAAAACACGTAGATGAACATTGTTTCCTTCTCAAAGTATATGCTGATAGAAGTAGAATACAAAAACTTATTTGTAATATTACAAACGAAAAAAAAATGAAGGAAAGAAATATTTAACTAGGACTAATATAGCAAGAGTTTAATTCAGTGATATTATTTTTTCCACCATCCATTAGATATGTACATGCACAAAACCTTAATTAATTCTTGAAATATGTAATTATTGTACTCACCTTCTATTTTAACGAATATATATAGGCCTATAAGGATCTTTATTTCTTTTTTCAAATTTGATGGTTGGTAGAAGTACATAGAATAATTTCATGTTTATGAATTTTCTGAAGTGTATAGATGGTATGTATATACTTTCAGTTATACTTTAAAGTTATATATATTTCTATCGTCAATTTTTTGGTATATGTGTACCCTCAAAGCTAACAGTTGGATACGTAACTTTATCTCAATAATTTATTCAATTTTTTACACAAATTTGCAAATTCACCCATCTTCCATAATAACCCATTTATGACCCAATTATAACCCAAACACTATTTCTTGGTGACCTAAAACAATTATTTCAAAAGGAACTTTCGCAAATAGTCATTATATATGATAAAATAATTATGCTTTATAATTATAGTTTGCATATATACTGATTGTACCTACAGTTTAAACTGCCTTCATCATTCACATGTTTGTATAATTCAATTATTTTTGTATATACTCAAAATAACAAATTTATACATTACAAACATTAGAAGTGTAAACAATTATACATATTCTGAATTGCACAAAAGTTATACAAACTATATCATATAAATTCTGAATTACACAAACGTGCGAATTGTATAAAATTAAAAAGCTAAGCCGTGTAACTATAGCTAAAAATAGACCGCGAACTGTAAGTAAGATAAACTTTAACTATGTTAAGAAATTATCCTAATATGTTTACTTATGAGCGCAATTTTTCCTTCTTTGAATATCACTCCCTCCGAACCCTAGCTCTTCTTCTTATTTACTAATGTTATCTTTTGTGGTACCAAATTAAGAAAAGAGATTGTCACCATTTATCAATTCTCAAAATCCAATTAAGACCTAAATTATTCAAGAAAAAAATGACGATAAAATAACAAATTCCTCTTCTAATATTTTTTAATTATATCGATCATACACTTTTATTCATAAATAAATCTATACCTCTTTTTCTTGTGAGTTACCAATCATTATGTGGTTGGTGTATCAGCTAATGAGATTTGAATCAGTAACTTGCAAAACTCACCCATCTTCCATAATTACCCATCTATGACCTAATTATAACCCAAACATTATTTCTTGGTGACCTAAAATAATTTTTAAAGAGGAACTTTCGCAAATATCCATATATGATAAATATAATTATGCTCAATAGCTATAATTTTTCATTTTTATATAAAAAAATATCTCATCTCATGATATGGAATCATCGTGAAATCGCATGTTCAAGCGCTGATTTTATCTCACGATTCTATATCGTGATATGATATCGTATGACCAAAAGCCTACTAAGTATAAAATATGAGATTTTTTAACCTAAAAAATAAAGAAGATGTTATTATTTCGAATATTCAAGAAGATACTTATTGTTACCTTTTTCATATGCTTACAAGAATCAAAGTCTCAATTTAAAGAATATGCGTCAGTCAAGCCGGGAAAAGATTCTTAGTTTTTTTTGTATCTTTTATTTAAGTACAAAACGGAATTTGTCATGAAATATACTGTGAAATTAACTTTTATACCAAGACAATATATAAAAAATAATTACACCATCAATCATGTCATTTTAAATGTAATTAAATACCACTTATTCCTAATTAGGTCAGTTACATCTTACGTCGAACTAAATATTACTGATTATTATTCAAAGATGGTTGACTAGAAGAAGAAAATAAAGGGAGGGGTGGCTGGTGGGAGGTCGGTGTTATATTGGTGACGATTGATCGTGATGTTTATTATATGATAAGTTATTGCGATTTTCTTTTTATCCGCATCAGAAAAATCTCATACAATTAATATCAGTTTCGTAAGACGCAATTTTTTTTTGACTAATGCTGACAATACAAACTCTAACCATAGAAAGCAACTAGATGAAAAGATCGAGCCCCAAATGAACAGGCTGAACCCAGGCAAAATAGGAATAACAAATAAAATGAAGTACGTAACTTGCACATGGTCAACTGCAAGTTATGAATTATGATATTTCACTAAATTTTAAGTTATATTTGAATCGAACACCTTTAAATTTTAATAAAATGTTTAAATTAGATAATTTAACTTAAATTTCGAAAGGAAAAATTTGTGTATTTTCAATTATTTACTAGATTACTAGTTAAGATAACTGCATAAAATATATCTTCTTATACATGTAATCAAGTAGAAAAAAGACATTTCGGCTTTTCAAGGTGAACGTATATAAACAAATGAAAACACAAGCGCACAAAAAAATATATACTCAAAACTGGAAATGTCTGATTGGAATACATTATTAGAAGGCAAAGAGTTAAATTGAAATAAACTTAGTTTAAGTGCGTAAATAAAACAATCTGACAAATTTCAGGAGCTAGTCATGTATTAAACCTTATTATTTTTATATTGTTACCTTTGTCAAAAAAACCTTATTATTTTGTACTGCTTATAAATTAACAACCTAAAGAGCTACAATATGTATACACATTACATATATTACATTGATATGCCCTTTTGAAATTTTTGACAATTTCTATTTTGCCCTTCATGGACTCCCAGATTTAGGCGAATTTGGAATTTAGAGTATTACATCGAGTTTGGAATGTATATGATCTTACAATATGTATACACTTCAGAATATCCATGTACATATATTACATTGTTTTAAACACAATTAGTATAGTTTATCTCCCAGAACTCACCTAAAATCCAGAATTTGTAATATGTACCCCTCACTTTTGGGGTCTTTAACTTTTTGTATGTAATAGGATCGACTAGAATTTCGTAAGACGTTTCAAATTTTATGACTATGGATGACAATAATGTTCTACCGCAAATAGTTTCAATGTGAATGTTGGAAGAGTTTCCTTGAGGCAGAATTAGTTCTCATCCTTTAAAGTGTCTTGTGTAAAAACTTTACATTACTTAAATATCAACTATAATTACACTAGTACAGAAACTTTTTTGGACATGGACTTCAATTCCATGTACTTTGAAAGAGAAAGGAGAAGAGGGATGTCCTGGGGTGGGGAGCACAAGTTCACTCATTACTTGTTGCCGTTATATACGATTGCATTTACATTTCAACTATTTTTGAGTTTGGACAGGATCATAATAATTCCTCTATGCTTTTCAAGATAGAGAAAAGAGGGAACCTTAGAAAGCCTTATCATATGAACACTGCTGCAAGTGGGATGACATCAGGAATGGTTGAGAATCCACGGTTGAAGGTTGTGCATCAAACTCGGAAAAACATTCTAAGAGCATCGACTACTTTCTCAGGCCTGCCAAAAAGAATGCAGCATTGACTCATGAAAAATTCTTTTAGTTACATGACACTAATATCCATACAAGTGGAAAGGTTAAAATCTATTACCAATCCTCTTGAGGCATATGGCCAGCGCCTTCAATGAGCTTAAGCTCGACAGATCGAGGATTTGCCTTCTGAAATTCCTCTGCAATTGATTGTGGGAGATACTTATCTGATATTCCCCAAGCAACTAAAATTGGTTTATCCCAGCTGAAAGTAACCAATCGAGTTTCCATATTACCCAGAATGAAGAATAATCAACGTCAGTAGCAGTTAGAACTTTGTTATATTTGAAATAGTCAAGAATTCTGGTCAGAGTCATATGCTGGATATGATCTACTAAAGGAAGGAACAAGACATACAAATGGAATTTATAGTTGAACTACATCTAATATTGTGTAATCGTATTTGCAACAAGCAACTGTGCAACATCCAGTAGCTCTTGAAGTAAGGTGGGCTTTTGCACTTCACTTCTTCGTATGAAGAGATTTAGTGACATTGAAAGTGAAGAGATGTAGCTAACATAGTTTATGACATCTAGTATGTTTAAATGTAGTGAAAGCACAACAGAGCTAGGGAACTTTTTTTGAAGGAGGAGAATCAAATTGTATCACTGCACAATTTAATCCGATACAAGGATTAAGCTTTGTTGCTTGATATGAGGAATAAACCTGAGATACAGAACTGTTTTAACACAAACTTTATGCAATAGGCATAACTAAGGAAAATGGAATAGATTATATACCTTCCAGCTGCAAAACCAGATGATATTTGAATTGCAGTCTCACTGAAGTTAGCTCTCTTTGCAGCTTCCAACAAAGCTGAAAGTTTAAAGTACACAGTTCTCAGATTCGGGATTAGTCAGTAAAACATGATTAGAAGTTTTGATGATTTTCATGTTTCTTGTTTTTTAATCTCAAGTTCATAAACAATAAGCTTTGCTTCAACAATCTTAAGACTTTTAAAACTAAGACTTGGTGTTCTCTAAGTAGTACATAATCACTTTGTTTCATTCTTCACTTGAGTTTCTTTTTGATAGCCGTCAAAGAAAGGCGTTCATATAGCATTTAGCGCATAAATGTAACTTCTATGCCTTAGAATACGGTAAACACTGCTTTCACAAATGACAATAGACCATGTGTATTGCCGCTAAGTACTGCTAGATGATTAAGCATCATAAACAAATAACTACATTTGAATGAAAGAGAATAAGAACATCTACAGCTATATCTGCTTTTTTTTTTGCAGAGTAGTAGAATAAGATGCAGATAACAAACCAAATCCAGGTCCACTGCTTGACAAATATGGTAGTCGGTACACATCAGCCTTCTCCAGCTTTAAGACATAGCTGTCATGATAACATTTTGTTACATAACGAAGTTGTAGGAAATGAGTAAGATTAAGTGGAGGGTAGTAAATTTCGAGTGCATTAAAATATGGGAACTTATCATGCCATAGTTTACAAAGTATTTGTTTTCACCCAATTGTATTCACATGGAAATTTGGTCTAGTCAATGTTAGCAAATTCAAACTTCTTTTTTGTTCCCTTTTAGGTCATAAATTGGTGTGAATATTCAGGGTACTACTGCATTCTTTAACTTCCAAGTTAATCAACTCATGTCAATTCTCAAAATCCATAATCCATAGATACAAGTGATAAAAAATGCAAGAACAATGTGAGATGCTCAGTTCTGAAAAGATGTTAGCTGTTTGAAGATAAATGTCATAAATATATGATGTGAACATGATAGAGGCTTTTCTTTTGCATAACTGTTCACGTCGGCTAAAAGTACAAAAGAGCAACATGGAAGGGTGAGGGAGATGGCGTTGAGAACAGCAACAGCCCACAAGGTACCAGGTTTTTGTTTCCTTTTGCTAAAGGAGAACACAGGCCTAGCTTTGTAGAATTAGTCAGTCACAGGAATTGGGGAGTGCACAGCCAAACTTTTTATTTAGCAAGGCCATTAACATAATGACAATGAGCATCAGATGGAAATACTATTGCAAGTTCAGAAAGAGAATCCTGAGGATTCAGCGTACTCTTGTTTTGAAATAACTCTTACCTGATCTTAATAATTTCTGGTCTAAATACATGGCAGAGTATAGCAACTAATTTAAAATCAATCAAAGCAATAAAAATCATATAGTTGTAATTAAAATTTTCTCAAATTTAAAGATGCATTTTGGATACCTACGCGCTACCTGCTTCAATAAAGCGCTCAGCCATTACTGCATTCTGGCAAGTAAATTCACCGAAGAAGGGAATTCTAATGCATAAACAAAGAAGAGAAGTTCAATTAGAAAACAGTGAAGTGATAGTTCAGTTTGAAAAGCAAGGAGTTAAATGAATACTGAACATCTCAAAAGCAACAAAGCAAATTTTTTTTAATAAACAGAAGAACAAATAACAAGAATAATTGCTCTATGTATGTTGATTAGCAGTCGCAACAAGTTCATGGCAACCTTTAGGAAATTGTGTCTCAACAACAATCTGAAGAAAATGAGAATCCCGGTGGAGGATTAGGGTAGAAGGTTAGTAGCTATTTTAATAACCGACTTCATTCTTAACTAATTTGGACACACATAATACACGTGCCTTGTTAAGATATAACTCTTGGACCTAACTCAACCCCAAAAGCTAGCTCATGAGGGGAGGTTTGTCCAAGTCCATATAAGGAGACCAAATTTCCATCCCTCTACCAATGTGGGACTTCTTAACACTCTCCCGCACGTCCAGACCTGAACTGGAGCGTGAACACTTCTAAATGGGGGCCCAACATCGGTGAACAACAATATTGGGATGGGCCTGGCACAGATACCAATATGAAAAATGTGCTAACTCAACCCCAAAAGCGAGCTCCTGAGGGGAGGTTTGTCCAAGTCCATATAAGGAGACCAATTCCCATCCCTCTACCGATGTGGGACTTCTTAACACCCCTTAAGCAAAGTGAAGCCCCTAAGTTATCATATTGTGATCTGGTGAAAGACGAAAATTACTAATGAAACAAAAAAGAATAGAAGGCTTTCAGTTACGATTTGAAAACCGTAATATGTGAAAAAGAGCAGTTAATGTTCTTCTAGCAACTGTCAAGAGCAGTCAATTTACTATGAGATGCAAGCAGTTGTTTAACTACACAAAAGTGAAACCTGAGCTGCTGAAAAAGTCCAGGAATAGGTGAAGAAACTGTCAATGGAGTGTTAAGAATCGCAAGCTTCAATATTTTGCTGGGATTTTTCAAGGTCCAAGTCAATCCATATGAACCCACAAGAAACCCCTACAAATATATTATCACAATAAAGATAGCTGAGAAAAAATCCCCAAAAAATGCTTCTATTATAAGAAATCAATAAATTATAAAACCATCTACAACTGCGGGAAGCCTAAAATTAACAAGGAATATCTGCATTAATATAGCTTGTAAAGTGCAAGAAAGATGATTATATTCAAGATTTTGAACTAAATACTTGGTGCTTCATTAGGGCAATAATTGGCAGTCTACATAGAAGGCTGTTTTTTTAGGCTGTCATACCCACACCAAAAACTTCTCTAACACAACACTTCAACAAATTTTTCCTGTCTGTCACATGTCCTTTATTTTGAACATGTCATTTCCCCCGTCATATTTCAGTAATAGAACTTGTTTAGTATCACTTCAATTCATGAATTGCGAAAATAACAGATATGAAGTGCCTATTAATTAATTCACATTTCATTTCAATTTTATATCTCCTTAGAAAAATCAGACTGAATTTCCTTAATAACAAAAAGATAAAGTTTCTTTGTCAATTTCAACTGTAATATGTAAGAGACCTGGTATTATGTAACCTTCCGTAATAGAGGCATGTAGCTAATCCTGTATGCTACATAGAATGAGAAATTACAAAGAGAAATCTACGAGAAAAAGAAAATTTCTTCCTTGTTCAACCAAAATCTACTACATTCACTATTGTTCAATAATCATGAGTGCCAATAGTTAGCCAGCAAACATATACTTTCATCTGGTAGACTGAAAATTGATATGTAAATAAAATTTTCAATCTTAGCTTGGTTAACGTCATTCAGACCTGAACTACAAGGAAAAATGGAGATGTCACCCCCAGGACTTCAAGTAACTTCTCAAACTCTTCATGGAACTCTTTCTCTGCCAGTAAAATTGTTCAGAACTTCATAATATTGCCTAGTTAAAAAAGCAATATTCGGATAAAGTAACTGAAGTTTACAGTGAGAAGGCCTCGATACCAGTGTAGTCGAAACCGTAACCAGGTTGTGGCTTGTCACTAAATCCAAATCCGATCCAGTCTGGTGCAAAGCAGTGGAACCCAGCATCTGACAGCTAGCCACAGAGAAAAAGCCTCTTGTTGAATGATAGGGACAAACAGTATCAAGAAGACAAAAAGATTGGGAGATTTTTGAAACAGATAAAAAGGAAGAGCGAGTTATATGGCGACGCCAACAAGAAAAATTCCTCCTACTTCTAACCAGGATCACACATTAAAACAGTGACAAAATCAATAACATTACTAAATCATCTTATGTACATTCTTTTCAAGAAGAGATTCTTTTCAAATATCATACCACCTGCCTTTTGAACAGTCGGTTCGTCACGTATCTATTTTAAGAGCAACCCTATAGATTTCTTGATCTTGCAGAGAGGCACCACTGAAATTCAAAATAATAATTGAAAACTACTCAACTACATTCGTCCCATTTCATAAGACACTATATAAGATGGATTCATGAAGTTCATTTGACTTATACGTGAGTATAAATTATGGAAGAAGAAAATATTACCGTAATAGCTAGTTTGAGTATAGAAATTTAAAATTGAATACTTTGATGATTCTAGGGGAAGATTGTCTCAAAATAGAAATATTAAGGGAATGAGTGAAATGTTATTGTGGTAAAGAGAAGAACATGTAAAAGTTTAAAATTTGAATACTTTAATGAATTTAAATTCTCTTGAAAGTTGTGAAATACCACAATGAATTGGTATAAGACAATTTTAAACATGCTAGAGTAGAAAGAATGTCATTTAGTAGAGATGCACGAAACGCTAAGTAAGTGAAATATAATAGCAAATTAACACTTTGACGAAAATGTAAATGGAAATAGTCATGGCAGTAAAAGAGCCAAGGTACTGAATTTTGACTTCCTTCCTACACAATCCAAAATTTTCCAAGTCTGAAGTTCATAAAATCTAAATCAGTTGTAGAACCTGAGACATAACAACTCGATAGCTGTATGATTGTGTTGGAGCTCCATGGAGAAAGACAATTGTCCCGCGTCTGCTTTCAGGTGATCCTGCAAGAACCGAACTTGAGCCTTTTGAAGTCGTTAAAGCACAACTAGATCAATTCAACCAGAATGCAAATAAAAAACTCGCCTGTTTCTCTCACAAACCACCTAAATTTTCCTGATTTGACATATGATCCGTATTCCTTTCCTTTGTCTTCAGTTCTCTACAACAATATCACTAAGTCACTACAATGATTTTAGAATATGAAAGAATTTCAAGCTGGAAATAGTAATCTAACACGAACGCACAACTGAAAGACTTCAGCTAGCTGCATATTGTCAATGTCCTTATTGCAACACCTCACAAATATTACGCTCTAAGCAACTAAAGATACGACTAAGCAAATAAAAGTATTTCATCTCCAACAATTTTAAACTGTAAGAGAAGACAGCTCACATAATTCCAAGTCTGAGATCATTTCTCAACGTCAAAATTTCACGTGCTTCAGAGCGAGAAAAAAACTCCTCAGAGCAAATTAAATTCATAATTCGATGAATGAATGTTACTCTACAGCATTCCGTTAACAAATTCAACGAACTATAAACTTGAAAATCAAGTAAAAAAAACAGTAAGGAGAAGAAATTGAGTTACGTAAAGCATTTGGCCGACGTTTCCGTCCTCTGCAGGACTCTCAGGCATCTGAATTGCGCTTCGGCTGGACGGATTGTCAGTGACAAAACCGAACGGGTTAAATGCGGGTTTATTATCGTCTTTCTCCGAAGAAGCTCTGGTGAGAACCGGAAGTGCCGGTCCGGTTCTGCTTCTGTTTGTCCATAGCCTTGGGAATTGGCCGGTGAATTCAGCCGACGGCGAAGAAGTGGAAGCTAGAAAGCATAAAGTAGACGGAGAAGGAGAGAGAAGAGAGAGCGCCATCTCTCCCGTGTCTGTTATGAGTGGAGGGAGTTTGAATCCATCGAACACCACATGCTTTTTATTGATTCTAAATTTCTAATATTCTTTAAAGCGTGAAAAAATAAGTGGATAAATCTGAAATGCAAATTAATTCCATAACAAATATTTTTTTTGTCCAAATAGTCCCTTTCATTGTGGTCCTCAATTTTTACTACTATAACTTTTTTAACATCCTCTCAATTATTTTGATTTCTCTTTTGGTATATATATATATATATACATATATATATATATATGTATATATATATATATATGTATATCTACATATATGTACATGTACATATATATATATGTACATGTACATATATATATATGTACATGTACATATATGTATATATACATATATATATATATGTATATATATATATACATATATGTACATATACATATATGTACATATACATATATATATGTATATACATATACATATATATATGTATATATACATATATATATGTATATATACATACATATATATATATATACATACATATATATATATATATATATATATATATAAAAGAGAATTCGTTTAGTTTTGGGTATTTTCTCAAATCGGTACGTAATATCCGTAATATACCTATAATGTAGACGGGTATAATATATGAAAGTGTATTTATTTAAAAGTATTTTATTTAAAAGTTTATATTCATTTCTTCAATAAAATTTAGGTCTGGATATTTGGTTCTACGGTTCAGTTCTATTTAACTCTGATTTAATTTTTCGATTTTAGAAAAGTATGCATCGTAGGGCGTATACCAAATCAAATTAATTCAGTTCGGTTCGGCTTTTTCTACTTTGGCTCGATTTTGTTTGATCTTTTTGAATCAATTTTTCTATATAAATGAAAAATAAAATGAGGACAAACTCAAAGTATAAGATACTTAGCATTTATAAGTATGTTAAGGAATGATGTATTTCGTCATAAAACACTTATTGTGCTAACTAAAAGATTAAATTTTTTTGTCAAGAACATTGTGCCTCCAATAATTTCTCAAGAAAAAAAGGACTAAGATTGGTTCCTTTATATAACGTACATTGATAAAAATATGTTTTGAGAATTAATATTTGAAGTTAACTATCGAATTGTATATTTATTGCTACTTTAATTTGTTTATAAATTACTATTTTTATTTGTTAAAATAAAACTTTGATTCTTTGGTACATCGAAGCTCTGTAACCCTTACGCCGAATCAATGAATCGAACTTTTGAAAAAATAATACCAACACCGGATCAAAATTGATTCTTTGATTTTTCAATTTTCCGATATTGAAATTAGTTATTAATAAAATGTCATTCAATTATATTAATTTGCAATTTTCATTTTCTTGAAGGGGCAAACCGAAATCCATTCTTTTGGTTTTTCGGTTTTCCGGTATTGAAATTAATTATCACTAAAAAGTTAATTCTTTGCAATTTTTGTTTTCCTGAAGTGACAATTTTGCCCCTAACTCTGGGTTTAGTCATTCCAGGCGTTTGAAAGGCTGCATCAGTCTATCGCCGCTGCTGTCGCTGCCAATTGGGTTCTCCACCGCCGTTATTGGTCTTCTTCTCCGGCGAGTTCTCCCTCTCTCTCTAGGGGAAAGGTGAGTCCAAGTTAGTGGAATATCCTGTTCCACAGTCTCTCTTCTCCAATTTTCAGTGCACCGTCTATCAGTTCATTATATTTGTTTCTGTTTTTTTTTGTTTTGTTTGATTCAGTTTGTAAGCTTTTAGTTTTATATGGATTTTTCTGGTTTTTGTCATTATTGAATAACAAAATTTGGTAGTCTTTGTCTTTGCGATTGTGGTTGACTGTATTTTTGAGATTAAAAGGAATCAGCTTTTTCTAAATAGGACTCGTTAAATCTTCTGAGTAAAAATTCGATCAGGAAAAGAAAAGAAAGTTTTTTTCGTAGTTTATCATTACTCATTGGGATATTGAAGCTCTTTATTTACTTCGAGAATTATGTGTATGAGTTGGATGAGTGGCCTTTTCTCATATTGATTCGGGGATAATAAGAGTGTAATCATGTCGACAAAAATCTCATCCTCATTTGGAATTGAGCATGTGAGTAGGTTTACTGGACTTGTGATCCCCGCCATTTGTCCTCTCAACTGTCACTGAATGGATTTCAAAACACATTTTTTTGTCCTTAGTCTCTGACATTTAGTTGCCTTATTGAGCATTTAGGGAGGAGGTTGAAACATGCTCGAACAGGTTCTACAAATGAATAGGCCCTTAAGGTCTATATTGCGTAAAATTCTTAATATAGCAGTGACTAATAGAGCCAGTAAATTAACTCGTCTTGCTTACTATTTTGGTTTGCAATAAATAAGGAAGAATTTATGAGCTAATAGCATATACCTATCAAGCCACAGTATAAGATTATTTGTTGAATAAAATCCAGAGTTTCAAGGTTTACCATGTATGTACTTCTAAAATTACAGCATTGTAATCTCTTTACTGTTGATTTGATGTTCACAGTTTTATTTGCATTTACTATCTAGGATCAGAAACAATTTTGGAATTGGCTTATTTAATATATCTATTTTCAATAAGTAATATACATACATAAAGATAGTGGGGTGGCTTACATGAATTCTTTCTTGCTTAAAGCAAATGGTGACATATACTTGACACTTGAACATCTTATCTTTTCTCGTTTATTACTTTCTGACTTTCGACAAATTTTCTTTCCACGTGTAGTATGAGTTATATGGGCACCTTTGTTTCTTTAGCTGGATTTGTCGAACTGACCTGATCACAAATACTTGCCTTTATTTATTTATTTTTCATCTTCTCGACAGGTAATTCTTGCTTAGGGATAGATTAAGCTTGGTAGTTTGGGAAAGCAGGAGACACAACAGTGACTTTCCAAGCTAGATTACGCTTCATCAGAAAGAAGGATACTCTGAGAAGTGTAAGTTCTTAGCTTCTTCCATGACATCTAGATGTTATGAAGAAAGAATCAGTCTCAAGACTCATTGAAATGCAAAGTTCAAGATTTCAAGTCAAAGGAATAGATCTGTTCCACGTGAAAAGCTGGATAGAGTTCTTGATACATGTATCTCATTGTTGCTGACCTTTTGCCGTTCATCTTGCCCTACTTGAAAGGCTTCAGATGGAGGAAGGCATGGGAACCAGTGAACAACTTCCTGTGGATGAGGGAAGTGATAATGAGGCTGCCAGTGAGGAAGTCTTTGATATTACATGCAATGGCATTGAGAGCGATGGTGACCAAGTGCTAAACATTGAGGCCAATGAGCTTGGAACTACTGCTGGGCAAATTCTTGAGTTTGAAAGCCATGAAGCTGAGAAAAACTGTGAGCATGTGCTTAATTTTGAAAGCGGTGTCCCAAGGGACAATAGTCATCGGTTATCTGAGTTTCATAGTAATGGCCTTGAGGATCCAAGATGTGGTGATACAGCAATTAATGATTGTCAGACTGGTTCATCCCTGGGAAAGTCTTATCCCCCTCCGGTTGTCGGCATGGAATTTGAATCTTACGAGGATGCTTATAATTATTACAACTGCTATGCTAAGGAGCTTGGTTTTGCCATCAGGGTGAAGTCTTCATGGACAAAACGCAACAGTAAAGAGAAGCGCGGTGCTGTTCTCTGTTGCAATTGTGAGGGTTTCAAGACAATGAAAGAAGCAAATAGCCGAAGAAAAGAAACAAGGACAGGTTGCTTAGCGATGGTAAGGTTGAGATTGGTGGAGTCCAATAGATGGAGGGTGGATGAGGTTAAGCTTGAACATAACCATCTCTTTGATCCTGAAAGGGTGCAAAACTCCAAGTCACACAAAAAGATGGATGCAGGGGTTAAAAGGAAGTTAGAGCCAGCAGTTGATGTGGAAGTGCGAACAATTAAGTTGTACAGAACTCCCGCTGTTGAGACATCAGGCGAGGGAAGCTCAGATGAGAGAGCAGTCAGCAGCCAGATTGATGGGTCCACACGTTTAAAACTCAAAGAAGGTGATACCCAAGTCATATACAACTTCTTCTGTCGGGTGCAGCTTACGAAGCCAAACTTTTTCTACATTATGGATTTTAATGATGAAGGGTATCTAAAGAATGTGTTTTGGATTGATTCCAGATCAAGAGCGGCATATGCTTATTTTGGTGATGTGGTTGTGGTCGACACAACATGCTTGTCAAAAAAATATGACATCCCGCTTCTAGCATTCTTTGGACTAAACCACCATAAGGAGACTCTTTTGTTGGGCTGTAGTTTGCTTGCTGATGAAAGTTTTGAGACATATGTTTGGTTACTGAGAGCATGGCTATCGTGTATGTCAGGACGCCCTCCACAAACTATCATCACAGATCGCTGCAAAGCCTTGCAAAATGCAATATCTGAGGTATTTCCCCGGGCTAACCATAGGCTTAACTTGTCAATTATTTTGGACAGCATTGTCAATTCAGTAGGGGAAGTCGGGGAATCAGAAGTATTCCATGAGGTACTGTATAATACGGTGTATGGCTCTCGTAAAATTGATGAATTTGAAGTTGCATGGGAGGAGATGGCGCAGCAATTTGGATGTAGGGGCTATGGGTGGTTTCAAAGTTTGTATGAGGATCGAGAACGATGGGCTCCTATTTATATGAAAGATACATTTCTGGCTGGAATATCTATTGATCAGAATGGTGAGTTCATGTGTCCCTTCTTTGATGGATTTGTACATAAACAAACAAATTTGAGAGAATTTTTTGACATGTATGATTTTGTACTGCAAAAGAATCATCAGAAGGAAGTTGTTTGTGATCTTGATTCAAAAGAATTTAGCCCCGTCCTGAGAACAAGGTGCAATTATGAGTTACAGCTCTCCAAATTGTATACTAAAGAAATATTTCTGAAGTTCCAAGGGGAGATGGTTTTGATGTCTAATTGTTCAGGTATAGCACAAATTCACACCAATGGACCCATCATCACATATATGGTTAAAGAACGAGGGGTTCAAGGAGACACGAGTGATGCAAGAGATGTTGAAGTTACTTATGATAAAATAGGGGTAGAAGTTCGATGCATGTGCAGTTGTTTCAACTTCAAAGGCTATCTCTGCAGACATGCTTTATCTGTGCTCAACTACAATGGTATAGAGGAAATCCCAAATCATTATATATTGACTCGCTGGAGAAAGGATTTTAAACGCTTGTATGCACCAGAACTTGGCTCAAGCAACATAGATATTAGTAACCCTGTTCAACTGTTTGATCATTTGCACAGACGTGCCATGCAAGTAGTTGACGAAGGGATGGTTTCTCAACATCACTATATGGTTGCTTGGCAGGCGTTTAAGGAGTCCTTGAATAAGGTTCGTCTTGCAGCGGACAAACGTGTATCATAGTGAACTAAGTTGAGGTTTAACAATTTGTGTAGTTTCTGAATTTTTTTTTTGTACTATAATTTATCAACAGTTGTCCACACATCATTATGTATAGTGAGTGCATTACTGCATTTATAGGCCTTGCTTATAGAGGAAGTTCGAGTTTTATTATTTCATGCTTTCAGCAACTAAATAAACTCAAGACAAGTTTTAAACAGAAATAATACAAATGTTATCCAAAACCCTTACACTTAAACAAAAATCTTTTCCTTTTCTGTATGATAAAACATCAGTTGCAACAAATGACTTTCATTACAATATAGATTTGCAACTTTGCAAGGAAACATTGATGAAGTTCTGTTTGAACATAGTAAATAATTAATGAGTTCATTAATTATTTTCTAAAATTATTTTTACTTTTTTAAATCGTCTCATATTAGTTGTTCACGTTAATAAAAATTGTTATCTCAAGTGGGAAGTTTTATCCGAAATTGCAGGTTAAATTTGTTTATGTTCTCAACAAACTAGCACTGCTAGCTATTGTAGTTTTGATATGAAATTTCCGATCTGTGCTCAGATAGTATAGGGCGCTTTTAGTGAGCTATATCTCCTTAATTTTCATCTGTAAAAATGTCTACTTCCAGTTTTCCATTGTTTGAGTACCAAATATAAACTTCCTATGATTATTATTTTCATTGCTGTTTTTTTCTATCATGACCTGAATTTCATTCTTTGAATTTGAATCTTTTTTTTTTCGCCCGAGGATCCCTTTTGTAGTATTGTTCAATTCATGTCTATTTTTAAATGTAGTTCATATTCTGTGAATTTTTTTTTTTCGGTAGGATGATAAAATAACCTATCTATTTCCTTTATGGGGCAGAGTCTAACTTAAAGGTTATCTGTTACTTTTTATACTGATATAAATTCTAAGTGCTGTTTCTTTCTTTTGGGTAGGCTTGAGGTAAACCTGTAGTATGTGGTTGCCCAAAGATACTTTAGTATGCGAGTTTATTGGGAGATTTAACTAGTGCTTGTATCGACAGCATTATATACTCTGAAGCTTCTTGGATATAGAAACAGGATGAGAAAGAACAACTTAAATAAACATATATTACCGTGTCTGGTCGCCTATATTCTTTTCACCCTCATTACTGACTCAATAGAGTTTGGTTGAAATATGTGAAGTGTTATACTTGGATGGTTTATGCTCATATATATATCCCAGTGTGGAAGAAGATAAAGTAAGCATGCAAAGGAGTAAAGTACTTTAGTAATAGTGAGTTGCAGTCCTATATATAGTGGACTTGCCATGGAAAGACACAGTTCATTTTAATAAATAATATTAGGGCCAAAAGGAAAATAAAAACAATGCTTTAATGGAGGTGATACTTAGAAGATCATGCCGGCAGACGAGTTTTACGTTTATGTGTGTCAAGCAACATGGACAATTCAATGATAGTATGCTGTGGACTATCTCATTTTTCCTGTTGGTCGATTGAGTGGTTCTATCTATGTAATCTCTAGTTATGCATCTATTTCTTCTCACTGTGAAAGTAGAGAAGAAGTCACATTGATTGAAAGCGCGAATGTTCTCATGTTTAAGCACAATACAAGTAGGTATTGATGGGTCAATCATGATATACATTGCTAAGTTGAGAATGTGAATGAAGCAAAAGATTATGAAGTTGCGTTTAATACAGCTGTTGCTGATGTTCTTTGTGAATGTGGTTTATTCAACCTGAAGGGCTTCCTGTGCAGGCACACATTATGTGTTCTAAGTCAAAATGGTTTCAAGGAGATCCCACCTCAGTACATTCTTTCACGCTGGAGAATGGATATTCACCGTAGCTATGTTCTTGACTACGGCTGCAATTTTATTAACACCAAGAATCCAGTTCACAGGTATTATAATTTGTACAAATGTGCTGTGAAGTTGGTGGAGGAGGGGAGAAAATCACATGAACGATACAAGTTCACCTTAGAAGCGTTAGGGGAGATACTGAACAGAGTTAGTTTGCAAGATCATAACACTCTTTAGCTCTTTAAGAAGAGTTGTAAAATATGTATGTAGGCATACTGAATGTACACTTGTAATATTTTCTTTAAAAACTGAATGAAAAACAGTCACTAGTGGTATCTTATCTTCGATTTCTCAACAGCTTTTTAGGATCTTTTTTTCTTTGATCTTAATTATAGATTAAGCTTTTAACTACGAGTAACGTTCAGATTTATAACTATAGGAAATATTTATCAAGGAAAAGGTAGATATAACTGAGTTTATAACACTTGGAAGAGCAGAAATGCTTAACTTTTGTAGTGGCCATTTAGTCCCACATCGGAAGAAGCTAAGAAGAAGACAGCAGAGAGCTGATATAAAAAGAAAGGCCTGAACTGATGTATATGCATACCTTTCTCGGCCTTTTGGCTAAGATCAAGTGTAGTATCTGTTTTTATCAGTTTAATATCTGATATGTGGGCCATTGGTCCACACGATATTAACTCAATTTTTTAAGGGGGAGGGTCCATGAAGGTAGCTTGCTACCTGGACTCTCAAGTGTCGCCCATGCGTTGCACTACTGCACGGGCCTGGCGCACCCCACCAAGTCTAGTTCAATCTTGTAGGCTTTTAATTAATGAAGCCCATCATTTTGTTGGCAAGTGTTCTTAAAGAGGAAGTCCGCCCTCTTATTAAGTAGTTCAAAGTTTCAGTATTTTTTCGAAATTAGATATTGCAAATGTTGCAAGTATCTCCATGGAAGGATCAAATGGCATTCAGTAGGGAGGTTTAGCATTTAAACATTAGTTGCAAGAACGTTGAACTTCTTCTATGGATGTAATAGCAGTACTTAATTTTCTATTAAGAGCATTGTGAATAGCTTCCATCTTTCTACTTAGCCCATGTGCTAGCGTTTCCTCAAGGTGCATACCTTGTGTAGGAGTCTTTACCTTTCAAAAGTTACATCCTCATCTCTTAATAAAATATTTCATTATCCTAAGATGCATAGACTTCTGAATAAGACTTGCAATAATGGCACTAATATCAGTAAACAAAGATAATTCTGATCTCTTGTTATTGTTGTAATTAAATACACATCTTTATAGTGCATTGATGCAATAAAAATAATATATGAAGCTGCAGCTTGTACCTCGAGAGTTCTCAATTGCTCTTGATATTGAGCAATCAAGTGCTTCAGCTGCTGCACTTCCTGGATCCTATCATCATTGTGCTCCTTTTGTCGTTCATGTTGAATGGCCACTAAACGTTTCAGAATGATATTGTCTCGAAGAATCAGTTCTATTTGCTCCTTCAGCATCATATTTTCCTGGAAAAGAAATGGTGAATATTGAAAAATGACAGGCAAAGGTCAATAAACTAGTATGTCAAAAATGCAAATTTGCAAACATGAATAAATTGCTGTTCTCTTACTAGTGAAGCACTACAGTAGCCAGAAATCTGCTCATAAAATGCATTGAAGAACCAACAATATAGGCATCACCAAAATAGTTTTCTAGCTTAACTCCTCTGAGAAAATTAGTAAAGAAAAGTATGAGAAAAATATCATCCGCAACTCCTTAGCAGGGAATTTGTTGTCTGGTAATTCTATAGACTACAATATACTTAAATGTACAAATACCAACCTTCTGAAAATTTTGAGTTGCTTCTGCACTTGCACTAGCACTAATGGATTTCTCTAAGCTCTCCAACACAATTGTCGCACGAGGCACGAGCCCTAGCATCATCTGTACTTGTAGCACTCATCATTTCCCTCACAAACAACTCCACCCATTCTGTGCCATCAGCTGGAGGATTATTTAGGACAAAAGCAGTGTTCACTATACCTGCAAAATTTTGCATGCAAATAAGATCCTTTCTCCACAATTGATGAAAATCTAGACTTGGTTAACAAGATGTGAATGAGCTGCTAAGTGGGCACATCTATGATTTTCTTTTTTAAGAACTTGTCACACAAACATAATTTGAAACTTCTTTGCACCATTGGATGATTATCTTTTAACATTAGACATTTTCTTAATATCACATACATGTTCTTCTAGCTGCCATATATCGGCAATACATATAGTTAATTACTAAGCTTTTCCTTCTCTAAACTCCCTATGTTTCAATTTGACTGTTTGGTTTTATGGACTAAAAAGGATAGTAACAGAAACAAATTAAAACAAAGGGAATAATTCATATTCTAATTTATAACTTTAAATTTGTGTTTTTAGTTAATCTATTTACATTTCTGTTTATATCAGCAAGGTCATATACCATAAAATCATGTTGGAGAAGTAGCAATAAAAAAGATTGATGAAGAGAAGTAGCAAAAAATTAAAACGGGTAGAAGCAATTATGAGGAACAGATGGAACCAGAAATTTTCAGCAAAAATGTCATGTCAATGACCAGTAAACACCATAGAAACCAATGTCATATCAGTGAGAACTAAACCCTATTTAGGAGTACTTGGGTTGATCAACCGGTCCCCTTTTTTCTGATGGAAGGGATATCGTTGTCCTTTTCAGGGAGCAATTTTGCGATACCATGCAATTAGTGAGATAGTCAATAACACACATATTTGTAGATATGTATCCACTCCAACTTCAAAGCCTTAGGAATCATTTTGACATGAACGGAGTAATAAAAATGAGAAAAAACTAGCATCTTCTTAATCAGCACTCAGATGTCAAACATAACATTTGTACGTACCACCGTCCATCTCTCCATCAGCTTCTGAGGCAGAAACTGACTTTCCTTGTGCATGAATAAGATGAAGTTCATGCAGTCTCTTAGTAGCAACATCCAAATCATTGCCACATTCCTCCAAGGCTTTCTCAAGAAACTGAACATAATATAATAAAACACTTGCTACCCAGAAACTCGTTAAACAAAAGCAACAACAGAGTTCTTTACAGAAATACAGAATACATAAATAATCAAATCTTTGCACCTTTTAAGTAATAATTGATTGCATCTTTTGAGATTCTTATTATAGAAAGACCACCAAGAAATTTAATTGAAATCATTGAGGATTGCTTGATATTATAGGAACTAACTAATATTTCATTTTACACCACAACATATGTATTGGCACAAAGTTTAGGGAGCTACTTTCTTTTAAATATGTAGTATCATGAATGTTTAAAAGTTAGTTTGACAAAGACGCATCACCATGAGTTTAAATTTGAATGGCCTTAAATAAAGTTGTGAAAGTAGATTTAGAAATGAAATGTTCCATGATGAAAATGATGTCTTATAAATTGATGAAGCTTAAAGAGCTTAAACACATTCTTTAGGCTTAACCAACTCCCATCCCCTCCAGCCCGTTTTAGTATGGCAGATAAACACATACAAAGTCATATACATTGTTCAAATCTATTCGAAGCTCCTTTAGATAAACACATACAAAGTCATATACATTGTTCAAATCTATTCGAAGCTCCTTTAGATAAACACTTACAAAGTCATCTACATTCATCTCACTCTATTCATAGCATTTCATTCCGATACAGAGAGTAATTTACTTACAATAACTAAATGACATTAAAAAAAGCTACATAATTTCTCCAACTAACAACATTTACAGCAACAAAAATTCTAGTGCTAGATAAAGTAAGAGTATCATACCCGACAATCTACATCGCGAAACAAAGCTCTCAGACGATCAACGGAAGCTTCCGCTGGCGGCGACGGCGAGAATCTTCTCGGAGAGATTGAGGAACACCGGAGCTTCTTTGAAACAGGCGTCGACGGTGAAGTCGGCTACGACGATTGTAAATCATCGAAGAAGGATCTCTTGCCGCAAACCATCGCAGACATTGTATAATGTCCAAATCAAATTGAACTTTTACAGCAACACCTTCATCAATTTCGCAATCAAATAAATTTATCTGATTCTGTGATCGTGATATACTAAGCGAAGAGATAAGGGGATAGGTTATTGAGATTCGAAGTTTTTCTTGTGCTGTAACCTTTTTCCTGTTCCCTACTTTGCTTTGTATTATATCCCTTCCGTTTTGGGCATAAAGTTGAGACTTTGGTGTGATGTTGATAGGGATAGAAGGCGGGTAAGAGGATAACAAACACGCGCCTAATGTCGCGCTTTTGAATATCTTCCCGATATAGACATCAGGATATGTGGGAATTGGGATATGTTTTTTTGTTTTTAAGTTTTTTTTCTATCGGAGGAAGGAAGAGAAAATAAACATAGTCTCACGGAAAGGGAAGTCCGGGTAAGCCATGGTTTCAATTCTATTTGATAAAAAATTATATCGTATATATAGAGTAAAATTTTTATATTTACGTGAATACACATATATTTTGAACCTTCTCAATAACAAGGAAAATGAGATAGCGTAGTGGTAAGTTCCTTTTAAACTATACATGATGTTCATGGCTAGCATTTTACTTTTTTAGTTTCAATTTTTTTTAGTTCCAGTTCCATTTTTACGTTTTTCTTTTTTTTAATAAAACATGCTAAAAATGTGGTTTTAAATCTAAAAGAATTCAAGGATCACATTCCTTAAAAAATTTGTTGGCTTATTTATATGTTAATATTTTTATTTTTTGAACCCTTTAAATGAAAATCTTGAATCCGCTACTGCTGTGAAGTGCAAGTGTATGTAGACTGTACTTTTACTTCGTAGAAAAGAATGTTGTCTCTAATAGATACTTGATGAAAAATAGTTTAAAGCAGTTTAGAAAAAGAAATAAAAAAATTATAAAAGGATAAGCGAGACTACACTCGGCTACTTGTTAACCTACCACCTTATTTTGTGCATTCTAGATAATATCATATCACATTATAAGCTAAAATCCATGTCTTTTCTAGTTACTTCTCTTCAATACTTCTTTGACCGATACATACACTTCTCCTGAAATCATCTATTATCAATATATCAAACATCCGCATTGGATATCCATGCATCTCTCCTTCATATGTTTGAAACATTTCAGCTTCTTTTTTTTTTGTTTTGCATTTTATCCTCCATCAAAGCGATACTTACCTATCACGAATCTTTTCGTTTCTAATCTTATCTCTTATATGATCATACATTTATCTTAACATTCTCATTTCCACAACTTTCATCTTCAGTGAGTACTAGATTGACCTGCAATCTACATATACAAACATAGTTAATCTAATTACCATCTCGTGGAACTTGTCTTTAAATTTTGGAGGCACCTTCTTAACACTCAGAATGTGAGTCTCTATTTCATCTACCTTGCTGCACAAACACAATGTGTGACATATATCTTCCTCACAAAATGAATGGCTTCTATGGTATGAATATGAATATGTAGAACCAATCAGACATGATTCATTTTCGGAAATATTGAATCACATAAGCCATTTATCTTGTAAAGAAACTAGTTGAGCAGTCAGACTAAGTGACATGATCTTATTTGATTGGTTGAAACATGCACGTAACACATTCTTATTAATATTTTATCATAATTGATATGTTATTATCTTTTTTCACATGTTATGTGATTCTATTAACTCATTTGAATGACTTAGCGTGGCATGTCATCTTATATGTCACACTAAATTGAATCTCTAGCATAAGATGATATCTTGAGTTTAGTAAGTGGCTAATTATTTATACACCAAACTGACGGACTAATCAAATAAAATTGACCTTCCATTAAATCTATATTATTAAAGTTAATTGAGCAAAGAATATCAAATCACAAATATTTATCTAGATTGATATAAATTTAAATTCAATAAAATTTGGTTATCTAGAGGGACAAACAAAAATTTCAAAAACGTTTGCTCAAGTAATAGTTTTCTTCAAAATGTTCTCTCAAGTCATATCCAAACACTTGACAAACTGCCAAAATGCCCGTTTTGCCTCTACTAACTTTTCCAGTAACCATAGATCTACCTTTTCTTTTTGTCACCTTCCAACTCTTGAATTGTCAGTGTTAAATCAAATCACTATTGTCTACTATAATTATTAATTAAAATAAAGATTAAGGCAATAATATGTACTATAATAATTAATCATAACTACTAATAAAAGTAAACATTAATTAGTTTGATAGGAACATTAGTGGTGAAAAAATTAAAACACTAATTAATTTTTATCGATAATATACGCCCGCGCGGTTTCATTAAAGTGAATTAACTGACAGCGCGTGTTGAAGTAAATTCGTCCTCTTACTTAAAAAACGTGACCCTGCTAACGGTCATCTCTTTAAAAAACCGAAAGCCTCTCAGTTTCTGCTTTCACTCACTTGTTTCCCCTGTTTAAGCCACAAAAAAAAAACTAAAAGGGTTTTCGAAGCGAGCTGATAATGGTGAAGATTATAGCGTGCTTTCAGTTGCATAATCGGAGTTCTAGGGTTTGGACTCCATTTCCGCTAAGCAAAAGACTAGTTCGGAGTTTTGGTTACCGCAAACTTCCTGAACAGCTACTCAATATCTCCGTTCTTAAATTGGATGGCTCTTCATTCGGTAAGTGAGATTAATATTTGAGTAGTATTTTATTTTTTGTTGCATTTTGTGGTGGTATAATCATGGCTAATGCTGGTTGTTTGGCTGGAATTTTGAATAGTTATACATGTAGCAAGGAATGCTACAGTTGCAGACCTTAAACAAGCAGTTGAGGAAGCTTTCAATTTCTCGCGGGAGGATGAAGGCAAGATTCTATGGTATGAATGAAACCTGATTATATATACAATGGTTGCCTGTAGCTTGTTGCTTTTAATTTGATTCACTTTCACATGTATGAAAAAGGGGGAATGCTTATGTAATAGACTGCAATTGTGAATCCACTTAGCTCCGCCTTTGACGAGGAGGTATCAATCATCATATTGTGTTGAACTGTATTTAACAGTTAAAAATGAACAAGACACTCATTAGATCTGTGCTGTGATAATATGATTATGGGAATGAGTTAAAACTCTACAATTTTTTGCCAATAGTTAAGAAGTTCTAGAATTGGTAATTTAATAGAAGGTCTCATCACTTCAGCTTGCTTGCAAATAATTGGTATTTGAAGTTTTCTGACGATGATTGCAAACATGTTAATGCAGAATGGCTGTAAATAAAAAGAATAAATTGAATTTAAGGAATTGTTGGTCATCTGTATTGCTGCAAATATGGTAGATCTTAAAGTTGTATTGCCTATTGATGCAGGTCACTAGTGTGGAGTCACTTCTGTTTGTGCTATGGAAGTCAAAAACTTGTGAACGACAAAACTTTTATTAACTGTTTTGGTATGAAAGATGGTGATCAGGTCAGTAGTTTTTCGTATTGTTACTGATTGGGAATCTAAAATACAGCTTGTTTCTAACTTCTGAGTATCTCTTTTTTCCATTATCAAAATTCACTAGGTAAACACATCTATGTATAATGTATTAGTGGCTTGTGGTAGACTAACTTGTTTTCTTAATTCAAATCGACTGACACGAGGAAAAGGAAATAGTACTATATTTGATGAGTTTGGTTAGATGGTGGGTAGCCATGTGGGGGCTCTTACGTAGTCAGGGCTTGAAGAACCATATACATTTTCTGGACTAAAGCAAAGTATTTGTCTATAAGTATATAATTTTTCTTGTCTTCAGCCCCATGATATTTTTGGATCTTCGAACTAGAATTAATTAATGAGTGTTGAGAAAAGAATTAAATGATATAAGTGTGATCTCTCTAGCAACTTAAGTTTTTATATGAGAATTGAGATATCCACACTTCATCATGGTATCAGAGCCTATGGTATCAGAGCCTGCAGAAGTCCTGAGATCGAATATTTCCATGTGCTTTTGGCCCATGAAAAAGTATCACACTTGCATGTGAGGTGGTGTGTTGAGAATACAATTAAATGATAGAAGTGTATTCTCTTTAACAACTTATACTTTTAACTGAGGTGATCACGCACTTCATCAATGGGCAACCAAGGTTTTGTGCCTATCTATAGCAAGTTCATATGACAAAACTAAGCTAGAAAGTTAAATATTTTCAAGTGTTTGGTGACAAAACTAAGCTAGAAAGTTAAATATTTTCAAGTGTTTGGTGAAAGACGATTTAATGGTACAGTCTTATGAGGGGAATCTCAGATAAGGTACTAACATTCTAGTATTGACAGCAATGGTGGCTATTTTCCTAGTGAGGTTACATGTGGATTTGAGGCAAAAGAAGTGATAAATGTTGTTAGTTACGGTTTACTATAAGCAATGAAACATTCGATCTGTACGGCTGTACCCAGCACTGCTCTGTGTTTTGCACACAAACACACATATACAGTCACACACACAAACAGTCAAATGCACACATATGATTTGAATGCTTCATAATCAAGCTCTTGCTAATTATAATGCTCCTGTGAACTTCGAGAATGATTTCTCAATACACTAACTACATTTTATGCTTTTTACCTTTACTTCTTTTTGCTTGGAGTCTGCAGCTTCAATTTGCACAGCATGCCACGTTGGAGTACAGACCAGCTAAACAAAGACTGGATTACCAATGTGACCAGTCCAAACAATGCTCTATGTATGTCCACCGTTTGTATCTTTGCATTTACTGGATGCTTTATCTCACTTCATCAACAAAAAAAAAGATGCTCGCTGTAAGGGCATGCCGAAAAATTTGTGACCTTTCTTTTCTGTAGATGGCAAATTTAACGGACTTGAACACATAGTTGATACCCCTTCATCGTTCATATGTACGTTATTTTGATGCCTCAATTCCTCCTTACTCCACCACAATCAGACATTTTAATATAAAGTTAACTATTAGTCAAGACATGAAACCTGGTTGCTTTCCTTTTTTTCTTTTGCCTGGATGTGTTAGTGAACCATCTTTTGCTACTTAGTCACCCAAAATCGTATCCTCTAGAAAGGGGATAACATGAGATTCACTGAATTTTGGGAAGACTAATCCATGAAAAGAGGCTGATATTTTGTCTTCGCTGCTAAACTAAAGTGAGAGACGTGTTGGTAGTGAAAGAGCTAAGTTGCAACCAGGTAACCAACAAATAACTGATGTTTCAACCAGGTACACATATTGGGCTAATACATGTATTATATCTGTTTGTTTACACTTGCTTAACCGTTACATAACAGAAATTTAGTATGTACTCACTACACTTTTCATCTGTCATAGAACAGAACTTAAGTGGCACCCTAACCATTTTTCTTCCAGTTTGGATGCTCATGAAGTGAACATTGAAGATAATGACAACATTGACCACCAAGAGAAGAGCAAAAAGATTGGTGATTTTCAAGACGAGGATGCAATTCCCAAACCAGAATTCAAGCGGTCACATTTTTTAAGAAGATGGTTATCTCACTCAACATCTTGGATACCAAAAAAGAAAGCCTTAGCCTAACCTAGACAATCCCTTCACTTTGCTACCGGGTGCGTCTGTGTCTAACTTTGAATCTTAAGTAGGGCTGAGAAACTGGTCAGTTAAAGTTAAATGGTGTCTGTATACACTGTCGAATATGAGGATCTTTAGATATATTCTTATTTGTTTATTGAATAGGTTGTATATCCGAAGTTGTTACTGCTAATTCAATTATTATTAAGGCTTTGTATGCTTACCCAAGTTACTCATAATCTCTTCTTCTTGCAGATGATAGCAGCTAACTTCTTGTTCATAGAGAAATATACATCATAATTCCATACGTCCTCTTTCTGTTTCTTTTACCTTCTATCTACTAGACAATGTGCTAGGGTGGAACTAAATGAGGCTCTTTCTGTCGTATTTTACGTGACACTTTTAGATTTTAAATTTTAAATAAATTTATTTTTCATAATAGATTTTTCATAAATATTTTAACATTTTAAATTATAATATATTTTGACTTATCATATCATTTATATCATTTATAAATTTATAAAATTCATTTGTAAACTTTCAACTAAATTAAATTATTTAATTCTAATAAATGAAAAATACTTAAGTAACGATAAATGGAAAGAGAAGGAATATTTGATAATTGCCATTACATGATTCATGATGGAAGTTTCAGATACAAATTACTTGGAATAAGAATAACAAGTATTCATTATTAAAAAAAAAGGCTCTAAAAACTGTTTTGGTACGTAGGATTGGATAAACCAAAATATCCGTGATATTATTTTATTTAAGTTTTTATATATGACGGTAAGATAAAGTTTAGATTTTCATCAAGAAATTTAAAATATAAAAAAATACATACAGACAAAAAGTTGGAAAGATTTTCCACTGAAAAAATTGGAAGGAATTTGTAGAGCCTTGCTAACACCTCCGGCTCTAACAGGAATTTTACCATCATGATATAAATAATATTTCAAATTAAATTAAATATGAGATAAATTTCCACGTACCAAACGACCCTATGAAATAGCAACTGGATAGGATCGGTGTATTGCTCAAGAAGCAAGCACCACGTAGCAACCAAAATAACAAATGGCACTTTTCTCTTTTTCATCCCCTAATGCAGACACGTATTAAGCCACATATGAACCTATATTAGTGCACTTTCAGTTTTTCAACTTCCTCTTTGTTTTCACCCAGCACACAAATTAAAAAAAAAAATACTCATACAAACAAAATGCAGGCAACAGCGGAGATGCAAGCGGCGGGAAGCCCTCGTAGATCTCAGAAGCATCAGATGCTTAAAGACAAGCAGGTGAAGGATCTAATTATTGACAAAAGGAGACTTGTGGAGGTTCCGTATACAGCCACGCTGGCAGATACAATAAACACTCTGATGGCTAACAAGGTGGTGGCGGTTCCGGTGGCTGCACCGCCTGGGCACTGGATTGGTGCCGGCGGTTCTATGATTTTGGAATCTGATAAACAGACGGGTGCTGTACGAAAACATTATATAGGGATGGTAACTATGCTTGATATTCTCGCATATATTGCTGGAAACGGTTATCGTGATGATGATGCTGATCTTACGAAAAAGATGATGGTTCCTGTTTCTTCGATTATTGGGCATTGTCTTGAAAGTCTTAGTTTGTGGACCCTCAGCCCTAACACAAGGTATGTAACGAGGAATTGAAATCTCTTGGCTGCTTACAAAAATAAAAACTGATGTTCTCCTCATGGGTAAAAATGAAGAAGAGATCACAAAACTAAGAAAATTAAGAAATTACTATGAGTAACCTACAAAATGGATCCTCTAGAAAGTAGTGGATGTTGTTAGCAATTACTTTTAATCTATCAAATAGGAATCGAAGTAAGGATTTTTATGATTATGATTACTTCAACAAAGTCCTTGCTGCTATTTGTCAAATGAATTTTGGATATTCAAGGTATTATCTAATTTTGCAAATGTATCTTTCTAATTGCTTCTTTACATGTGAAGTATTGTGGATTCTATGGAAGTTTTGAGCAAAGGCATACATCGAGCCATGGTACCAGTGAATGGACGATCAGAAAATGTAGTTGGCGTTGAGCTCACCGAGTCAGCGTCATGTTACCGAATGCTAACACAAATGGATCTGCTTAGGTTTTTGAATGACCAGCAGGAGCTTAAAGCGATCATGTCGCACAAGGTCTCGGATAAACAACTCCAAGCAATCACAGACACTGTTTTCGGTGTGACTAATAAGGCTAAAGTTATCGATGTGATCAAATGCATGAGAACAGCTTCACTAAATGCAGTACCAATTGTGGAGTCATCCAATGACATAACAGAAGATCATACTCAGCTTGTGAATGTTAGTTAAAACATTTAGTCTCACTCGTTTGACTTTAATTTATATATATACCTCTAACAATGTGAAATTTACAGGGGAAAAAGAGGAAGATTGTAGGAACATTCTCAGCAACGGACTTGAGAGGCTGTCCTGTATCGAAAATGCAGCCTCTATTGAACCTAGAGGTCCTCGATTTCTTGAAAATGCTGTCGGGATCTCCTAATACCGGGCTGAGATCTTCATGGAGGGAACAAGTGACATGCCGCCCCGAATCGTCACTCGGGGAAGTGGTAGAGAAAGTTGTTTCAGACAATGTGCATCGTGTTTGGGTGGTGGATGAACAAGGCTTGCTGGAAGGAGTTGTATCCCTAACTGACATGATAAGAGTCATCAGACTCTGGTATCTTACTGAGTTTTTGCAGTGATGTGTAGTTGTTGTACATACACTTTTGCACCCGTTTTGTTCTGGTTGGTGTTTTGGTGTATAAATGAAATGCAATCTGTTTATCGAATGATCAGTTCTCACTCTGAAAATTTGTTTGGTGTCTTACACAAGTGACCCTAAAGGAAAATAATAGGTACTACTAGATTGAAATTTTTCTATCATATCGCTTTCATATAATTATTAATGAACACTACTCTTATGTTCCGGGGACAAACATAAAGCTTGTAACCTATATAAATGTATTGAAGAAAACAATTTCTTATATATTCATAAACTTTGCTCTATAATCAACATGCTCAAAAATGTGCCAAAGGATCAAAATCCAAATAAAAGTAAATAGTTTGTAAAGAGCAACTCTCTCGTATGATATGATGATAAAGTAGTACTCCATTATTATTCTTAAACAATGTTTTAAGTTCTTAATTTTGATTTAGTTAATTAAATTATTGCTTATTTAGTTAATGAATGATCTAATTAAATTATTGCTTATTTAGTTAATGAATGATCTAATCTTCTATATTCTAAGTGGTCGATGACAAATGGTATAGCCGTATAGCTTAGCAATCCAAACTTCTACTAAATTAAGATACTTATAATTATAGTAAATTCAATTAGTTCGGTATATAAATAATTGGTGGGAGTAATTGAATAGAAAGTATTTACCATAAGAATTTAACTAATGGCCCTTTAATCTGTTCCTTCTGTCCCTTGTGAACCAAATCTGCATTTTTTCCTTCCATATCAGATATTCAGTATGATTTTTTTAGCTTGAAAGTGAGATCTGAGGATCGTTTTCGAATCTCCGTCTTCGGATTTCCATTAATACCGATCACATTTCGGAGAGAGACATATGCCGTTGGATTAATACAATTATTGGTAACATCATAGTGTCATTCGTCATGTCTTCGTTCATTCCAGGAAATTTAAACGGCAGAAATGAATGCAGAAACTCTCCATCTTCGTTATTCTTCTTCATCTAGCTTCAACAATAGATCACATTCCTCCGTTAACGGATTCCAATTTGAAAATATGGAAATGGAAGACGACAATAAAATTACTGACATGAAGAAAAGACCGCCTTCAGAATTCGGTGATTCAGGGTGGTTGAGCAATACATTTTTCATGAGATTGACGGCTAGGGATGTATTCGGTGTGGTGAAGAATCATCCCATACCGTGCATCTTCGCTACCATGTTGTTCTTCTTCATGGGCGTGGAATATACTCTTCATATGGTTCCATCTTCGTCCCCGCCTTTCGATCTGGGATTTGTTGCTACGCGTCCCCTGCATCGTTTGCTTGATTCAAAACCTGCTCTCAATACTGTTCTTGCTGGCCTTAATACGGTACGACTTTTAAATAAAATGGTCACACTTGATGCCAGATCTAATATGCTTTATGCTGGTTCTGTTTTACAATTTGCCAATTCATTGATTCATCATACAGGGGTTTGTGGGAATGCAAATGGTGTACATAGTATGGGCTTTCTTAATTGAAGGGCGACCAAGAGCGACTATTGCAACTCTGTTCATGTTCACATGTAGAGGCATTCTTGGATATTCTACGCAGCTGCCATTACCAGAGGTAAGCAAAAACCAATAAATGTATACAAGTATCTTATTTCCATTTTGTTCCTAAGCAAGAATCAAGAAAAATCTCAGTACACTAAGCGTTGAAAGTAGAAAATTTGCGGGCTTTGATTGTTTTCTGGTTTGTTAATGTAGGATTTTCTGGGGTCGGGAGCTGATTTTCCAGTAGGAAATGTGTCGTTTTTCTTGTTCTATTCGGGGCATGTTGCAGCATCAGTGATTGCATCGCTGGATATGAAGCATATGCAGAGATGGAAATTGTCTTATTTATTTGACACATTGAACGTATTACAGACGGTGAGATTGTTGAGTACCAGGGGCCATTACACTATTGATTTGGCTGTTGGAGTTGGTGCTGGAATTTTGTTTGATTCTCTCTCTGGAAAATATGAGGAGAAGAGGAAAAAGGAATTGCTCGCAGGTAGTCCTGATGGCTCTACTTATGGTGCGTTTCATAACTCGAAATTACATGAAAATGGTGAATATTTAAGTGTTTCTGCAGATTAGAACTTCCCATTCCAGCATCTCATTCTTTTCAACTGTAAAAAAAAACACCTTTACTATAGTGTTAGTATGTTATAAATTTGAATTTCCCCAAGAAAATATTCAGTTATGAACACATTACTCATCACAAAGGCGCAATTCGAAAGCTCTACATGTTATAGCAAATAGAACTCTGCAAGTCACAAATCATCTCCTACAACATTCTACATCAAGTTTTAATAACAGATCCAAGTGTACCACGACAGAAACAAATACATACACCACGATGCGAGTACTGCAGTCCTGGAAACTAGACACTAAACTACCAGAGAATCGAAGTTTACTATTACAATAATCAAATTGAATCTAAAAGTCAGTAAACATGTAACAGAAAATGTCCTAAGGTTGGTTGATGCGGATGATGCATCAGCAGCTAATAGGCGCAGGTGATTGATGCTGCTGGGGATGAACCAGCCCTGGTTGATTAATATTGTTATTTTCCATAGCTAACTCAGTTCCTTCGGTTTCTTTCTCCTCCTCTTTAGGCCTATCTTCACCATCATTGCTGTGGGCATCCTTAGATACCCCGTCAACAGCATGTTCTGCTTGGCCGGCACTCCCTCCTATGGTGACATTGGTCCCTTCTGCAGCGAGTTCTTCTGGTTTGTTTTGAGACTCCAGCTTTTCTTCAGATACTTGTTTTTCCTCGATACCTGCATTTTCTGACTTGTTATGTTTACCAACATCAGCACTGTGTACTTCCTCAGATACAGGCTCTCGCTTGTCCCCAGAGGGCAGTTCAGTACCTTTTAAGCACTCATCTTCTTCCGCAGCTTCCACCTCTTTCTTCTTCTTGTCCTCCATTTCAGCTTCTGCATTTTCCGACTTGTCCTGATTGCCATCATCAGCACTGTGAAATTCCTCAGATTCAGAATCTGGCTTCTCCGCAGGGGGCAGTTTAGCATCCTCTATGCGCTCATCTTCTACCACAGCTTCCGCCTGTTTCTTCCCCTCGTCCTGCATTTCAGCTTCTGCTTCTCCAGCTTTCTTCTCCAAGTTTTCATTTTCTTCTTTGGAAGATTCCATCCCTTTAGTTTCTGCACTTCCCATCTCAGCTTTTGCAGCAGCCTTCTCCTTGCTATCTTTCTTTGTACCAGAGGATGTCCGGCGTTTTTTCTTTGGTGATTCAAGTAGTGAAGGTGGTCTCATCGCCTTGACCTTCTCACTGATCCTTGCTGATCTCCTTGGAGTCTCACCAGTACTCCAATCAAATTCTGATATAGCAGGGCTTCCAGGATGTGCTTTGAGATACTGCTCCAACTGTTTGCGGTTTTTGACCTCCTCTCCTGTCGGAGTGATGAATACTACCTCACTCTTCTTCGGTGTACCCCCTTGCTTTGGGGTGAACTGCAAAATGACAGGTAAAATATACGTCAACTGTAAATGTAAGCTGCACAACAGCACATATTGAATTCCCTTAAATAGGACTACTCCTATGTCTCCCAAGAAAGCCCAGAGTACACTGCATAACATCACTACAACAAAATCAACTTTTAGCGGCAATAAATACACATTAATAAAGAGTTTTTAAGTCTTTACACCGACATTAGTTAAGTGTCATTAGATCCGATGCCGCTAAAGACTGTAAGGACATATACAAAGAGTGTTAATTTCCGCTAAAAATACATATTAAGCGCCAATTGAGCTATTGCCGTTAAATAAATTGTCACTAAAGATCAAATTTTTATGTAGTGCGTACTCCAATATCCATCTTCAGCACAGGTATAAACTACTCTCTCTACCTTTCACATGCAAGGTTGTTTGCTGATTCCTTGACGAATAGGAAGAGTTACACTACTAGTGAAATTAGTGATAAGTAAGACTTCACAGTTCTCAAATAAGAGGCTAGACTCCCCTATCACAATTCTAACGATGGACTATCTGAGCTGTCAAGAAAAATGTTAAAAAACCGTAAACAAAATATGAACAGGAAAGGCTCTCTCTTTTCATCTTTTGCATCTTTTGATGTATAAAGACAAGGGATTCCAAGGGGTGATAAATAGAAGGATCGAGATATAACGGTTATGACCCAACACACTAATACCAAGATGAGGATGTCCAGGTCAATATTGGTTGGTTCAGGGTGTAGCCTAGCTGTTATGTTAATGAAGTGATTGAGAGCCACGAAGTCTAAGGTTCAAATCACAGCAGGACAGAGTTACCTAATACTTGTTGCAGGCGAAAAGTGGAAGATATTCATGAAATTAGTCCAGTTGAACCAAAGCTGGCAATTCTTTAGTTTATCATTATCTTCCAGTCACTAAAGTAATTATCTTAGCCCAAAGTAGAAGATTTTACAATCAACCTGTTCAGATCGCGCTCTTTTAGCTCATCTCATCCCAACCTTTGATCAGCCAATACAGGTATAACTAATTATACTGCATCAGTAAGTTAACTAAGACTTAAACAGACAAATTCACTAACAGATGCAAAGCTAATTGATGATGCTAAACTTATTAACCACGAAACTTCCTCAAAAAAACCCAATTTTTCCACCAAGAAACAAAAAAAAAAAACTACTTTTACTAACCAGAAACATGATCATGCTTCCTATTACATGAATTTTGTGAACCAAAAGACAAAAAATTAAGCTGACCAACACCTACAAAAAGTTCAAGCTACCATAGAAAATGAATTTAAGGCAACAAAAAAGCAAAAAAAAAAAAATACAGGAACTACAAGCAAAATTGAGAAAAAGAAATTGTGAATACCAATTTTTTCCAAGAAGGAGGTGCAGGAAGCTCCACCGACACAATTTCATCATCATGACTCCCCTTCTCCATTGGACTTGCCATGGTTAGAAAAAAAAAATAAAAATTCCAACTTTGTACAGTAAAATAAAATTCACAAAGACAGAATTTGAAGTAAAGTTTTTGATGAGCTTTGCAGTAAAGAGGTTGTGTTTTTGGTTAGATAAAACTTGGCTGATAGCAACCGCCACGCCGTGAAACAGATAGACCACACGTGCCACGTAGCCAACTTTCAAGGACAAACGAGCCTTATCAGTTAACACATCCAAACCGACAATTTCCTCTTATGCCTCCTCCATCTCATTTTATCATTATGATATTTAAGGAAAATAAATTAATTTATAATGTTTTTATTTAAAATAATTTTTAAATATATGTATAACAGTAAATTATTACCTTTATAAAAAAATTAATTAAAATAAAGTGATATTTTCTTCGAATTGACTAAGAAAATCAGGTGTCACCTAAATAACGTGACATCCTTCTTTTTTGGTTCTCCTAAAAAGTATATCATTTTATTATAATTAAATAATTTAATTTTCGTACTTTATTTTTTACCTCTTAATAAAATGATTATCAAATTAACAAATATTCAATCATTATTTTAGATGTTAAATTTCAAAAAATAAATTCTCTAAATAATACATGTTAAGTGAAAAAATGTGACATAATTGGAATTGGGAGAGTAATATAAATTTTTCTTAATAATCACACAAATCTTATGCAATATTCAAGATCATAATGAGGCTTTATTATAATGATGAATCAATCTTCTTCGAAATACAAATGATTTGATTTATTTTGCAATTTAAAATTCTAAATATCTTATATCCTACACGGTCCAAATGGCATATTCGAAGGTGAAGATTCGTTGGTTAAAGTTGTTTCCACTAAATATATCTTCAAAACACATATACTCCTTTGTTTTTAAAAAATGATAAATATTTAATTTCAATTTGTGACTTTATATATTTAAAGTCATAAAATTAAAGATAATTTTATTTTTTTAATTAAATTTTGTATTAAATCAAATTAAATTATTATTTATAAAATGGGTAGAGTATATCTTAAAATTTTAAAAATGCTTTATAGAAGGGTCCTTAGTAGTGATGTGGGCACTTATGATGCTGTCTATTATTTCCCAACCTCGACAAAGAGCGTGCCAATCACGCAAGATTTTCAGTCGTCAGATTTGAGGTGATGTAAAGCACGCTCTGTGGGGAACGATTTCGTACGGCCTGCGGGGGAACATCAAACATGGGACCCGTTGCTAATGGATATGGTTTCGGATTTAGGTCCCCCAATTATGCGCTATTAATCGAATTGGAATATGAATTTTAGGTCCGGACACTCGGACTTTATCACTTTTTAAAAATTTTGACATGACATATCAGTATAATTTTATGATTGAAGTTCGTTTTCGTACCAAGGATAATATAAATTAATTTTAGAAATTATTCTTTTGACCACAAAATATGATCGGAATGATATTTTATGTATTTTATTCTATATTTTATTTTTTTAATTTTAATATTTTTTAACTTTAAAAAATCAATTTTTTAGAAAATATCACAAAGTTTTTAAAATTTCTGGACAAAAAATTACGTATGCTAGTATAATCTACTTTATTTCATGTAGTATTATTTAACTTAAAGATGTTATTTAAGAAAAAATAAAAATTTTAAAATTTATGGTTAAAATAATATCTAGATATTTTATGATTAAAAATTATTTTAGTAAAACTAAAATAAGTATTTTTTAATTGAATTATTTTTAGTGATAATAAAATAGTATTTTTACATATAATCTGCACAAAATACGAGGGAGAGAGTATTTTTATTTTTTGGCATATATAGCGTACAAACAAGTTTGACAGTTCATATGGTGTATTGTTTAGATCTTAACAAAGATTTTCTTATTGCTTCTTTTAAGTCGTCGTCTGTATATACGATTTAAATAGTGAATTATAAATAAGAACAGAGTGAATATAAAAATTGAATTTTTTTTAATAGTTTTAATAATTTGTGAAAGTTTTGTGTGCGTGAAAATAAATAAATATCCAAATTGCATGTATAAAAACTTCAATTTATATGTTTATTTGATTTTATATCATGATTTCATATATAAATATTTAAATCGAACGAAAAAATAATAACGTAACAGAAAAAAAAAGGGAGACAATTTGGAGTAGGACTTAATTGTCACACTTGATCAGAAACAGTCATAGACCAGGCCCAAATTTTAGCCAGTTTGTTAGGAAAGAATTCCACTTTCCAGAGCCCAGTAAAGATTGCATATACTCCCTCTTTTCCATTAATGAGATAATTTTTAGATTATGAGAGTAAAAACTTTTAATTTTGATCATAATTTGGGGAAAAAAAATAAATTTTACATATTCGAAAGAGTCCAATTAATTTGAACCAAGAAGCCATCATAATCGTATTCATCCACTATAATTTGAATAATGATAATTTCTTCGATCTTGTGTATTATTATTACACTTGAGATTATAAGTATTCGTTTAATTTAACGAATGACTCTATCGTTAGCGTACAATATAATTCCACTTAGCTCTTTTACTTCTTCAATTCCTCCTCAGCATCCCACAAGAACCTAGCATATGATGCCACTACATAACTGCGCAACAATAATAATCCATGTATTAAATTAAAGTATGTTCTGAATAAATTGAAGTTTAATCACTTAATTCCTTTAGATTAATGATTTTAATTATTTTTTAAAAAAGGTTTATACCAATCATGAGGGTCAAATTTAACAGCTTGATCAAAATAAGCATTGGCAAGAGATGCATTTTTTTGAGTTAACCAAATTAGATCTGCATAAAGTGACAACACATTCCCATCCCTTGGATTTAACACTACAGCTCTTCCGCAATATTCTTCTGCTTTTACTAAATCCCCCTTAACCTGTTTTTCCAAAAACATAATCTACATATTAATTACACTTATTTTGTTTAAAACAAATCACATGTTTTCAATTTGATTGTTTTTCTTATCATGAAATTTTAAAAAGTAAAAACGTAAAATAAATTTAATGTCGTAATCTTAAATTAAACACATATAAAATGTAATGATTTTTTTTTAATTTATGGTCTTAAAATTTAAGAGTATTTACCAAAAAGGAAAGAGTGTATCTTTTTAAATGGATCAAAAAAAAAAGAAATTAGACAAACGAACTGGACTAGAGAGAACAACATTAATAGTGTCTTCGTTTATTTTTATTTGTCCATTTTATTAAATATCCATTTTACTTATAAAGTTTGAGATTGAAGAAATATTTTATTACTTTATATTTCATGTCTTGTTTTCTTATTCTTTATTAATTATACTTAATTATTTGTCAATTTTAACAAATTAAGAAATTTCTTTTACTTATTATACTCCTAAGACTTAGTAGCTATTCTGCTCTTATTATTAAATACTACTACCTCTTTTCACTTTTAATTGTTGTACTTTTCTTTTTTTTTTTATAATTAAATTATGAAAATTTTAACTAATATTTTATGATATATTTTTCGATTATATTAATATGCAAAAAATTATTTTTGAATATCTAATCTTTTCTTAAAAAATATTGAATTTTAATTTAACTTTAGAAATTAATAAAATTAATTTTTAAAAAGCACAGTGAACAGAGGAAGTACTTTTTATATGTCGATATCCATTTTTGTGAAATATTTTTTTTAGCGGAATCTGACACTTTCATTATTAGAAATCATTTTTAAAGCGTTAAACTTTATGCCGTTCAAGTTAAATTGTCACACAAAGTGAGACAAAACTAGGATAAATTAAGATAATATAATAAAATTATTATTTTATTTATTATCATTAATTAAAGACAAATCATATTGAACAAAGATATAATGTTCAATTCATGAAAGTTTACATACCTCTTTCAAAAACCTTGCGTAGTTTGCGAGTAAAAGTGCATTTCTCGGGTAAGTTTCGATCATTTTCTTGTAATACGCTTCTGTATTTTCATTCCCATGCCAACCATTTGAATTATCCGAACCTGAACCCGAACCTGAACCCGAACCCGAACCATCTCCACCACTGCCACCACCGGTCCAACGGCCACCGCTGTAGACTTTACCTCCGCCTCCGTCTTCCGATGCAGCGCAATAATCCTCCGATGATCCGAATTTCGTCGTCTTAACTTCGTCATTATAAGTTGATGATGATAATTCTATGTTGGAATAAGAATTCCTTATGCTTATTTTGTTCATAGGATTATTGTTTTTCTTCTGATCAGGACCGTCCATTTCTCTCCTATTACAATAACAGTAATTTTCATCGTAATTAATCTGAATGGACGTTGATAATGGGGTTCTGAAATTGGATATCCATGAATTAAGTATGCAATTCGATGATGATGAGCTTCTTAATAACATTGCATATATTAGAAGAGAGATAAAATTTGTGTCTTGATGTCTTGGTTACATCCATGATTTTATAAAGGAGAATGTTACTATTTTCTTAGTTCGAAAATAAAAAAAGACTTCTGAATTTTGTTTTCGCGTCAAATTTATTTCTGAATTTTGTTTTCGCGTCAAATTTATTATATGTCTTAAGCATATAACGTGCAAAGTCATAATTGAAAAATTGACAAAAAATAAAAGATATTATTTGTCTCAGTTTATGTGGCACTTTTCGAATTTCGAAATTTAATTAAAGGAAAAATAACTTAAATACACAACTATAAGTTTAGTATTCTTTAATTTTCCCTTGTTTTTTTAAATATTACATAATTCCCTTCTTTTAAAATTTTAATAGAAGTTTAGAGATACATAACCTTATCTCTATAACACACACTTCCCAAATATCATGCCTATTTTTTCTCCACTAAACACTCAATCTTCTGAATCACTTTTTGAATTTTGAATTATTAATTTTTATTTAAAACGTTTCACAACATTTAATATGAAATTTTGAATTTCAAAATTCAAAAAATTTGAAATTTCTGAAAATTGGACCATTGTTCTCTGGTTCTTCTTCTTTTTACTCCATCATCCGTCTATAATTCTTCTTCTTCTTAATCCACATCTGTTTTTATTTTCTTTTTTTTTTTCTTTTTGTTCATTGCTATATTACATAAGTCGTCTCTAGGTCTTCTTTTTCTTCTTACTCCATCATCCGTTCTTTTTTTTTTTTCATTGTCCTATTACATCATATTAATGGATCATTTTACTAATAGATAGATTTATGATTCGGACGATGAAAATTGGAAAGAAAATAGAAAAAAAGTATTTGCATGATCCTATGAATGTTCGGAAGGATTCAAACAAAGATTTTGGCGAATCCTCTAAATCAAAGGTTGACAAAATACACCAAAAAAAAAGAAAAGAAGCGGCAACCATTGTTGTTGAAATTAGTAAAAATTTTATTAAAGGATTCCCATATGTATCATGAATTTTTGAAAATTGTTATCATGTATCAGACAATAAGTTTAATACATAAGTACTCAGTGTGTTAGTCGATGCATTGACATATGAATTAGATGTGTATCATATGATTTCCTATGTATCAAGAGTTTTTGAAAATTGTTATCATGTATCAGTCAATAAGTTTAATAACTGCGCCATCAAGTGTGCTTGCTGATACATATCGACTCAGTGTGTTATAGTGTTTAGACGATGCATTGATACATGAATTTGATGTGTATCATATGATTTTCTATGTATCACGAGTTTTTTAAAATTGTTATCATGTATCAGTCAACAAGTTTAATAACTGGATGTTCATAAAAATGTCTTTAAACTAGATGATATAATCTTGAATTTTCAAAATTTGAAATTGTTATCCAATTTCCGGAAAGACCTCTCAGTTGAGGATTGGAAACTTGTCATGAAACTGAAGACCCTCTTTAAGATACAATGAGACAGGTTTTTGTAGCTTGCAAAGGGGTTGATTCTTGGTTCTCCGATAAGCTCCATCTTAAGGGCTTAGCAGTTCATTGAGCAATAAGTGGTGATTTGAGTGTAAACGAAGGAGGTCTGGACATAATGTTCATGCCACCTCAGAGACAGAAATGAGCAAAAGTGAAGAATGCAAATGTTGCTGCCTGCTGCAACTGATTTCCTTTGGTCGGTACTCCGAGCATTCTGTGTATGCTGTTTTTGGTATTGAAGTGAGATTTATGCCACATTGACCAATGTCAGAGTTGTACATGGGCACAAAACGACAACACATTTTTTCATAATACAGAGATGTAATATTGACTTTTTGATATATACCAAAAACCGTGCAAAAGATTATTGGTTGGCTATTTGTTGGCAAGTTTTTCATACAAATATCAAATCCAATTCTTTGTAAAAAAAATTAAAAATTACGTGTTGAATTAATGCTTATTAATGAACTGTTACCATAATTTAAGCTGATTTAGATAACAAATTTAAATGTTCCATTTTTTCTCCTTTTAATCTTAACAGTTTTAAGTTACTGTGTATCATTTACCATGTATCACAACATACTAATGTATCACGCCACAGCAATTTTAAGGGATTATTAGTAAATACTAAATTTGTCGGGACAGAATGTAATTATTGTATTACATTATGGGATTCCTTAAATTTATACTTAAATAAATCTATCTTTGACTATAAATTTTCATATATCTTTTTATTATTGTGACTTATAGTACATTTTACATAATTTACAAATATATATATTTCATTTTTAAAAAATTAGAGATTCCACACGCAAATTTCTAATCAAACTTAAATTGTTTGACTATAAAAAATTAAAAATTATCACATAAATTGAGAAAAAGGAGAATATTAAAAAAAAAAAGAAATTTAAAAAAAGAAAGATATTTTTTTAATTCAATTTGACTTGATAATGAGCTTGTTAATAACATGATCTGCTTAGAATTAGGAGAATGATGCACTTTAATTAAATTAAATTGGTGTCTCTTTAAAGAAAAAAACATCTAGGATTTTATAGAGGAAAAAATCACGCTCTCCCTTCCTTTTTGGTAATTTTCCATTTTAGCTTTTGCATGTTCTTAAGAGATAATAACATGATTATTTTATTATTATATTCATATTAATTGATGTATAGTTAAATATTGTGTAAAATAATTTGAAAAATAAGTATATAAAGGATAAAACATTTATTATGTATACCAAAATTGATAAATAAAAATAATAATTTATTATTTAATATAATGAACAAATAAAATTGATACTTTAGTAATTAAGGACCGTTGAGAAGAAATATGAAATGATGTAATTAATTGCTGAATGTGAAAAAATAATAATATATTTTTCTAGTATAATGAACAAACAAAACCAGTACTTCAGTAATTAAGGACCGTTGAGAAGAAATAATATGGAACAATTTAATTATTGCATGTGATAAAACTAATATTATAATATATTTTTTAATATAATGAACAAATAAAACCAATACTTCAATAATTAAGGATTGTTAGAAAAAAATAATGTGGAACGATGTAACTATTGCATGTGACGAAAATAATAACATATACACTTTTTATATAATAAATAAATAAAAATAGTATTTCAACAATTAAGGACTGTTCAGAAGAAATAATACAAAACCATATAATTGCTTCATGTGACGAACATATCACAGTTAGTGATTTTATTTAAGCACGGGCACACGAATGTATCACAGTGAATGATTTTTATTTATTTATAAAAATGTTTTCTTTTATCAAATATTTATAGAAATATTACTGTATAAGTGATTTTATTTTTATATAAGAATAAATAAGTACTGTAGTGGCCATTATTGATTTGATAAGTAAAACATTATCTTTACATCGAGAGATTTGACGCTCACAATTTAAAATTTATAAAATTTTGTATCCGTTGCTTTGCTTTCCATTTTCTTTGCAAATATACTTATATTCATATATTTTATTGAATAAATTAGTCATTTCGACAACCAAAAAAAAAATTATAGCTTATCAACACTTCTTTTAGTGGACAATTGTTCTTTTTTAGTTTCTAACGTGTATATTCTATCCAAATATTTAGTTAGTTTATTTATAAAATTAACTTAAATACTTAAAACTTATTCTGTCTCAATTTATGAGACAATTTAATGTAGTTTTAAAGAAAAAGTTGATTAATGGTTGAAACTAATTATAAATTAGTTTTGATCATCTCAATATTTTAAAATTAAAATTAAAATATATTTTTTTAGTTCGGGAAATACACTCATGTTGGATGTTGCTTAGTGATACCATATGGATGTTAATTAATCTTATATATATATATATATATATATATATATATAATCAACTAATTTGAATATATAATCTCTTTTTGTCTCAATTTATGTGACATCTTTTATTTTTTGAGAATCAAATCATTTAAGTTTGATTGAAAATTTGCATACGAAATCTTCAATTTTATTAGATTAAATTTATATATTATTATTTATAAATTATGTAAAAAGTACTATAAATCAGTACAATTAATAATATAAATTGTTTGAAAGATATATTGAAAATTTATTGTTAAAAATAAATTTATTTGAATCTCAAAACTCAAAAAGCGCAGGTAACATTAATCAGCTATTGAGAGGTCGCTCTCTTCTTGTTTTACTTGTTAAATTGCATCCAATGTTATTCCGACACGATCCATGAACCCTCATGGGTTTTACTTTGGACATTTCGACAGCCCAAAATTTGGGGGACGGCCCATAATCATCCTAGCGTCGCTCTCTCAACCAAGTGACGATGAGCAACGTCAAATTTTAAGACATAAATTAATTTCAGAATCAACAAAATTATATACCTGAGGCATATTTTATTCTTATATTATAAAAACTTTTATTAGACAAAGCCATTTCACTTGTTAATTTAAATTTTATTGGACAAGGCCAAATTCACTTTTTAATTTAACTTAGATTTCTCTGAGTTACCTATTTCCTTTTGCGATATTTGATTGATTAATATCTCTCAAAAAAAAAAAAAAGTTACTTTGTGTCTCAATCTTTTAGGTAAAGAATATCTTAAAATAAAGTGTTGTAAGGTTCAAAAGTAGCGAATAATGGACTTACTCATCTATGTTTTTCCACTTAATAAACACCACTTGTGTCTTTTTATAATTTTTATGATCGTTTGAATTTTATAAAAAAAGCTTAAGCAATTTTTAATATATTTTGCTTTAGGTCATCAATTTTACTAACTTATTGTGAATAATAAAAGAATTTTTAGTTAATAAATATAATCTAAATGTTCACACATGTACTTCAAATGCAACGACGACACGAACACAAAATAGAAGGCAAAAGAGGGAGTCCGAAACTCAAAGGGTACAAATTTTTTACAAAAATTCCAAAACGGTATATAAAATTTTATATTAACCAAAACGATAGCGATTTACAAAATAAAATCGATTTAAATCGCTATCGTTTTGGTTAATATAAAATTTTATATACCGTTTTAGAATTTTTGTAAAAAATTTGTACCCTTTGAGTTTCGGACTCGCAAAAGAGGTCCCTCTTCCAGGTTGAATACTAACATCGATTATTTTTTTTTGGCACAATCTATTCTGCGTTCCATATTGATTTGTCACCTGGACTGCACTTACTCTTCATCCAAAAAGGGCCAAATATGTACTAATAGTTTTAATTGACACCAACGATGGAATATGTGTAACTTAAATATCATACCATTCTTGTTCCATTATCTTTACAACTCACCATAAATTTCTGATTTCTCTGTGTGATTCATCAAAATATCCTTGTTTGTCTAAATTTAACTCATTAATCGATCGATTATGCTTCTTTGTCGGATTGGTCACATCATAATTATCTAGATAAGTTCACTTCATGATAAGATAACAAGCAATAATAATACGAGAGGTTAGGACAAGAACAATCACTCTCATAACAGATGTCGTCACACATTTACGTACTTTGATGACATCAATGACAAGAGTCTATCAAAAACAATCTATCTACCTTCACAAACAAGAGGTAACTAACCCCTGTTGGTGGAAGGTGATTACTTCAAAATAGAGAACAGACTCTCTCGTTCAACGCCAAAGATCGTTGAACGAGTTCTCATTTTTTCCCCCTTAATCAAGTTAATAGAGCATAAGAAAGTAATGTCTGCTGAAAGAACCAGACGGGAGTCATCAGTTTTTATAAACGTCAACAGGTTTCCTAGCACAATAGTTCGTTTAAATGTACACAAGGTAGGTTACATATATATCTTTACAAAACACCCCATATATCCAGAAACCTCTTCGATACGAAGCAAATCAAGTTTACATCATCCTGCTGCTCTCCCTTGAAGATTCGTCTGCAACCTTAGCTTGCAACACATCTCAATCATACATTCCTTCCTGCTCCCAAACATCTACAAGAAAATCTACCATTTCCTGTTTTTTTTTTATATGATGAGCCGACAACAGTTAAATAAAGCACATGTTTAGAACGGTTGGAAAGTTGAATAGAGCACAGTATGATAAGCATTCAATATATTTTAAGCTTTTTCAACAAGCAGTCTTACAGCAAGTGGGATACGCTTGGGAAATGGCTTGTTGCTCCCCAGCAGACTATCATAAGTAGCATTCCAACTGCAAAAAAACATTTACTTGAGCAGAGAACAAAATATCCAAAGCGTGATTATTCCTGAAAAATCCATGCTGAACATCTAAATTCCATACCCATCCAAATCCCAGACAAGCATCATCCTCTTATCTAAAAACTTAAAGCTGTTAGAGAGACTTATATTGTTTAATTATATTCTCAATCCGCCCCTCCATGTGCGGGCCAGATTCTTTTTTCAAGGGCTAAGCACGTGGAACTTCTTTTTGATATGGATGAAGGTGAGATTAGATCTCTGGACCTCTACCTGTTGAAGTGTATGACTATCTCTATCTAAAAGCTTAAGCTGCTAGAGTGAGCACACTTTTATTATTAAATTATATTCTCAACAAAGTTCACATTGGATATTTACCTTTAAGGAGTTTTATAGAGTTTGACTTTTAGAATTAGTTACAGAAAGTCTCAATTAAACAAGATCACTGAACCAAAAGGTCTTCGATCCAACTAATAGACTGCTGAATATACTCCTTTGGTATTCCAACTTGTTAAATAAAAATCAATCCTATCAGAAGAAGTTTAGACTCTTTTGTTTGGACCTAGTTTGTTGAAGAAAGAAGATGTAGTGAATAGTTGTGCAGTTGCCATGCCAGAGCTCTTGAATGCTACATTTTACGATCAGAATTCAGACACTCAAATACCTAGACAATAACCCATGCCAAAAGAAATGCACCAAATCCAATAACATATCTTTTAGACTTCATTCTTCCAAATCAGCCTCTAGCACCTTCCCCCCAACCCAACCCAAATAAGTTTCAGCTTAGCATGACAAAATCATCAATTTCTTCATTTTCAATTTAAGAATTATAATTTAGGACAAACTGACAACAGATCATGCCTTGGTTAATGAGAACCTATAACTTGAAATACTACATCATTTGTAGTGAAATTATAGTAAGACTGAGGGATTCTTGAATTATCAGATAGTTTGGAAAAAATTAGAACATCTAACCTTAATTTGGGTTCAAGAAGCTGTTTTGGTTGCTTCTCCGGACTTTTTCGTCCGACCCACTGCTGTCTGATTTGGTTCCAGCGAATAAATCCTGATAAAGAGAACTAGCTGCATAAGTTAACTCATTGAAATAGATGCAAAAAAGACGATAACAAGAACTAGAAAAACAATAAGGAAAGAGTCGACAAACAAATAAACATATTTTTTCAAAACCTATTGGCTGATCAATCTTAGTCTTAGGACCTTTTTCACACAGACACAATGAGCAAGTTCACAAACTCTTAGAACATCTCTGAGGGCCAAGGGGATTAGCACGAACTATCTGGAACATCCAGATTCTCAAGAACTGGTATTTGAAAAAAAAAAAATTAAAATTACTGATATTTAAGATCAAGCAACCACTACTTTATCAAAAAAAAAAAACAAGTACCCACTAGATTTGCCAAGTGCAGTAACTTTCTGGCCACATATTTGCTCGTCGGGCCTTATTTGTGTTGAAGACGACCATAAAACACTAGGGGCATTGTGGGAAACACTTCTAGAAGAATAATGACAATTGACAGATATGATCCATGGCTGACCAGAGATCCAACCCACCTAAAAAGATAAAGAGGGGCACCGGGGAACCAAGGAAAGAAATAAATCTATTCCTGAAGCATGACTGCATGAGTACTGCTTTAGCTGTCAAAAGTTCTCATTTGACAAATGACATCTCTTATACTGGTCATGCTGAATAAAGAGTTTTCAATGAAAACATCGGGGTTCATCTAACAACCAGGATAACAAAAAAGGCATGGAATGATATTGAGTTGTGAGCAAGAGAAGATCCAATACATACCATGATTTACAAATTCAGAATGGTTGTTTGTATTTGCAGCGCCATGAGCATCGGGTGCCTGAGTAGATGTACTAATTGACGAGATGCTTCCTCGTGATTGAGCTGCACTGTAGTTGTCCATGTCACCCGTACTGGTACTCCAAAAGTCCGCCGACAGTTTAGCTTTATGTACTAAATGATCTAGATGTTTCTTCTCCTTCAGATGCTCATGAACTGAAGAAGTTAATTTGGTTTTACTAACGGACCCCAGACAACCACTGCACTGTTACAAATGACATTTGTTCTGTAAGAACCAATTAGGATACATATACGTAAAAGAGAGGTCTTCTAGTCAGAAAATTCAAAATAATTTCTATGCCGCGTAAACAACGGAAAAAATAAATGGCTATAGGGCAAGCAGGATATAACATTTCCACCTCATTAGGATCAACTGTTTCAGAGATTATCAAAACAATATCGACCTCTTCCTTAATGAGGTTTAGAGGCTATACTACTACATATAGTTCATTTGGTTATTGCTTTAATAAGTTACAGACTTATGGAGCATCATACGGATGGACAGATCGGGATTTTGGACTATGTGATGACAAGGTCAGTGTAACACTAATTACTAGTAAACATTCTTCTATCATTGATGTAAATAACTTTGAGACCTACATTTTGAGGAAAGTAATTATTTTAACTACAGTAAACTCCTAGACTAAATCCTCGGAGACAAGTGAACTACATTTATGCACTTAAAAGCATGTTAAAAATGGTTCCAATACCAAATTATTGGTGTCGAAGAACAGAGAAGAGAAGAATGAGAAAAGAGTATAGATGAGGAGAAGTTTTGGGATAAAACTAGCAATATCATTTATCATGCTGCAATAAATGTGTTTGATTGAGCTCTTATACTACCTGCTATGTCCACATGAAGTGGGCTGAAAATGAAATAACAGGAGATAAGAAACTAAATTAGGAAAGAAAATGCTAACTTAGGCTAACAAACTTTCCCGCGACAATTAGCTCTTACACACAATTTGAACTAATTACGAGCTTAGCCACTAATCCTGTATCAAGTTTTTCAAGAAGTATCAAAATTATATGAATAAAAAGTTATTCTGCATCCTTCAATTACCATCTTTCGGTCCACCATTATTCTCAATTACTTCATAAAGAAATGAGGGATCTAAAACCTAAAAAATATAAAAACACATCATTTCTGGATTACAAAATTTAGGGAAAATTAAGTACTTTCCCAGTCATTGATTCATTTCATTATTTCATTGATGGGCTTTCACAATGTATGTCAGTGGAAGCAAACGGACAATCAGCTGCCTAAAGGACCCCATTTGTGGTTTAAGGTTAAGTTTATTCTCCTTTCTTCAATATATATATCTCACTCCGCTATGCTATAAACTGAGCAGCTTCATTTTATTACCATCCTCGAGTTCAACACCATTGGGTAAAGACTAAAACTTACTCCTTTCCTTAAGCAATCCTTATCCTTTTCTTGCTTTCTTCTTTTCTTGAGCTTTTATAGAACAGATTTATATCAGGTATAGTTGGTCCGTTAGGATGAAGCTTTAGTAGATATAACAAGTGTGCCGGACTTCTTTTGCTGCTTTGAGGGTATTTTGAGATATATTTAGAACTAAAAAGGAATAATTCTAACTCACTCATAACAACAACAAGCCTGGTCCTAAGGCCATCACTATTCAAAGTTATAATTTCAATAAAAAAACACCTCAACCCTAAACTAGTTGGGTTAACTATATAATACTCTCTATCCATTTTTATTGAAGCCCAAGTCAGATGATTATCATATACTCATAGCTAAAACATCTATAATCTTTTCCTCCGGAACCATATCTACTCGAATCCTAACAAAATAAAAAACCTCATTGAATAACAAAAATAAATAAAAATTAAGCAATGATAGAGACCAAAAATACATTACCCCATGCATGCGAATGCGATGAATTTGATGAACCAAGCTGAAATAGATCCGATTTGAAACAATGCTGCCACTATAAACAACGAACAGACGAAAACAAAAAATTCACAAGGCCTGCTATTAAAAAAAAAAACTGTATCAAATTCTTACACGAATCGAAGGGGAAATTGAAGGCAAAGAGATGAAATACCTTTAAGATTGAGAGAGAAAGAGCGATCACTCTCCGGGGAAAAAACCTCCAGAAAGTGGATGCGGTGCCGGAACGGAGAAATTGCTTTCAATCAATCATTTGATGGCTATCTTAGCCTCCTCCTATCATATTTATACATGATCAGCATGGATTAACATTTTATTATTGGGCCCATGTTGATTTATTTTAAAAGCCGTTTGATAATGATTGTTACGAGATATACGGAATAGTAATTTTAGGATAAAATTTAGGATTATTTTTAATTCAATTATATATTTTTTTAAGTTTGGTTGGAGATAATAGTTCTTATTGGATTTGAAAGTAGGTTATAATTGATTATTGATTTTGCAATTTGATCATGGTTTTGAGTTTGTTTTATATTGAACTATCAATATTTTAAAGTTACTAGTGTTTTTCTTAATGAATTAATAGATAATTCGATAGTAATTTAATTAATGGATTATATTTATACCAGTTGGTATATAGAATTGTTGACCTACGATTATAGTATCATGCTTTCAGTTTTTGACAACTTCAAACTCTCGATTATTCTACAATGTGCTAGTATTTTTTTCTTTTGCAAGATGTAATCTTCAATTCATGTGCATGGTTCATTTGGTTTATCACTTTTTTTCTAAATTAATTTACAATAAATTTTATGTGCGAAATATTAAAGACTAAACATATAACTAAACGATAATGATCAATAGACAATTAAACCCACTTGTTGATATGTTGATATCTTAACAATGTAGCATATTTACAAACTGATAAATATAACTAATAAACTTTAAAATTGAATCAAATTGATCAATGTACAACTCTATCTGAAAGGCACCAATTCATTATCATTTCTATGAAACTAGCCTCGTACAATCCACTCTGCTATTAGCAATCAAGTAGCCCATACATTCAATTGGGTCACATGATCCAACTCTAAGGCTGATGGACATTAGCCCAGCAAGCCCAATCAGCTAGGACAGCCCAAAGTAGATTTCTAATTCTCTATTATTCTTTTAAAATTAAGACTATTTTTAATCTGTTGTAAATGATGACTATACTTATAATATTGTCACTAGTGGTTCCTTTAGATTGTGTTCGAGTATTTATATATGTGTTATTAATTAGAGGTGTCAAATGATTGATTATATTAAATTCCAAAATGTTAAAATAGATTTAGTTAATAAATAAGTAGGTCATGCTTAATTATCAATTGGTATGAAGCTCGTTAGATGGAAATAAATTAATTTTATGGGGGGTGACTTTCCTTGAATGAGAAATTAGGGCGAACATGTTAGCTTAGGTGCTAGGGTTGTCAACTACTCAACTTCCTGTTTGTGTATAATATTTTGGTAAAAAATTTCCTAATTGGAAAATGGATACACTTATACTTACTATGATATTTCATCAAAATGCCACTTAGGTTATTCGGAAGATTCTGGAGAAGAAGTTACTTGGGCCAATTTTGGAACCAAGTAATTTAGGATCAAAGTGGAAGGGAGTGTGGCAATTGGTTAGATTGGATCGGATTTGAATGAGTTGAAATATGGATTGAGAAAAAATAGTTTGGATTACAGTTCATTCAAATATAATATGGGCAAATATGATTTGGGCAAAATGGTTCTAACCCATTTAAATAAATTTGTTTTTCAAAAAAATAAATAAATTTACCCCTCCCCGTAGACACCCTTACCTTCCAACCAATCGACTCCTAATTTTTTTTTGTTTTCAAAAACAAATAAAAGAAATCTGTTTCATTTTACTTATATGGGCTGGATATGAATTCTCATGCTGTCATGGAATTTGTATGAGCTTAAATAGGTTGAACATTATACTAACCCACTTAAAGAAAAAAAAAATGAGTGATCCATTAAATTTAATATGACAAAATAATTTCTTTTCACTTATATAGGCTGAAATTGCGACCCTAGCGGTGATATCTGGTAAATTTTTTATCCATCATTGTACATCAATCTAACACCACAACGTCCTATGGTAAGTTGGAAGAGCATTGTTATGGAGCCAAAAATCCATCTTAAACATCAGTTTATTCTATCGTTAGCAACTTGGAGAATGTTGGCTACACATAAGTTTGGCATAAATGTGCCCCTGAAAAGTAGCTATTGTGCAGATGCCATAGAAACATTTGATCATCTCTATTTCGAGTGTCCTGCAACTAGAGCTTTGTGGACTAGATTAATGAAATGGTTTGGAGAAAAAAATAGAAAGATGACAACAGGAGCTTGCATGGGCCAGAGGTGGCTCGACAGAGTTAGAAAAAAGACATCTGTCTTAGGTTTTCAAATTTAAGGCCTCATTTTAAATAATAATAGTTTATAAGTTATTATTATTTTTTATTAAATATTGAATACTATTTATAAAAAAAGTAAACTTTTCATGAAAAATGAAGGAATTATTTTTAAAAAAATGACATATATAGAGTATATCTTATGAAAAATAATTTAAAATAAAAATGGTTATATTATCAATTGAAAACTGAGAAATCAATTATATAAAAGCTATTAATAATTTAAATTTAAGGCTCCATTTAATTTTTACTTTAGGCCAATAATATAGTTGAGTCGCTCCTGGCATGGGCAAATGGATTGGCAACAAAGAGTAATGGTAATGGAGAAATAATCAATTATGTATTTGCAATAATTGTCTATATTAATTGGAGAAAAAAAATTACTATCAAATTCCAGAATAAATCATACTAATGTGGTAAGGAGATTGACTTATACATTTATATTAGAGGGAGAGAGACCTGAAGAAGTGGAATTAGATAGATCATCTGCCTTGAGTCTTCTACAATCTTTTTAAAGTTAATCTTTGATTAGTATCTTTAATCCATGCTAGAGTGGTTTGTGGTAGAATTTGACTTGAAATGGAGTTTAAAAAAAAGGAAAATATTTTTTAATCTTGTAGTTTTAAATTAAAGTTATGTTAAATGTATAAAAATATTCTTTAATTTTGTAGTCTTAAACATTGTCATGTGAAAAGTTGAAACTAAAGTATAAAAGATTCATTTTTTTTTAAATAAACTAAAAAGAAAATAGAATTATTCTTTTTAAAACAGAGAGTAAATTAATAAAGTTGACAGTTCAATAAAAAAAATCCTTACTTATATACACATATAAATACGTGAGAGTTGAGTTTATAGGAAAAATTCTAGATTTTATTTAAATCTCACAACTGTTTCAACATCATACGGATGGTAAGAGGTGAAAATTTGATGTGTTTTTCAATAAAAATAATTTATTTGCCAACTTTTTTCATTATATTTCCAAAAAAATAAAAATAAAAATAAAAATAATTTGACTTATGTAAACATATCATAATACATTTAACCTCTAAATCTGAATCAGTGATTACCACACTTCATTCATTATAAAAATTGAGAAACTAATCCTCTCAACATGAAACCTTATGATTTAATAGCCAAAAAATCAACAAACTATCCATTTTTAGTCAAAATATGTTTTATTATCTTTTGCAATGAAAAGAAAAAAAAAGTAGATGAAATATAAATACTTTAATTTTGCACTAACATCTATCACTAAATTTATTTGTACCAATATAGAAATAAATTTCACGTATATCTGAATCACAAAATCTAACACGAGAAATAGATGGAAAGCAAATTATATTTGTACCATCACAGTAAACATAAGGAAGAACTTAATTTTTTAGGAACATATCGTATCTGAATGAACAAAACATTCTAATGTAATGTTCATTCATCACGATTTACAACCAAATTGGCTACACAACCTAAAATTTCTTCTCTTAATTGTACTTTGTTTTTTTATAAATTTATCAATAAGAGAATCCCGTAAGATACCCACTTTCTTTGAGAATTCCATCGTACAAAGCTGTAGGATTCGCTGGCATATCCATAATATTCTTCTCACAACATTTTCTATATAGTCTTCTTCTGTACTCTTCCCCATTTTTGCCTGAATCTCTAACATCTGCTGCAAAATGAACCCTTTTCTTCTTCTTCTTTTCACCTGTTACCGTCAAACGATATGAATTTTGATTAATTATATCGATGCAAACAAAGACTTCAGAATTTACTAATATCAAAATTGATTTAATTAATTTAATTTAGAAAATTAATCAAATTCACTCGGTACAATAGATATAAGGAAAAAAATCTAGACAACTTTCATTGAGTATTCGATTTCCCATGGGTAAAATCTAGATAGGTTAAATGTTTGACTATCTGAACTTTCAATGAATATTCGATTCTCCATGGGGAAAATCTAGATAGATTAAATGTATGATTATCTAAGCTTTCGATGAATATTCTATTACCCATGGGTAAAATCTAGATTGGTCGAATATTTGAACTTTCGATGAATATTCAATTCTCCAGGTGTAATCTCATCCCTACCAGCCCCAATTTTTTTTTTTTTTTTAAAAAAAAAAACGTAGTAACGAATTTTCCAGGAGAAATGAAAATGGTATTTATTTTTTTTACCTGAAGATAAGCAAGATTTGAGAGTAGTTTTTCCCTGTGGAGGATTTTGAGCATTCTTGTTAACTTCAAGCTCTGCATTTGGAAAATAATTTTCCCGAAGGAAGAGAACGATAATGCCGGCTGAAACGGCTACAGCTGTTGCCAAAAAAACGGCTTGTGAGCCCATTGAATAGGACATGGCAGAATAGAATTGATGATCTCAATTCGTATAGCCGGCTGGCTAGCTTGTAATGGATACTTGTTGCAGTGAGCCGTCACAGAGAAGTTGATGGATAGAGTAGAGTAGGTTGGAATCTGGATATCATCGGCTTACTCTTTTATATATATATAATATAATATATATAATATGGAGTGTATAATAAATGTACAAAAAAATTAAATATAGATAGTATGAATTTTTATTCAGTCAATTAAAGTTTGTTAATCATAAATATTAACGTTGAATTCCACATCGTCATAGGTGAAAATTTTCCTTTTAAATTAAAAATACTTGTAACCATTTAATTTTCTAGTTAAAGCAATAAAAAGAGTCAAAAAGTTAAAAAGTTGTTACCTTTATTTATCGTTACTCGTAATTTATTTTTAAATAGATTTTTATTTTTATTCGTCAGTTTTGACATTTTAAGAACGGAGAATTTTTTTTCATGTTTTACTCTTAAACATTAAATACTTATTTTCTAAATCATTTGAAAGGGCCTAATTAAACATCATTTAATAGAGATAATTTGGTACTCTTTCGCTTTAAAAAAAAAATACTTGGCACAGAATTTTTTAAAAAAATAAAGAAGACTCTTATTTGGTACTTTCTTTCTTTAAAAAAGAATACTTGGTATGGAGTTTAAAAAAAATAAAGAAGACTCTTAAATATTGTGCTTCGACACTATAGTTATGTCAAATGTATAAAATTATCCTTTAATCTTTTGTTCTTAAATATGCCACGTGAAAAGCTGAAATTAAAATATTACCAAAAAAAAAGAGATCGTTCATTTTAAAACAGACTAAAAGGAAAGGGGCTTATTCTTTTTAAACAGAGGGAGTAAATGTATCACAATAATTGCTTTTTTTTTTTAAAAGTGTGTTAAATCAAATAGTAACAAGTAAAAATGAACATACACTCTAAATCAACATATGATTTTAGATATTCTTATTTTTTGAAATTGAATAATTTAAGATTTAGTTTTCTTTTTTTTTTTATCAATTAGTAATTTATATAAATATAAATAAATTTTAAATATGTACTCTCCAAAATTAGTGGAGAGGATTTTAGGTTTTCGTCAAGAGGTTTAGGGTTCAATAGTACACTGCACGTAAGTATGAGTTGCGTCAAGTTGGGCAGTGAGTTGCACACTTCCCACAACTACAAGCTAAGGCAAATTTGTGTGTTTAATGTGTTGATGTGCCCATATATAGTTAGGGAATTAGAGTCAAATATATATATATTTATATTAAAAAATTAAGTGTTTGATTAATTAGTAAAAATGTTTTTAAATGAAGGTAGAAATAGATTTTTTGAGGGCTGGGAAGAATAATTTTTTTTTTAAAAAAAAAAAAACAACAGAAGTATAAAAATTCTCTAAGATTAAAATATTCTTTTTATATATACATATTTATTAATATATTTCTTTTGAATTAATAAGCATATTTCATAAGTTTGGTTATTTGAAAATTTTATTTTATATTTTTATATAATAAGTTTTGTATTTTATTTTATGTTTATATATTATAAATTATTTTACAGAATTATACAAAATTAGAAAAATGATAACAACAATATTTTTACAAGATAAGAAAACAAAAAAAAAGAAAATTTAACAATAAAAGATTCTACCCCCCCCCCTCCCTCCTCCTCTCTCCCCCTCCCCCCCCCAATATGTAAAATAATTTTAATATTAAAAGTATATTGATAATTGTCATTTTATGTAATTTGATTCTCAAAATCACTTTTTAAAAAAGTTCAATTAAACACAATTTGCTTATAAAAACACTTTCTTAAAAAATTATTTTAAAAATATGTTTCTAAAAATTAGTTATTTCTAGCAATAATGTTAAATAGGCTCTTGAAAAGATGAAGAATTGGAAGAGTCCAGATCCTAAATGATGGATGAAAAAGAAAAAGTGATCAAATCTATATTTATGCCGAAAAAACTCAAATTTAAGAGTTGTTAATAAAGTTACAATACCTAAATTCTATTCTTTTTTAAAAGTTATATTTCTATTTGAAAATCTAAAATCTTGATTCTATAATACATAGAATATTTCAAGTTTATTTTGTTGGTGTTAATTTTAGGTATGGAAAATAAGGCACAAATCCTAATTTTTCAGAAGTTGCATTTTTTTCATAATTCTATTGGTACGTATATTATTTTAAGTTCAATTCGTTGGTGTTTTATGTTGTAAAGTTACAAGAGTTAAACCTTAATTTTGTGGAACTTATATTTTTATGACTTAAACTCTAATTTTATTAATACGTATAATTGCACGATCTAAACCTTAAGTTTATTAATACGCGAATTTTTTTAATACTAATATTTTAGGTCTGGAAGATTGATTTAAGCCCTAAATTTTAATGTGATTAATTCATACCTTTTTTGGGTAAGTTGGAAGTTTGACATTGGTTATCAAATGATTCATAGTTTTTTTCTTAGTAAGTTTGAGTTTGTTGTTTGTTAATGATCAATCTTAACTAAACTAAGTAACGGTTAATAAATCAATAATTTTTTTGACTAATTCACATTTACCATATATCACATTCAGAATGAATTAACACATGACTATATTGAATAAAATTAGCATGAACTAAATAACTGTGTTGTATAAGTTTACTGATTACAATCATTGTTAAAACTTATTCGTTTATGAAACTTATATCGCTCACTAAAAGATACGTTATACCTAATTTCTGTAATAAAAAAAAATATTCCAAATATCATTCCAATTACTTACTTTTTTTTTCAATTATTATTTTATTCTAGACTCAAATTAAAGAGACTGAAAGCTCTCATTAGTTACGATACAAGTTAATTTCATCTCGAAATAATTCTATTTTACTCTTTTTGTTGTTCCAAAAATAAATATGGCTTCTTTAGCAAAAAAATCTAATGAAAGGTTTTTAAAATTTATTCGTTGTCTTAGGTCTTTTATTGATTTTTATTGCTAAAATAAAAGTTACATCTATTTTTGCCTTGTTGGGAAGCGCTGAGTTACTTATGGAAATAAAAGCAAATATATATATAAGTAGAAAATGATTATATTCCCATCTATAAAAATTGAAAAGTTGAACATCCACATGGACAGTTTTCTTTGTTTAGAAATTTTTATTTTATTTTCTCTATTTGTTTCTAATAACATATTTTTATATAAATATATATTTAAAAAATTTTATTTCAATTTGTTTGTCATATTTTTTTTAAGTTAGTTTAAAAGCTTTAGTTTTTTTTTACAAATATATTTAAAATCGCAATATTGAAATATATTATCATATAATTGACATATCTTTATTTTAGATCATAAAATTTATTATTAGTATTTTTTACTATTTTAAATTATGTAGTGCAAGTTAAAGTAGGATAAATAAATTAAACAGGAAAAGTGTGCCATTTAATTGTTGGTTAGACTTAGAATATTATTATTATTAATAATAATAATATGAAAATTGGTTAGGCAAAATTTGTAATTGCTAGAATATTTTTATTTTTAGTTACTTAAAAAACAAGTTAAATCTTAAAAAACAATTGAATGTATACATACAAAATATTCTACAAGTACTTTTTCATACATCACGATTTACAACCAAATTGAGAGGATACTACAATTTCTTTTACTTCTATATTCTCTTCTGTACTCCTCGCCATTACTGTTAGAATCTTTCACATCTGCTGCAAATTGAACCCTTTTCTTCTTAGAATTCATCTTCTTTTCACCTGTAACATGAAAATTGACAGTGACAGATTTAAAATTTATAAAGATAAATATACGAAGTAGCTGAAGAAAGTTCAACGTTTCATATATACATAAAAAAATATTTTAATGTCGAAGAGGTAAACCCTTGCAAACAAGGTCGCTAAATTGCTAATAATCATATTCTCAATTGTCTTAATTTTAGATCCAAACAACGTGAATCTTGACCAATTGTCATGACAAGACTTTGTAAACTTATACTTCCTTTAATCCATACTTGGTAAATTGTTATTTAAGGACATAAATTAAAGTAAATTTTTCACTATTACTCTTTTAAAACTATTTACCAAAAAAAAGATATAAAGTAATTAAAAAATGCTAAATATGAAAAACAGCCCTAACAATTCTCTTTGAACTTTAAAAAATTTAGTTACAATCCACCTAATAAGTCTGAACAAGTATATGAGTCTATTCGACTTACTATTCTCAATCTTATAACATATATATTTAAGATTGCAATATTAAACGAGTATCTGAATATAAGCAAGATTTGAGAATAGGCTTTTGGCGTGGAGATTTTTGTAATTTATTGTTGGTTAGTTTAACCTCTGCAACTGAATAATATTTTTGTCGAAGAAGATCAAATAGAAGAATACTGCCGCCAGAAACAACCACCGCCGCTGTTGCCATTGCCAACACAACGACTTGTGAGCCCATCATAATAATTGATAACAGATTTGAATGTATAAAATTGATTAGAAGATAGAGAATTGATGGTTAATTTATATAGCAAGACACAATTTCTTGTTGCAGCTTTTTTTTTTTTTATGTATATATAGACGCAACAATAAATACCTAGTATGGATTTTTAGTCAGTCAAATCAAATATTTCTAATTAATATTGATTATGAAATCCACATCGGTAGGTCAAAATTTTGTTACGTCAGTCATTGTATAACTTTGAGTTAAATTCCAACTAGTTTTAGGTGTTAAAATTTAAAATAGTTTTTATACGCTTATTTACTTATTATTTAAATTTTTAATTTACTTCATATTATATAATTTTGAGTTATATTCAAACTAGTTTCAGGAGGTATATTATCAGTATTAATACACATTAATTATCTATTATATTTTTAATTTACTCGATATTGAGATCTCTTAATAAAAGTTGGTCTTTTTCATATGATAGCGCAAGTTAAAATAGTTGGATGGTCAAAGTCTGAATTTGGGCAGCGAGTTGCACACTTCCTACTACTACGACTAATAGTCAGGCGCGGAGCTAGGAGCTAGTTTAGTCCGAACATTTAGAATGAAATATTATATTATTTATATATGATTAAAATAATTTTAAATATATAGATCATAGATGTCGAATATCATTCAGCTACTTTATATGTTAACTTTTACATATTTTGAACCTCCGTACTAAAAATCTTAACTCGAGCACTGTCAATAGTGTGCTTAAATGAACTCATTTGACTCTTACAAAAATAAATATTGTGATAAATTGATAATTCGTTTTACTTATTCATTGCTTTTTACATATTTTGAACCTCAATACTAAAAATCTTAACTTGAGCACTGTCAGTAGTGTGCTTAAATGAACTCATTTGACTCTTAAAAAAAATAAATATTGTGATAAATTAATAATTCGTTTTACTTATTCATTGTATTAAAGATGATGTTTATATTAATTTGTTCAATCTAAAAAATTCAGAAAGAATTTAATATTTACTCGTTTTGTTTCAAAATTAGGAAATAATTTAATATTTACTCGTTTAGAAAACCGCACAAACATTTAATTATTTTGTTTATTTTCTTGATTTTATGTATTTAGGTTGTGCTAGTAAATTTATTTAGATAAATTAGCCTACAAATTATTTAAATAAATTCACTAGCACAATCATAAAACATAAAATCAAGAAAATAAATAAAATAATTAAAATGTTTTGAGAGATATTTTTGTCTTTAGTAGACTTATCCTATGATATTATATCCTATGTATTGTTAATATCTCCAATAGAAAATATTAGTAATACATCATATAATACCATGTAGCAGGTATAACTAAGCCCTGTATTAGTTATATATAGACCTAATTTTCAACTAAATATAGTACTAAATAATATCATTTATAATACATAAATTATATATTTTAATACAGCGTACTAAACGAACCTAATAGGTTAAAGGTTAACATCCACATAGTAACTCTATCCATGTGGACCATATCTAAGTGGGTTGGACTTTTTATCCTTCTATCCAAAAAGATCTTTTTATATATGGAATGATTTGATAGATGATTATAATTATGTAATTGTCAATAATATATAAATTAATTTATTATTTTATTAAAGAATAGTTATGTAAAATTTAATTATTTATATATTAGTTAATATTTCATCTTTTATATTATATAAATAAAGTAATACATATATTTCCTACTGAAACAACTATCAAACTAATACTCCTATTCATGTAGAATTTGATTAATGCACAACTCACCTTCAAATCAGTATGAATTTGATTAATACACAACTCAGCTCCAAATCAGTATCAACCGACTCAGCTCCTTGACATGATTCATTGCAAAATAAAATCGAATTATGTTACTTAGCATGCATAGAATCTTGGATTCTTTTGTAAACTCTGAATGTAGTGAAATAGTATCAATCAATCAATTTAGAAGGGAGTAGTAGGTAACTTGGTGGATCGATAGTGTTAAAAAAAATATGTGTTTAACGCTCTTAAATTTAAAGGGCCTTATTTTTAATAATAATATGTTATTATTAATTGTTTTTTAACAAATATTGAATACTATTTGTAGAAAAAGTAAACATTTCATAAAAAATAAAGGAATTATTAAAAGAATTTTGACATATTTGAAGTATTATATCTAATGAAAAATAATTTAAATAATAATAGTTATTTATCAGTTGAAAAGTAAAAAAAATCAATTACATAAAAGTTATTAACGATTCAAAATTAAAATTTTATTTACTTTTTATTTTAGTCCACTAATATGCTTAAGCGGCTCCCGATATCGAGCCGCTCCCGATAGGTAAGTGGAGATGTCATGATTGATTGCATTAAGCAATGTAGAAGGGAATCAAAGTGAGTATTGTTTCGTAGCAATAATAATAGGAAAAATTAGTAAACTAGTCAAAATAAATAATATATTTAGTAAAAATATCCATACTTTATAAATATTAGCAATAATGTCAAAAATGTCATTATTTTAAAAAAATTTATGTGTCCCAATTTTCTTTCTATTTTATCTCTCTTTTTCAATTAATTCTATATATCCTTTTTTTTAAAAAAAAATCATTCTCTCTCATATTTATCTTTTCAAATTGTTAATTCTCTCTCCCATTTAATTTTTTTTTTCTCTCATGGTTATCTTTTCTGATTTTCCTCCAACATTCAAGTTGTAAATATTTTTTGCCATATATTTTGGTTGTTTTTTTAATCTAAAATTGAATCAACAAGAATCCCTTTGATTAAGGTATCTCTAATCTTTATCCTATTTTCAGATTTCTTTTCTAATTTTATTTTTGTTTAAATCTTAAAAAATGTTGTCTATATTTTTCAATTTCCGTTATGATTTACTCTCCAGGCTTACTAGAGGTATTCATCTTAATCAACCAATTTCTGGTGATTTTTCATCCTTTAATTTATTTATTACTTAACAAATAGTGTATAATGTATGATCCGCTGCTAAAATGAGGGAAGAAAGAGGGTAAGAACATTTACAAGACTCATTGGTGTGCAAAACCTTCCTCAAATTCAGAACGCAAATGTAGAATCTTTGTCTACTCGTGAGGATCTTGAAAAAGACGACGAAGATCGGATAGTTGTCGAACAATTTTCTATTAGTTTGTTTTGTATTTATAGTTCTTTTTTAGAATTTGGTATGCTTTCTTAATTTGTATTCAAATCACTATGTATACTATCAATATTTGTATTTATTAAAAATTTCATGTTGCATGGTTTATGAATCTTGTATTTGTCCCTAATTTGTATTCATCCAAATGTATGTCAACTAGTTATGTATTTTATTTATAAGAAGAACAACTTTCTATTAGTTTATTTGTATTCGAATACAAATACAAATAATAGACATATTGGAATGAATACGACTTAGACAAGGAAACAAGATTTTGAAAAGAAAAATAAATACATAGTGAAAAATATATACGAATACAAATGTATTTCTTAAATAGCTACATTTTATTTGACATACATATTGGAATGAATACAAACTAATAAAGGTATGTCAACTGAATTTGACATTTTTTTCTAATTTGTATTTATTCTAAAGGTATGTCAACTAGTTATGTATTTTATTTAAGAATGAGTACACCAAATATTCAATTATTCTTTTCAATTTTATATTTCATTCACTTTTTCATCATACTAATTTTTTGTATTTTATATATTATTATACAAAATTCTAAATAAAAACTAGAATTAATAGAAATACAAATCAAAAACATATTGAAAAGAATACATACAAGATTTTTGAAGAAGAAAATAACTATATAGGGAAAAAATATATGAAAATACAAATATATTTCTTAAATGACTATATAGATAAATTCGATACCTATTGGAATGAACAAACTAATAAAAAACTATAATAAATATAAATAGAATATATTGTGGAGTGAATATAATTTTAAAAAGGTAAAAATTCTGGAGAAAAAAAAAACAAAATTTAAATTTTATTTGAAAATGTAACTGATGAGAAAATTAAGGATGCTTGCCTTTTTTGAAATATTTCCCCCTTAATTTTCTCATTTTTGTTATTAAATAATTATATTCTTTAAATAAAAATAAATAATAAAAACATAAATAAGATACATAACAAACTAAAATGACATTTTTACTAAATATTGAAATTATTGTTAATGAGTTATTTTAAATGCTAAAATATTGACATTTTGCAAAATTTCCTATTATAGTAATGAGTAGTAATGACATCCAATGAGAATAAGCTCACCATTTGTTCACATCCCAATAACTCAATTCCAAATTGCCAGCTAAAAAAATAGTTTTTAAATTAAAAATAAAAAGTGAAATTGAAATAATTTTTTAAGTGAAAATAAAAAGTTAAAAGAAATTTACTTTTGACTAACTTTGTCAAACACTTTTTAACTTAATTTAAGTCATTTTTCTTATATTTGTCAAACACTAACAAAAATAAAAAACTGACTTAAAAGTAGGTTTGACCAACTTTTAAATTAATACAAACACCCTTTTATTTTAATAGTTTTTACTATTAAGTCAAAGTAAAAAAATAGAATTTACTTTTAAGTACTGTTTTTAAGTTAAATAGGTCTTTTAAGCAATTTTATAGTGTTTAGGTAAAATTAAAAGAGATACTTATAACCATTTATTTTTAAGCAAAATTGAGAACATAAATTAAAATTTCTTATTTTCATTAAGAATTAATTACTTATTTCATATGTCCCTAGAACTTCCATCATTATTTCTTAATGAGTCTGTCAAGGTTCAAATGTAACTAGCAAAAGTGGACAAAAAGAGTAAGTCATAAATCAAAAATCAATCCAAACGAACTTTCAGAAATCCCAACTCATGATTCATGTAGGCTTCGCTTATAAATCATAAGTTATATATTTATCCAAACAGACTTTAAATATCAAATCGAACAAACGGTAGATCTAGATCATGCCACACGGTCTTGTACATAACTCGCGTGGGGAAAGTGATATGTTTGGTTAAAATGGCATAACAAAGATGAAGTTGGTATATAAAGACTTAAAAAGGGAAGTATTAGTACAAGGCTAATTTTCCAGAGAGATTGCAACACTTGCAAAACTCACATGTAAAATGTAAAGAACAAACTGCAACAAAGACTTACAGTCAATAAAGCATCTCATACAAACTCAAGTGCACTATCCAACCAAACAAAAAGAAAAAACAACTACTATCATGTATTATTATTCCACAACAAACTGCACCCTTCAACTAACACACGAGTTTGTTACCTCTTCGCATAACAAGTAAATACGCGAATTATCCACTTATGTAGTGAGGTTAGGAGGAAGGTAGTCAGATTTAGTACCAAGAATCCGGGCCTTGGTGTCGGGGAAAAATTCATGGCCTGGTAGCTCTGTGATATCCCCTTCGCTAGCCACTCCAATAGGGTAGCGGAGCAAGTGACCAGGCAGATCTCTTTCCAGACACTCACTTGAATACATATCCCAGTATTTATCAGCTATTTGATTCACCTTTCTCACACATTCCTCACTTTCTGGATGTTGGAAGGTCTCATCGAGCATACCAAGGTGCTCGTACCACAATGCCATTCTGAAACCATGAACTTGACCCCTAGCTGGTTCGCTGGTGACCAAATGATAAGGCTGGTAGGCTCCCATGGCTATTTCTGAATCTCTAGCACCATCCATAGATCTCTGGTTTATGTTGGCCGATCCAACTATGATGTACTCGTCATCCACTGTTAAGAAGTAAAGTTAGTCATAAGCTAGTATAACATTTATGCAGTACTTCACACGAAAATGTGCTGGCATAAGCCATGAGAGCAACCTGTGATCATTTTCACTTGGAATGCACCGACACATTTTCAAAACTTAGAGAACCGTCTTTACCTTTAATTCAATTCAGAAATTCTCAAAAGTTCATCAAATTAACAAATTAAGAAAATTTGAAGGATCGCCAATTTCGATTTCTTCAGTCATTTAAAAACTGTTTAATTACTGACTTATTCTAGACCTCTAGATTTCAATATCAGAAAGCTAATAATATGATATAACTACAATTGTAAACCAGTACTTACCAATCATCATCTTGGAATGGACATATATCATGAAACGTCGTGCCTCCTGAGCTCGCATGTAATTAGAATCAGGCTCTGGTCTCTCAGAAGGTTCATATTCTCCGCTCTTCTTCACCTCTCGGTTACCAATGCAGAAAAATGTCAAATAATTCCTTGGATCTTCCTCAATACCTTTAGCATTCATTGCTTGAACAATGCACTTGTACATCATCTCCATTGTCCTCCTCTGCCAGTCTAATATTGCTTGTACTGATGCACTTTCGGGGATTCCTTCTGGCCACATTGGGACTACAACATAAACAGTAAACCTTTCCCCGGCTTCAATCTTACTGACAATCTTCAAAGCAAGTTCCTTTGGAATGACATGCAAAGCACCTATGTCCTCTACCTTGATATCATCACACTGCCAGTCGGCACAGCTTCCAAGAAAATACTGATTTTCAATGTAAATAAAATTTTTTGCACGACGAATAGCATGAATATAAGCATCTTGGATGCTTCTATCAATTATGTTATCCTTCCCACTGACAAGACCAGCTTTTGCAGCATCTTCAGGTGTGTCAGGAAAGCCAAAAGCAGCCCCTCCATCAATTGATCTGAATAACTGAACATTCCATGTTTCATGATCATCAGGGTACATCACCGGGGATGGTGGAATTATAATATCATCAAGCTCTCTAAAGTTGACAAGAATATCCTTTCCTCCCTGCTTTCTCCATCTCTGTTCAAAATTAAACAGAACGTCCCAAGCAATTGGGCCTTCAAGCCGAGAGTGAATGTCATGCCAGGGCTCCCTTGGTCCACCTTTGGCAATTGAGCCATCAGCAAAATTAGGTTGGTGGAAATCATCATGATGTGCAGTGTCCAATGTCCTAAAAAGCGAATGGAAAGGTGTATCATATCTCCCATCGCAAAGATCAATACCTCCCACAAAACTCAGAATTCTCCTCTTTTCCGACTCTCCGCTGGGCAGTGCACTGTCCACTACTATGATTTTCTGGTGATGGGTAAACATGGTAGAGATTTGTATATCTTGGACAAAGCTTCCACCATTATCAGGATTCCGAGGGCAGAGGACACAGTTTACATCAGTACCTTGAAAGTACTGTTCAGTTTCTTGGTCATGAGTGGCCATCAGACCATCCTTCTTCAGCAAACCGACGGACGTCCTATCATCCCAAACAAGCATAAGAACTTTTACACCTTCACTTGCCTTGTTCTTGAGCAGCTCCCCCAACATGATGTCTCCTCCAGGTTTTTGCCTCCTCGAGTCCCTCACCAAGGCTATTTCAGTATATACTGACCAGCCAGTAATGTAAATCAAGTGCTTTGCATTAGTAATAGCATCAAAGATATCTTCCCAACATCTGTGGGGCTCATAATACTTTCCGCCAGAGAGAGGGATTTTAGGAATAAAATTGTCTGGCACATGAGCATCTTGATACAAGGAAACCCGCGATCCTGGTCTCTGTGCAAAGAAAGTGTAAGGGACACCAGGATATCTAGAGCTTCTAATTCCACGTCCCCAGTTTGGATCTCGACTGACGTCAAAAAACTGTAGCTTAACGTGGATTTTGGAACCTTCTGCTATAGGATTCATTTCTTTATCCAGTATCTCAACCCATTTATCAATCTCCTCCCCTTCCAAAAGTTCTGCAACCGGAACATAAGCTCTTCCAATTAAGGATGCACCAAAGGGATTGTCATCTTTGATAGTGAATATAACATTTGAAGCCATATGCGCACAGTAAATGTGAAAAGACTCATACCACCTTGGATTTTTTGGTTCATTTTCAATTATTCTTGTTCTCCCAACCCTAGCCTTCTCCAAATCAATTGTAGCATAAAGTTTTGGAGTTCCTTTTCCAATACCAACTGTCTCCTCAAAATGTTGCTTTATCTGAAATATGAGATTTAAAAATCAAAATTTTCATTAAGGGGCAATCACCTCCTCACAGAGAACCCTATTCTAGTTAAATCATGATTAGAATTTCAAATAGATTGCTGTATCAAGAAAAAAGGATAAAGAAGTTATTAAACATCGAACTAATGTAACAGAAAGTTGGCTATGTACTAGCAATGTATACAAATCATATACAGAGATCAGCAAATTACAGAGATTTATCAATGAAAAAGATCATTTCATGTTACTTCCAGAAAAGATTCAAAACTCCATATTTCTAGCTGAAAACATGAGGTGCACTAAATACTGGACTGTACAGCCAACATTGAACTCGGTGTGTACGGGCACACACCTCAACCCTGCTTCCACTTAATTAACACTGTCGATCCTAGTACAACAGATTCATTTGTCTAACAGGCGAATAATTGAGATTACATGTATTATTGGGTAAAAAAATCTAATGTACATAGGGCATACGATAAATTTCTCCATCGGATTTAACCTTATGTTTTTTCATATGGACAAACTACAAGATTCTGTATCATGGAGCTATGCTTGCTCATACGCCACAACCTATGTTCGTGCTGCTGTTGGATTGAAAGGATTAGATCATTACAAATGCTTGAAAGATAAGTTGAGAATCAACAAAATGGATGTAACCAATAATTACCTTCCCCGAGCCTAATTAGCCTCAAGAAATCCCCAAAACCCAATAATTAACCAAATCCTACTTTTATAATCATGTATTCATTTACATTATCCAACTAACAGTGTTCCATAGTCCATCTCGGCTTTATGATGTTCCGAGAGAAGGCTTTGGCGTAATCACAAGGAAACTACTAAATTCCAGAACTGGTGTAAAAATCTCACTATTACTTAGCAGTTAACAAAAGTAGCATTCTACAAGAGTGTTGGCCCTTCAAACAAATAGTACTAATTTGGGAACAACTGATCCAATCTTCCATACAAACATACTCAATTCAAGCAAAACATAACGGAAAAAAACAAAATTTGAAACTGAACACAATTAACCTCGCGATCCAAGTCAATCAAGAACATAGATCATAAGTGCACCCACCTTGCTAAAGAAATGCCCACCCTCCTCCTCACCCTGCAGATTATCAACCTCAAAGATCGTGACATGTAGAGTTCCATGAAGCTGAATCTGAGCCATTTTTCACCTGCTTATCCAAAGATTTTTTTTTAAAAAAAAAACACATTACACCCTCAACCATATGATCAACAGCAAAACATCAAACTACTATAAACACAAACAATCAACTATGTCTAGATTTAATTCAAAAACCAGAAAAAGATTAAACCTTTGCCAAAATGACGTCAGAAAAATCAAGTAAAACTAGAAGTTGAGAAGAAGAAGATCTGAAATCTTACACCGACAAATACAAAATTGAAGTGTCAATCAAAGAAAAGAAGAGAGAATATGATCCAATCTATGCTTGTAGGATGAATAAAGGTAGTATTTTTTCTTTTTTTTGATGTAATATAAAAAGTTGTGAGAACGAGGGGAGCAGTAAGTATCCTTTTTATTAATAGTATATCCTAAATTTAAGGACTGGATCGGATCTTTATGCTCTATGCAAATATTCTACTCCAATTTAGATCTGTATACACACTATACGATTATAGGCTATTAAACTTCGCTTGATAACGAGAGTTCGATTATAAATGTATACACACTTTATATAGTTCAGTTCACATCTAGTGCAGTTGAAAACCATAAAAAACTTTTAGTCAATTGTTGATTATGAAAGTTACCACAGATAACCGGAAATTCTGCTTTGTGGAAAGAAAATGTAAAGATTGATTTCTGACTGTTGACAGACTTCCGTGTAATTTGATCAATTTGACAAGTTGCTTGTTTTTCTCTAGTGTCTATAATAGATATTTAATTTAATTATTCATTTTTAAGATTTTAGGCACCCGTAATTTGAGGATATATTAAAGCAAAATAATTAAAAAAAAATGTAGTTATTTTTTTATTATTAAAATATTGAACAAAGTCTCAGTATGCAGAGACATAAGATACTATTGTAGACTTATTTCCATTTACAATTTGATGGTGAATTTTTTGCTCATTAGTATATGTACAACTTTTTAACTATAAAGAAAAAAAAACTTTTAATTATGTGTTTTATTGAATTTTAAGTGATTCTGCTTAGGTGGATGTGGATTTGTATATTTAGGGAAGTGATATATGATCAGAAAATTTGGTCAGAATTTAAAAAATTATAAGATTTTTTAATTTCGAAAGAAATTGATTCTTTTTTCATTATTTAGTTAAAAGATATTAAAGTTAAAAGGATAAAAATATTTTAAAAAGTAAATTGATAAAAATATTATTTTAGACAAATTTCAACTAAATATTTCGGGGCAAAAAGACTTTTCAGTATTTTTAAGCACAATGTGTAACGTCTTTTTTTTTTTGACTAATAAATGATCAAAATGTCTGTTTAATTTTTTTTGAAAAAATAAAAACTGATTACTAAATTCAGACTGTTGATTTCCCCCCGAATAAAGACTATTCCTACGTTTTATATTTTAATCTTTCTCCATTAATTTTTAATTGTTATAAATTAAATTATAGAAAAGTTTGATTAATATTTTACAATGTATATTTTTATCATATTAGTATAAAAAAAGTTAACAATTTATATAGTTTTTAAATAACTAAGTTTTTTATTTAAATTTCAAATTAATATAATTTAATTTATCTTCGAAAAGTGCAATACGACAATAAAAATGAACGAAGGAAGAAATTAATTATTTTTTCATTTAGTACGATGCTTAAAAAATTAAAAATATAAAGATAATTTTGCTGCTTCACCTCTTAAGAAATTATATTGCGAATTTTACAAATAAATATGAATACTTTTAAAATGAAATAATTGGCAAAGTAATATAAAAAGAATCTGATTACTGCTTTTTTAATTCATTAAAATAAACCACTAATATAAAATACTAATTACTTTTTAGTTTTTACTATGAATGATACACTGATATGTCAAAAATGTCCAAAAAAGTCATCAAGCAAAATATTAGGCCACGTGTAGTGCCTTAGCCTTAACTGAAAGGTTTACGCGTTTTTGCCGTCGAAAGTGAATAAGTGATTTTAAATTTATTTTATTACCTTATAAATAAATGATGCTCTTAACTTGACTTTTGACACACGGACTGAACACTCATATCTTAAAAATGGAATTTTGCTAAATTTCTCAAAGAAAATTAAGTTCATCGACACAGATTGATTTTGACTAAATTGACCAAACACATGCATAATTGGATCGGTTAGACAAAAGTATATCAAGTTCATTTTAAATAACGATTTAATAAACGATTCTCTTTTTATTTATATATAATTTTCTATAATTTTTATTTAGAACTAGCTCAAACTTTTATATGAAAAAAAACATTAGAGCTATTTACTTTGATATTATATGAATTATCAATAAGAGCATTTTGAGACTCTTAAGAATATACTTGAAGAGTTATTCATATACTCAGTCATGCATTTTTATACTATTATTTTTAATGTCAAGAAAGTATTATTAGAAGACTTGCTGATGTACTTTTAAGATATCATATTTTAGAAAATTTAGTTTAATGTTTACATTTGCAATCCCAGTTTGAATTAGTAACTTTTATATACTGGGAAAAAAGTCTACTATAGTAACTTTACAATTTCGTTAAAATTAGAATAACTTTACTATATTTGTGAAAACTTGTTTTACAAATATTCTATTGATATCTTCTGTAATAGAATATCTTCTGTATCATATTAAGCTAAGTTAAAGTTAAAAGTTACTCTCTCAGTTTTAAAAATGATGACCTAGTTTGATTTAAAACGGAATTTAAATTTTTTTTTAATCTTGTGGTTCTAAACTAAAGTTATATTAAACATACCAAAATATCATTTAATCTTGTGATATTAAACATACCACCTAAAAACTTAATGTTAAATTGTTGCCTAAAAAGGAGAAAGGTCATTCTTTTTTAAACAAACTAAAAGAAATAGGGACATTTTTTTTTAAACGAAAGAAATACTATTTAATTACTCATCATAGTTATAGTTTGCTATAATTACCACTCACGACGAACATTGTTCATTAATTACGTGGGTTGACTTCGAGTTTGTATAATTAGTCATGTTTGTATATGTATAATTCGCCAGGATATACAAATAAATATGTATAATATATTTTTTAGCCTATATACATACACAATTCACCTCTCTCCACTCTCTACCCTTTCTGCTCGCCTCTCTCCTTCCTCTCTCAATCTCGCTCGCCTCTCTCCTCCCTCTCTCAATCTCGCTTGCCATTTATACAAAATGTATATGTATAATATACAGTTATATACAATTATATATATATACAATTCACCTCTCTCCCACTCTATGCCCTCTCTCGCTCACCGTTCTCCTCTTTCTCACAGTCTCCCTCTCCCAATCTCTCTTGCCATATATACAATTACATATGTATAATATACAATTATTTAACCAATATACATATACAATTTCACCTTTCTCCAACTCTTTTCCCTCCTCTCTCGCCTCTCTCCTCTCTCTCCTAGTCTCGCTTGCCTCTCTCCTCCAAATAAAATGTAGTTATAAATTGTAATTATCAAACTATAGCTATACATAATAATTCATTATTTTTAAGTGACTATACGTGAAAGTTTTCCATAAAAAAAAAAGCATAATAATTAACATATACATGGTCTCTCGTAGTTAAACTCTGCAAAAATGAACAAATAATTAGAGACAGAGGAAGTATAATTTACGGGAATTCGAGCTTTTTCGAATAGAAAAAGAAATATTATTTCCAATTTTCTGAGGGACAAAACGAGGCCTTTGAGATCCGTTTTCGTTGGTCAGAGCAGCAAGCGATCGCGTCGGAAAAGGGTAAGAAAAATGCTGCTAGCGGTGCTATTCGCCAACTCCGAGGGCAACATCCTCGTCGAACGGTAATCCACAGCTCATCTCCGTCTTTTTCTCATCACCCAAAACCCTATGATTCACTTTTATCATTGGCGATTGAGGCGCTTAAAATTGGATCTTTTGAGGAAATTGTTCTTTTTAGGCAGATCCAGGATATTGATGCTTGTTTATAAATTGTTTCGAACTTAAACTATAATAGTTTAATTTTACCTAAAATGTGTATATATCTGTTGTCTGTTAAACAGTGGTCATCCCTGTCCTTAAATTTGGGATCAGCCCGGCTTCTAGTTTAGTCTTGCCTGTTCTCAAAATTGTTTGAAGTAAATTTTTTTTAGCTACATTCGTATAGCAGAAAAAGGAACGAATGAAAAAGGAAAATGTATTGAATTTTCCTTATTTTAGGTTTCCTCCAAGCTCTAGAAATTACTCGCATAACATAATTTATGCTAATGGTAAGAGAAATGCTGATTTTCCTGATAAAAGGAAAGATGCTATTTTTTTCCAGTTCAGTCCATTTCAATACCAATGCGCCTATTCACTTGCAATGAATTGTTGCCTGATATCATAGTTTGTATGCAGCTTTAATGGAGTACCTGCAGAGGAGCGTCTGCATTGGCGGTCTTTTTTAGTTAAGCTTGGTTCGGAGAATCTTAAGGGTGTCAAGAATGAAGAACTCCTTGTTGCTTGCCATAAGTATATATATTTGTCTTTCTTACTCTCTATGTACTTGATTACCAATTCAGCTCCCCATTTTAAACATATGGAAACAACTGGAAGATTCTATTATCTAGTCTCCAACTCATATCTACTGCTTGCTTCTGCAAATGTTGTTAAGCTGCACTGTATAAGAAGTTTCTTTTTTATAAGATACTATGCTAATCACGGCATACTTGTATTGTTTTTTGAAATGACTCCACATTGTAGCTTTTTCATATATTCTTTTGTGCAGGTCTGTTTACATTGTATATACAAAGCTTGGAGATGTAAGCATTTATGTTGTCGGGAAGGATGAATATGATGAACTTTCTTGTAAGTGATACCTGTTTCAGTTTTCCTAAGCATCATCAAAAAATTTCATGTAAAAAGTAATTCATCGTAGTGTCAATAACTGTTTGACTTCAATATGTTATTGGTGCCCCATCCATGTAATCTAGAGTGTGTTTACACAAATTTTGGGTGGTCAAAAATAGAACCAAGATGAAAGGAGTTTATGATCTTGGTAAGAGATGTTAATGCCCTGGAATACAATTACCCCACTATTCCAAAGTATGATAGCTTAGTGATTTGGGATGTTAATATTTACTGCTATTATCGTTTCCTTTTGCTGTGTATTAACTATTAAGTAATTCTGGAGGTATGACCCTTTCAAATGTTGGATTAGTTAGAAGATGAATGGTGCCTTAAATAAAATGACTACTTTAATCGAGGTTTCTTATAGTAATGATATTATGTGATGTGTACTTAAAGGAAGCCTACCGCTACTTGCCATATCTTATGTCAGACTGCAAAATGTATTACGCTCTATGTTTCATGAATGAAGATATCTATTTTATGAAGGTATCTGAAGAGTGTCTATCTGAGCTTTAAGTCTTTACTCGACATTTCATAAAAGTGTATATTCTTTCATGACGTAAAACTATGTGAAGCTATGACTAGTGTGTACATTAGGTTAGATAGAAAAACATAATCTAGTTCCACTTGGCTGACTAAATAAATCAACTGGTTAGACCATTTATTAGCATAATAGCCCTCTTTGTGTCTCTCATTTCCGCTGAGCAGCATAGTCGACTGACTACTGCCCTGATTGGGAATTCTGCTCAAGATCTTATTAGTAACCTCTCATCTTCTGGATTTGTTTGCAGTGTCTGAAGCAATCTTTGTTATAACATCCGCTCTCAAGGATGTATGTGGGAAACCTCCAACAGAGAGACTTTTCCTGGACAAGTATGGAAAGATTTGTTTGTGCCTGGATGAGATTGTGTGGACGGTAAGGGGAATTGTCTTTATTTGTGAACAGCAAAAATTTCTATTACGGGGAGCTCTCATTTCCCTGAGTAATGTGGCATGAAGCTAGTAAGCGGACCATATACTGCTAAGAAAACCTTTTTAGTTATCAAATACTATGAATGTTATGGGAAATCACTTTTCTTTGAGTTGATAGATGACAGCACAGTTTAGATTGGTAAACATTTCTGTATCATCGTTTACCTGGTGTTAAATTTACTTGAAAAAATATGCTCTGTAATTTTTACTTGAATAGATTTTTAGATTGATGATCCTTTTTAGTCCCAGATGACAGAGCAGAGGTTAGGTATTGATTTAAATGTAAAACTCTCTAGGCACTTCCACTTGATCCTCTCTGTTAAGTTTTGCTATCTTCCATTTTGGTGCAGCCTTGCTGATGATATTCTTACTTTGTTTATTATGAAGGGTTTGCTGGAGAACATTGACAAAGATAGAATCAAGAGACTTGTTCGGTTGAAACCACCCACCGATTTCTGAGAGAGGTTTGTAGTTTCTATGTTTAGGCAAAGCTTCCCCTACCCCACTTATGGGATCACATTGGGTATGTTGTATACATTTAGGCAAAGCTGTTGAGGCTGTAGCCTCTAGCAGCGCAATGTATGCCAAGTCCAGTGAGTTGTCAGCATCTTTTGGATTTCACTGCATTATTGTTGGTTAACTATAATCTTGTATAGTTGTAAGTTGTAACACTCGTTTTTATTTCTATTTTTCTCTCCATTTGCCTAGTTGAAAAAGGTGATATGCTACTCCATCTGGTTACAGAGGCTATAGATGAAGATGTGAGGTTAATTTTTCTAAATTGTTTCAGTCGAAATTATTTCCATAAAGTAAACCAGAACTATTTAGGATTGAATATTTGAGGTAATATTCAAGAATGAAATTAATGTAAACAAAAAATGAAGATACGAACCGGATTGTAATTGATGAAATTTAAAGATAAAAAAAGAGAGCGCAAAAAGCAGGATAAAGACCAAATTCAAATATTAAGAACGTTAATATGTGAATTTGCGGTAGATAATTATTCCCAACAAGAACATCAATAATCCAATAACGTAAAATTTTCAATTTAGCGAAAGTAAATAGATTGTTATTTTATAAAAACGTGTTTGGGTGAAGATTATACTCAAGCAGCTCCTGCTTGCCACAATGAACCCTGAAGATGTCATCAACTTAAATTGAGTTGAGACCTGCAATAACCCCATACACCTGGAATCAGTCTGTACTGTCAATTGAACTCTCAGATTGAGTCGAGGGTTTATAAATAACATTCTTTGCGTATACTCTACCCTCTCTAAATCTCACTTTGTGGGACTACACTCGGTATGCTTTGTTGATGTTGGCTTTTGCTTTCATCTGAAGTCTCTCTGCTCTTGAGCCAATGACCTGTCCCAAGATAGAAGCAACAATGGTTAATGCCATAGCTGTTTTGGGCATCACAACTGATTTCCTCAACATTTCTATGAAGGGAACTGCAGCATGAACTACAGTAAGCCTAGTCAAGAATAATAATAAATAGCTTTACTATTTAGCAAAATATTAATCCTGAAAATAAGATGAAAATTACTACGGTGATATATTAACAGTACATAATAATTAATATTTAAATCGTGTTAGGCACTATTCTAAGAAATTTATTACTCACAATTAAACAAGCACTTCTCTATCTTAAATAGAGGTTACACAAATCAGCGAACTAATTAATAAAATAACAAAGTCAAAATAATTAAATAAAGAAAGCATAAGGTCAACAGAAAAAAAAGGTTAGAAACAGTGAGTTAAATTTTGCTGTTATTTTCCCATTGTTTTCATAAGTGCAAAATGCAAGCCTATTTATAGGTCAATAAACTACCTAATTTCAAGACACTTTGTCTATTTCTTTCCATGCAAAAAGGCCAAGTGTCAAGAATGGTAAAAGAAAATGACATACACTGTCAAGTCTATCATTTTATATTTTTAATACACTTTCATTATTTTGGCTTTATAAATATATTTAAAAAAATAATCTTTTAAAATAAGATATATTTTGCTTACATTTATTGCTAGTATTAGGGCCCGTTTGGCCATAAATTTTCCAAATAATATTTGGGAAAAATTTGGCAAATAATGTTTGTCCATACAATTTGTCATTATTTGGCAAATATTTTTGACAAATATCCCAAATTTTCAAATACTAGTTTTTTGTAGTATTTGGGCCAAATCTCATTATTTGGGATATTTTAAAAATTAAAATTTTACCCCAATATTTTATCTTTTACAAAAACACCTATCTAGTTGTTGTTTGCGTTGTATTACATCATTTTTTACGTGAACATCAAAATAGTGATGAAATATTTAGTGAATATTAAATAATGATATGATTGTTGATGAAAATTATTAAAAATTGGCTTTAGGTAACAAAGTCATGTACTTTGTCTACTTCACGATGTATGAAATAATTCTTGTTGCACTCACTCCAAATTACCACATTGCTTTAGTGTCATGGACATTATTTGTTATTGTTGTAATGAATATTCAATTGACTTGTAATACAAACTTTTAGTTAGTTTTGATAGTTTTTAAAACTTGTGTGTATAAATCATATTTTTCAAAAAAGGTGAAATATATTTCCCAAATTTTCCAAAACTGAACAGAGATAGATCTTCAATTATGAATTCAAACTGCTAGATTCCAATTACCTGCACAACTTGTGAGCAATCGGAGACAAAATATGCACAACTTTGGAGGCAACAAGACAAAATCAATTACCTGCACAGCTTCTGAGTCAGAGGAAACAAAAGGTGCACAACTTCCGAGATAACGGAAGTAAACCAACTAGCTGCACAACTTTCGAGGGAATGCAGACAAAAGATGTACAGGCAGAGGAAAGAAACAATTGGCTGCACAAATTGCGAGGCAACAGAGACAAATTGGCTACACAAATTGTGAGGCAGCGGAGAAAATGATGCACAACTTGAGAGATAAGAGGATGTGAAATGAGAGATTAGATTGAGGAAAAAGATAAAGGACAGTGAAATCAACCATTTCCTTTACCAAAACGGAAGTTTCAGATCAGACTCGGAGAATTGGCTAAGGGAAAAAAAAAAAGGAGAGTGAAATCAGCACTGGTTGATGAAGCTGCCGTTGCCTGGTGAGCTCCGATTGCATTCCGATTACGAGTTCGAATTCCGACCTAACCGGGATAGGCCTGACCAGTAAGATCCGAGAAGCTGAATTGGCGGGTTCTGAACAACCTGGTGCTTCTACACGTCGGAAGTGATCTGGTCCCTACCTAAATTAAGGTACAGCCCTTCCTTGCTATGTGTGACCGAAAATTAACTTTCCATTGCAAATTGTAAAAAAAAACCCTGAAAAGATCACGGATTCCAACCTCCCCAATTGCATGATTGCCATTTGTCACTTTGTAACAATCTTTTGTTTAAATACTACTTTTGCTACAGTTCACTTTGTCTAAGTGTTAATTTTGAACTCTGCATTTCTGCATTTCTTTGTGAAGCGTAAAAACAGAGCTTTTTGGCAAATGGCTAGTTCTGGCTCCTCCTGTGCTGACTTGAAAAAGATGGAGGATGAGTTCAGAGATTATGAGATGAGCCTCATGAATCCTCCCTCTGCCATCGTTGACCTCTTCAAAATTCTTCAGGTAAAAATCATTTTTTATTTGAATGTGATGAACTCACAAAAAAATTGTTCTAGTATAACTATTTTGGACTGGAAAATGAAATTAATAATCTTTATTTTTTTCCTTTTCTTTTTTCTCTTCAGAAAGTTGAGTCATCACTGAAAATGGTTAGTCAAGAACCATTTGATTCGACAATAAGTGCAATTCAACCTTTAATGAAAGCACTGGTTAGGAATGAACTATTGGGGCATGCAAGTGAAGATGTCAAAGTTTTAGTGATTTCTTCTGTTACTGAAATTTCTCGAATATATGCCCCAAATCGCCCTTACGATGATGATAGACAAATGGAGGTAAAACTATACCATTCTAATTTATCTTTCTGTTTACTTGGATATTTTTTTCCTTTTTTAACCCTTGCCAATTTCTTGTTAGGAAATTCTCCGGCAAACCGTAATGACTTTCAAAAAGTTAGCTGATGTGACTAGCCGCAGCTATCGTAAGGTGGTTCGAGTTCTGGAGTTATTCGCTAAAGTAAGGTTCACTGCGATGATATTGGACCTCGAGAATGAAACGCTAATCATCGAGATATTCAAAAATTTTCTCGAGGTCATTAGGTATTCTTCTTTGATCCTTCAATGTTATGTAGAGTTTTGGTATGTTTCTTCAGATTAAATTTGGGTGAAATATAAATTTCACAAGGATGTTGCAGTGTGTTTTGTATTTTTAACTGATCCATTAAAAATAATTTTACCAACACCCTTTGGACAAAGCTCTGCCACTGGGCACTGACTAGCTCCGGAAGGTGCTAATCTGAAATACCCTTATTGAAACACTGCTCAACCATACTTCCTATTCAGTTGCTTGCATATACTCCGTTGAGTCACACCTAAGCATGTAGGAGACTGTTGACATTGTAAACCATGTCACTTTTTGTCCCAGTATATGAGCATAAGGTTATTTTAGAGATCATATTTCTCTGAGATGCTGGCTATAATAATATTTATGTTATATTTTCTATGTAGGCCCTACCATCCTAATAATATATTCACTTGGATGAAAGAAATCATGACTCGGCTCATAGAAGGCAGTGATGAAATCTCAGTAGAGCTTCTACAGCTTCTTCTTGATAGAGTCAAAATTGATAATCAGGTAATAATAAATCTCCTATGAACCTCTTTGTTAGAATATTTCTTCGTCACTTTACTAATCCAGTGGTTTCTTTTATCCAGATGGAATCACCCATTGCATCATACTTGGTGGAGGAAGTCCTAAAAGACTGTGCTGCAATTGTTAAACCGTACTTTTCAGATGCCCTAAAATCAATGAGCTTTGATCCTGCTGATTATGCTCAAACGGTTGCTTTATTAAGCAAGGAAATGCCAAAAGGAAAAGAAATGGTATGTAGTATTCATAACTATTCTGTCTCATTAATGCAGTTTTGCTCCGTATAAATGCCAAAAACATCCATAGTTCATTATGCTCTGGAATAAAATTGTTTATCTTTCATAATCTTAAGCCTAGTACAGTAATTATAATTAGTCACTGACAAATTGCACAGAAAATGGTATAGTTGTATGCAGTCAGATTTTGAAAAGTAAATGACATAAAACTTTAGAGCCAACTCCATCCCTGTTTAGGCTCCTGGTCCAAGCTCCAGTCGGGTGTGAATGGAGTGGTGTGTTTATATGAATTTAAATTTAGATATCCTGCCTTTCATAAGCTAGCTTTTGGTGCCATATCTTTGCGGAAACATACAATTTTTAAAGAACTTTACTCTTTGCGTACTCATGTCAATTATCCTTATTGTAAACATACATCACTCGAAGGAGTTAGAGCCGCCAACATTAGAATAACTCCACTCAGCTTACATTAGAATATGCTCTAGTGTTGAATTTAGTTAACAATAAGATTTTACTATTAGCTCTAATGCAATATTTGGCCCAAAGAGCAGGGGGATGACTAAGTGCTTCTAGTGTGATTAATTATTACTAGGACGCTACAACAGTTTCAGTTGTGAATAGATAATAGTATTAACAATTTTTTTTTATCAGATGGAAACTGAAAATGCGCCTGCTACTGTACATTGCGTAAAAGTTGGTCCAACTGAGGCTAAATGTTGTGAGCTAGCGCGGCAGGATGACACTCACAGGGAGAAGCTAAAGGATACTTGTTTAACTAACATCATGAAACCTGTCAATCCAGAAGATGTGCACCCAGCAAAAAATGTGCCAAAAGAAAACCAGGAAGAGACTGGAAGCCATAAACTTACAGGTCATCCTGTAAAAGTTGGTCCATCCGAGGCTAAATTTTGTGAGCCAGTGCTGCAGGATGACATTCACATTCACAGGGAGAAGCTAAAGGATACTTGTACAACAAACATCATGAAACCTGTCAATCCAGAAGATGTGCAACCAGCAACAAATGTGCCAATAGAAAACCAGGAAGGGACTGGAAGTCATAAACTTACAGGTCATCCAGTAAAAGTTGGTCCATCCGAGGCTAAATTTTGTGAGCCAGTGCTGCAGGATGACATTCACAGGGAGAAGCTAAAAGATACTTGTACAACAAACATCATGAAACCTGACAATCCAGAAGATTTGCAACCAGCAACAAATGTGCCAAAAGAAAACCAGGAAGGGACTGGAAGTCATGAACTTACAGGTAGTAGTGGCCATCATTCTTTGGTGTCTGAAAAGCACAATAATAGCACTGGAAGTCATGATCATTTGTGTCAGCCCAAGAGAAAAGAGATCCCGATAAATAACGATGATGAGCTGGTTGTGTCAATTCCAATAGGAGATGTGCCACAATCCCAAGTTCAGAAAAAAGATTCTCTTCATTTGGGAGAGAGAACCAAGCGCACACAGTGTGCCAAAAGAAAACTAGGAAGCGACTCAAAGAAGAATGAGTCTGCTTCAGATTGTGAAACAGAGAGAAAATCTGAATCTAGCATAAAAAATGAAGAAGGAAACCTCGAAGAACACAAAGAGACAACACTGCAACAAATTTTTGGAATCAAACTGTGGAAGAAGAAGACGAAGATAACAACTAATACTGAAGAATCTAGAGATAAGGTTGACAACCGTACAGCTCAGCAATAGTTATTTCAAGATCTTTGCTAATTTATTTTTGCAATGAACAAATTATTACTTTCCTTTTGCAATTCTCTTTTTTACTTTTGAGCTTCACAGGATTCTGAAAGGGCTCATACCAGCAAAGATCATGGTGCAGAACTGATCGGCACTCAAATAAAAGTTTGGTGGCCATTGGAGCAAGCGTAAGTTCTTTAAAATATTGATGTGAGGACTGCAACACCATTGTAAATTTATTGTACTAGTCACACCCAACGATCCTACACGAGCACTCTTTTTAGAAACTTGATGTAAAGTTCAGTTATTGAGTTTGTTCTTTAAAACATTGCGTTGCCTGCTAGGCTTTATGTGCAAGAATCTCCTCCGTTGGCATACTTATATTCCTATAAGTTTTTGAATTGATGGTATAGATCTAGACTCTAGTACTAGCATGGGTTTTATCCATAACTTTGTCTTCTACCTTGGCTCATTCGGTATTTCTTGAGTTATGTGGTACTTCATGATCCTTGATTCTGTAAGCAGAGGTCAAAACTTGGAGACCATGCCTCCACGTGATGGCAGTTGTAGGCAGAGTCACCCTATCTCAAGCGACCTACTCTCATTATGGTTTAACCCCTATGTAATCTGGAAGTCATGTAGGACATGACAAAACCATCTCAAGCGACCTTCTCTCATATTATCATTAATGTATTCTACTTGCACCCTCTACCGGAACAACGAGAGTCTATATATTTAAATTGTTTGCATTTAGGCACATCTATCCAGCCTAGTATCACGTCAATTTAGTTCTTCTCATGTTGACTGAACTTTAGAGTTTAGTGCATATATTTAGTCTTACTTTTACTCATCGCATCCGAAACCCTTGCTCTCTAAAGTGCTTCTCAACAGTTCAAGTTTTCGGTTGACACCCTTAATGGTTTCATCCATTAACACAATTTCATCAGCAAATGGTGAAGGACCTCACATAGTAGAGGAAACAAGTAGGGCCTCAATGACCCACAATTAGAGGAAAATCAACTCCTTTGTATTTCTTACTAATTCTCATGCCAGTGACAACTCCTTCATACATGTCCTTCATGAATTTTTACATATTTATAATTGTAAAATTAGGCCATAGGCAAACTCACACCCCAAAAGCTAGCTCAAAGGGAGGAAGATTGGCCAAGCCTTATAAGGAGTTCACCCATCTCATTAACCACCGATGTGGGGACTTTTGTCATTCTTTTAACACCCACCTCACGCCAAGTGCTTAGCATCTGGTGCGTGGACAATTTTGATTTTGGGGGCTCCAACATCGAGTGAGACGGGCCTTAGGCCTAACTCACACCCCAAAAGCTCAAAGGGAGGAGGATTGCTCAAACCTTATAAGGAGTCCACCCATCTCATTAATCACCGATGTGGGACTTTAATTTGTCATTCTTTAACAATTATGAACTCCTTTCTCCTCCATCACCCACTAAAGGACCTTTCATGGTACTTCTTCTTACACTTTATTTGGGTGGATGAACAAGATAGCTGATAGGTATGTCTCTTCTCATAATAAACTTCCATCAATCTTGTTAGAAGAGTGATGACGTCCAAATCCACTTCTCAAAGAGAAGTGTACATGGTCGTTGCAATAAAATTTACCTAACTAAGAGTCGGGGTCAAATCCCACATGGAATAATATACTAGGGCAACCAAGCTAGTTATGGAATTGTCACCAATTAAGCTAACCAAATGATTTTGAAATATTTGGTTTTGTTTAAAAATAATAAAAAAGATAAAATCCATAAAAAAAAGGGTAAAATGATCAATGAACTCGCAAGAAAGGGAAACAAGAGATATGGAAATTATGGAATTGATTATCCTCAAGAACGATACATTACAAATAGTAACTAATATAAACATGTAACAAGCAGTGCCTTCGAATGTCAATTGCCCACTATGTCGCCTGACTATTTAGCGGGTTTATCTTAGCTAGCTCTTCAAAACCAACTAGGAGATACATTTCAATATTGGTCTACACTTAAGTTCTTCCTATTGTGTGGTCTTGATGTTGCTCTGCAGAACTAGAAATGTGGTTTGAAAATGGGCTTCATGACATGTTATTCTTGATCGCAGACAGGAATGCGGTTCGCAAAAAAGCAATGGGACCACAAAAGATCATCGCATTTTGGTCTTCAAAGTCCTTTGTATTCTGTCTCTTTTTGTGTCTGACAGACCCCTTATGCAGTGTGCAGACTGGTTTTGAGGCGGTCCATGGAAGGGTTCAATTTTTTGACGTGTTTGTTCACTTTTGCCCTCTTTTGGTGTCCCACCTCAAAATATCTACAAAATGTAAAATAACATAAGAATTATATACGAAAAAGCATTAAGATCATGAAAAGTCTATGTATATGACATAGAATGTGCCGTAATTTCACGGCACATCAATGAGTTAGCAGGAATGTAGCTTCTGTTGTAGATCTATCAGGTATAAATCCGAACTCGTTTCTGTTACTCTATGTTCTATCACTCTTTCCCCCAGTTTCATCGTATACTCATTAGTTTAATGCCATTATTGTTCGCACAACTTTGAATATCTCTTTTGCTCTTCATGTCATTGTATCTACCAATTTTGAATTTACTTTATCTTGAAAAAGAAGGAAGAATCTAGCTACTATTTCTCATCTTAAAGTTTCTCTTTACAGGTTTTACAAGGGAGTCATTTCTTCTTTTGATTCTGAGACAAACAAACACAAGGTGACGAGATTATTTATGTTTATGTACTCTTGTCATTCTTATTTTATAAAACAATTCAACATCCTTGATCATGTAAACCCTTGTACCATTTCTTTTCAAGAAAGTTCTCTACCACTGCTAATATACCTGCAAGTGAAACTAACTCCATGTTAAGTAAAAAATGGGTAACAGCCAAATCTATTTAACTCTTCAAATTCAAGATCTGCCAAGTAAATCCCTTTTTACATAAAAACACAACCTTACAGTTTAGAGACCTCTTTGTTGTAGAACCTGTTCTTAAATATATTGATTGTGAAGTAGCATTATCTAACTTGAACCGTATTTATTGGCTTTAACATTTCATATAAAATCCTCCTGAAAGTTCCAAATGACCGGTGTTGTTTGGTGTTTCCTTTTTTAGGTCGTATATGATGATGGTAAAGTAGAGAAACTGAGACTACATAAAGAACGATGGGAAATGCTTGAAGACAATTCATCTCAAAAGGTTCTCTACCCATCTGATATACTGTTGTTTCTGACAGATTTCATATTAGAAAGTGGTTCTAAGTGTTTTCATGTTTGAAGCGCTCGTCGTTCTAATTTTTTGTTTCAGGATTCCAAAAGGCTTTGTTCCATCAAAGATTATGGTAAGGAACTGGTTGGCGATAGAATAAAAGTTTGGTGGCCATTGGATGAAAAGTAAGTACTTTGGAATATTGATGTGAGCACTGCAAATCATTGTAAATTTGTTGTATTAATCACATTCGTCCACCCAACCATCCTGCGCAAACACACTTTTCAGCAACTTGATGTAGCCTTCAGTTATCGAGTTTATGCTCTAAAATATTGACTTTCCTGCTAGGCTGTGTGCAAGAACCTCGTTCCTCCAGTTACTTATACTCTTATATCTTGAGTAGTATCCTCTGTCTATTGGGCACGAAGTTTAAGAAAGAAAGAATGACTTTTGATACTTGTCGTCTAAAACATGCCATTGATATTCCTGTAGCTATAAAATCATGTCATAGAGAGTAAAATGGGAAGTTAATATTTAAATTATATCTAAGTTCTAATTATAAAAGGTGTGATTTCTTTTTGGACAGGCAGTCACTCTTTCCCCGAGTTTCATCGTATACTCATTAGTTTAATGCAATTATTTATTCCACAACTTTGAATATCTCTTTTGTTCTTCATGTCATTGTATCTACCAATATTAATTTATTTTATCTTGAATAAGAAGGAAGAATCTAGCTACAATTTCTTATCTTAAAGTTTCTCTTTACAGGTTTTACGAGGGAGTCATTTCTTCTTTTGATTTTGAGACAAACAAACACAAGGTGACAAGATAATTTATTTTTATGTACTCTTTCATTCTTATTTTTTTAAAAAAAAATTCAACATCCTTGACCATGTAAACCCTTGTATCATTTGTTTTCAAGAAAGTTCTCCTACCACTACCAATATACCTGCAAGTAAAACTAATGGGGTCGGATAAACTAGGGAATACCCGAATCTATTTAACTCTTCAAAATCAAGATCTGCCATGTAAATCCCCTTTTTACATACAGGTACAACCTTACTATTTGAGGACCACCCTGTTCTTAAATATGCTGATTGTGAAGTAGCATTATATAACTTGAACCATATCTTATTGGCTTTAACATTTCGCAAAAAATCCCCCCGAAAGTTCAAATGACCGGTGTTGTTTGGTGTTCCCATTTTTAGGTCGTATATGATGATGGTGAAGTAGAGATTTTGAGACTATATAAACAACGTTGGACCATGCTTGAAGACAATTCATCTCAAAAGGTTCTCTACCCATCTGTTATACTATTGTTTCTGATAGATTTCGTGTTAGATTGTGGTTCTAAGTGTTTCATGTCTGAAGCACTCGCCATTCTAATTTTTTGTTTTAGGATTTTAAAAGGACTTTTACCACGAAAGATTATGGTAAGGAACTGGTTGGCGCTAGGATAAAAGTTTGGTGGCCGTTGGATGAAAAGTAAGTACTTTGGATTGTTGATGTGAGCACTGCAAATCATTGTAAATTTGGTGAACTAATCACACTCACCTACCCAACCATCCTGCACACACACACTTTTCAGCACTTGATGTAGCCTTCAGTTTTCGAGTTTATGCTCTAAAATATTGGCTTGCCTGCTAGGCTATGTGCAAGAACCTCGTTCCTCCAGTTACTTGTACTCCTATATCTTTGGATTTGATGGTATTGCAAGAATTCTAGCATGTGTTTATTTGTAGCTTGCATTGTTCCTTGGTTCATTCAATATTGCATGAGTTACTCCCTCTATCCCAGTATATGTCTCAGTTTTCTATTGGGCTAAAAGTTTAAGAAAGAAAGAACGTCTTTTGATAATGGTCGCTTAAAACATGCCATAGATTTTTCTGTGGCTATAAAATCATGTCCTAGAGGGTAAAATGGGAAGTTCAAATTTAAATTATTTCTAAATTCTAATTATAAAAGGTGTCATTTCATTTTTGACAGGCTAAAAAGGGAAGTGTGTCGCATTAAACAGGATAAATGAAATATATGTTAGTTAAGTCATGATCCTTGATTCTTTAAGCAGAGTTGAAACTTGCAGACGGTTCCTGCATATTATGGCGGTCATAGGCAGAGTCAGACTGTAACCTTTTGTTGTTAATGGGTTCCTGAATTTCCAATGCAGTTTATTTGTCTAAAAAGCTGATATTTTCTTGTGCTACATCTTTTTGGCTAAGCTAACAAAAGAATTATGGATTACAAATTGTTCTGCATCTAGCTTTCAGGATATTTAAAGTATCCTTTCTGTTCAGATCACAAGTATGTGAAAAAATCTGTCATTTTTCAATTTACTCTAAACCATTCATATTAACGTACCATAACTTGGTCCTTTTCTTGTTTCCTTTTTCTCCTCTCGCCTCATTCTCCATCCAAAAGGATCAGCCACGTATCAAACAACCAACCTCCACTACAATTTGACTGATCATAGTATTTACCTTCGGTAGATTTCTCCTGTTGGTTGCTTCTTGTATGAAAGTTTGAAACAGGCTAATGTTGCTGGCGATATTACTGTTCTATATATTTGATTCATTTTGAGTTATTCTTTTTGCAAGTATTTTTTGGCTCACAATTCCTCTGCAAACATAACACAGTGAAATAGATAACAATGTAAAATTGATGAGTTACTGTGGATACACTCAGTTTGGACTGTAGTTTAAAAACCCTATTAGTTTATCTTGAATAAGGAGGAAGAATCTGTTACGTTTTCTCATCGTAATTTTTCTCTTTGTAGGTTTTACGAGGGAGTAGTTTCTTCTTTTGATCCTGTGGAAAGGAAACACAAGGTGAGAGAAATTCATAATTTTCTTTGAGTTACTGTTTATGTTTAAACACTTCTCATTTATATTTATAGATCTGTTTGAAGCCTAGTATCATATGTTTCCTTATCTAAATATTTCAGGAGACATGTAAATTAATATTAATTATATGTCCATGTTGAGTCAAATGGGGTCACATAAACTAGGGAATAGCCAAGTCTATTTAACTATTCAAATTCATGATCTGCCACATAAATCCATTCTTACATACAGCCTTATTCATAACTAACCAATGAAGGGAAATATAAACCGATCATGAAGTAGAAATCTTACCTAACTTACACATGTTTTACTGGCTTTAATGTTTTGCCAAAGTTCCTCCTGAAAATTCTAAATGACCGAAGTTGTTCTGGTGTTTCTCTTCTTAGGTCGTATATGATGATGGTGAAACAGAGAAATTGAGGCTACATAAAGAACGATGGGAGATGCTTGAAGATAATTCAACTCAAAAGGTTCTTTACCCGTCTGATGTATACTGTTGTTTCAAACAGATTTCATATTCTTATTTCATTTATATTAGTTTTGATGTTTTTCTTTTCGGTGCAATCTGCACAGGACCATGGATTAGACTTTCAAGGCCATGCTGTTTCATCTGCTACGTAAGTTGTGATTCTAATTTTGTTATAACATTTGGGATATCCAGCTTCAATTGTTCTGCTTCACTTGTGCAAACCAAATTATATTTTTATGTAAATCTTTGTTTGGATATACAAGTCAACCCAAAACAAACTATCTATGCATGTCTCTACCTGGAGAGTCGAGGCTAATTACCAGCCTTCCTTCTCTTAATGTTGTCAAAATGTGACTTATCAGAGCAAATCTCCACACCTAAAAGAAGTATTCCCAGAAGGTATCTTAATAGACAATTCACTTTGCAAATTTTTAATGTTGTCGAAGTTTGAAATTTCAAGCTAGTTACACCACCTGAAAGAATTGGTATAGCAAGAGGAAGTATCTAAGAACATACACTCTTTTGGCAAAAGTTTTTCTTTTCCCGTGTGAGGGGGGATAACGTGGTTGTACTCTCATTTCTTAGTTTCAAGCATGGTATCAGGAAAATCTCTCCCTGAAAGAGGCACTAAGTGTATTTCATGCACATCATTGACACTTTATATGTCCTCAACAGGGCCAAACATCTCTTCATCCAAAAGTCTTTTATGTTTGTTACACTTGTACCCAGTAGTTTTGCATTCAAACCTGAATATCCAACGTTTTTTCTTAAAGGAGTTGTAATTTTTTATCTCCAGGTCATAAAGTAGCGCAGAGTAGAAGGGCCTGAATCAGTGGAAATTTCGGTTGTGAATAGGGAAGAAAACTCAACTGCTGGAAGTGTCGAAGAATTTTCATAAAGCAGTGTGATGTAAGTGTAACTACTAAATTAGGTTTACCATTAAGGGATGTGATCCAATTGATTGGAGAAATGAGATTCTAGTCTTGGAAAAAAAAGAACTGAGCTTGTAGATTTATTGTATGTAGCTACAGGCTGCTCTTGGTGTTTACAGATACTTGGCGTCTTATATGTATATTATATGATTAAATTACTGATGTTGGAGAACTCAAAACCCATGAAGTTCATGCATGCTTACAGATTAAGAGTAGACAGGTGATGTGACTTTTAGGAGTAATTGATTAACCAAGTTTCCAATGGATTAAAGAAGTAGCAAAGTTAAATCATGTTTTGGTTCTAATCTCAGCATGATATGTTGCTCGGACTGAAGTGCAGATGTACCATACGGATATAGATACAGATAATAGAAGTTGGACCCTTCATAAAAGAAATTTTAAGATTTAGGTATACATATTCAGATACAAATATGGTTGCAGGAATTCAGATACCTGAAATAGAGTTATACGTCAAATTATGTGAGAAACTTATCACGTATTTCGAGGAGAAAATATTGATCAAGAGAAGAATTCCCTAAGGAGATGAAAAGAAAATATTGATCAAGAGAAGAATCTTATAAGGAGATGAAAGGTAATAGACTGACATATAAATTTCTCTATACAAGTTATTCCATTTTTGTTTTGATTGTGAAAATCATAGGTCGATTTTGGTTAAACTACCCAAAATTGGTTGATCAAATTCAATACTAAGTTCACACTCATATTATATCGACATTCGACACGAAACACCGAATATGAAGCATAAGAGCAATTTAGATTTATTGTGCGATTGCGTGCTTTCATATCTTCACCTAATTTTCTATGGAATATAATTAGACTATTTTTTGCTTAGATTTTCTTTGTGCTTCCATAAATCATAAATCATATTATTATAAGTGGGAAGAATCCAAGTTAAAAGTTGAATTATGAAAACGTCCTTGTAAAATATAATATTTATAGACAAAAATATAAACACATGTTAATTATAGGAAAAACTCTTATGTGAAATATTTTTTAAAATGTAGGGATAAATAGAGAAACATTATAAAATTTGAGTAGGGGTATCTTAAAACAATAAAAACAAAAACTCTAAAACTAGAGTATATCTCAAAAACAATAACACTATAAAAAAAAGTGTCTAAGAATTCATAGATAATTTCTATTCAACATTAACCAAATCGTCTTAAGTTGTTGCTGTGAATTGATTCTTAGGTCTTAGTTGATACTTAATGATAACAAATAGTAACTGATACTCAATACCAAATGATGTTTTATAAATGTAAGATCATATATTCGCTAAATGTTATTTAAGTATCATATGTTCAACTATTTTAGATTATGCTACATTATTAGGCGGATTACATTCTATCATATAATTTGAAGTTTAACCTTTGATACATTAATCATAATATATCAACAAAATAGACCAACATTTATAATTTTGTGTAAAAGCAGTAGATTTAAAACAAGATACATAAAAATATGATACTAAATCTGTAACAATAATGTATCAAATATAAAGCAACTAACAACACGGGAAGACATAAATTTAAAACAAAAAAATAGATACTAAATGAACAGATATATTTGAATATCTTGATATAAGTGTATACCTTGAATACATTGATACAAAAGTATATTAACGAATAAATATATTTGATTACTTTGATACATGAAGTACAATGGTGAATTGATACCCTTAAATATATTGATACAAATATCTTATAATGAAAAATACACAAAAAATTTACCAGAAACAACAAAATACATTTTGATCTAAAAGAAATCGTGAAAATACATAAACAAGTTGAAACACTCACTTCTCATAGTGTTAGGCATAAACAATATCACACAAAATGAGACACTCACCCATAAACATAGTCTATTAAAAACTGATTTGATCTTACAAAAAAAATATACACACCCATCTTAGAATATTGTGGTAAAACGAAGATGACGGAGGAAGAAGAGGTTAAAAACAACAATGGCTGAAGTGGAACCATGACGAGATTAACTCAAAAAAAAAATTACTTTACTGTGAGAAATTCTGAATAGTTGGAGATTGACATTAAGAATCGAAATCAATTTAAATTACTAAATGAATGAGTCTTATCCATATGTATCATGAATAAAAATTGAACAATGTTTTTTCGAAGAAGAAGACAACAATGGAGAAGTCAATCCCTATCTATTCAGATGTTTGAAATAGATTAACTGGAGAAAGAATTTTTTTTAAAAAATCAAATTAATTTGAAATTGTAACCGCTAAGAATGTGGAATGATTTTAGGTAATGAAAATAGGAGTGTAAACTGAATTTTATAAGTGAATTTTATGTATCCGAAATTTTTAAGAATTGAGAGATAAGAAATCTGTGAAATATTTAAAAAAATGTAAGGATAAATAGAGAACTGAGACAAGTTAATGTGTGTATATAAGTATCTTTTACTTTCTTTATTCGGATTATTTTCATAAAGTAAATAAAACTAGTTAGGATTATAACTTCCATTTTTCTATTCCTACACAGGAACAATAAGTATCTTTAGGTAACTCTGAAGCCACAAATTCTAAAATGATACTTCTGACAGATTTTTAGGTTTGCTTATATTCAACGATCAATCTGTTAAAGCCACTCATTCTTGGAATCCCAAAAGTTAATTCATCCTACATCGACACTTCTAACCATGCTGCCATAAATTGCTTTTCTTCTTCTGGTTAATCGTTATTGGAGTCATAACTGGAGAAAATTGCAGACTTTTTTAGTGGAAAAATCCTAAAAGAATGCAGTGAAAGACTTGATAGTTTTAGCAGGCATACAAAATAAGAGAGAAATAACATTAGGATCATCTCTGGAACTATTCCAAATTGGTTACACACCCATATTATCTGCGTCAAAGTAACACATTACATACAATTGAAATATAGACAAGTGGAGCAGCAGGGAACATAGATCTACTTTCTTTTCCAACACAGTTAAACATTGAACATGTAAAACTCAACAGGAAATTTTGAACTGGTGTAACGACTCGAAATAGACAATGTAAAATTCAGTTTAGACACAAAAAAAAGAGGGCCAATTGTATCTTGGAGGCAAAAGAGAGGGAGAGAAGAACTTTAGACAAAGAAAACCTGTAGAGAACAAAAAAGGATAATATAGGGGACGAAGGCAAATAAATTTGCTTCTAAATTACAACGGACAGAATCTGAGAACATTAACTACAATATATTAATTCAACTCTGTTCCTGAATATTGTTCCCATCCTTTTGCCCAGCGAGCATCAACTCATCAAAGTTCACCGTCTTACCCAGTACGATTTCAATCTGAAAAAGAAGCATCCACAATGTTAACATATTTCAACAAGAGGTAGAAATAAGTGGCAACACCGATAGCCAAGAACATTTTTATTGTATTCGTTGTACAACATTGAAGAATTTAAGTGAAGATGGTATCTACCAAGGGAAAGATAACAATCAAGGCAAAATTTTGGTATGGGATGAGTCACTTTTTCCCCAAAGCCAAACATAACCGACATTAACAAATAATCTAAACAGAATATCCCCCGTTGACAGACACACCCACAGAGACAACATAATTGATTTCACAATGCCCAACCAAAATAAACATCCCCACACATGTGCAAACACATACCTTAGCTTTCTGAATAGGTCTTCCCCTCATGTCTTCATTTACATCAACCGTAGAAGTCATGATTTCTGCATTTAGGTTTCAAAGAACAGATATCAGTAGGTGTAATCAAAAGAGCACTCAGGTCAGTTTGGGCTTTAAGCGCGAAACACAAATAAAGTGTGGAATTTAATGAAGAAAGGTGAAAATGGATAAAGAAATACAAAAATACAATTATATGCAGGAACAAAAATACTTGGACAAAGAAATTGAATTTTCTTTTTACAATAATGTGAAATATAAATTGCTTATTACGCGTCTTCAGAATAGTGCTCATTTTCAAAAAAAAGTATTGACTTAAAAGCCTTTATGACAATACTGAAACACCCATAAAGAAGTGTTCAACATTCTGCACCTTGCTTCGGGGCTTAGGCGCTCCTTAAGTGCACCTTTGACAACATTGATATCAATATGCGTGTCTATATCGTAAACTTTGAACATAGAATAGTAAATACTGAAGTAAATTTGCATCTAATGTGAAATCTTACTTTTTTCAGTGGCCAGCCCATTATTCTTTAGAATTTCAGCAATTGATACAACTGTTGAAATCGCTGCAGATTCACATCAGAACCAGAGTGTCAGCACCGTGTTAAGAACTTTTAGGCACTGGGCAATCATGAGTAGTTTTTAGATCAAGTATAAGGATAGAGCAAAATTAGGACAAATGACCCCAAGAGAAATTCACTGGAAGTCAGAGATTATGACAAGCACAATTCTTAAATCATAGAGCAACCAACAAGGGAACACCTTGAAAGTTCAAAACCAATACTAACAATGATTTAAGAAGATGTAACAGAGAGATTCGCTGAATTCAGTGTTTATCTGATTTAACAGATTAATACTATCCCTTTAATGGCTGAAAGTCTAAACCGGAGAGGCGGAGATCAGTCATTAAAAAAAAGAGGCGGAGAGCAATGAAGTAAAACTCTGCTGAACAGACTTTTTGCAACAAAATCTTAGAGAAGAACAGGAGTATCTCGAAATAGCATTATTTGGAAAAGAGGAAGCAAAGTTAAACACTCCACCTTCCCAACTTAACTCAGGCTTTCGAGTTTAATAAATCCCAAAACATATAGACTTTTTCTTAAAACTGTAACCCTGATATAAGACTAGAGGCGGAGCTATTGTAGCGGAAGGGGAGGTTCGGCCGAACCCACTAGCTTTTCCATACACCCTATAGTCATATTTAAATATGAAGTACAATGTATATATCTATTTACTGCAAACCCACAAAGTGGTTGCTGAGCACCCAGCGAGAAATGTGGGTTCGAATCTAGGTAGTCACACAATTTTTTGGATTAATTTCTAAACGCTTGTTTATATAAAAAAATAATTAAAAAATAGAAAATCGGCAAGGAAATAATATGTGTCGTCATTAATTTTTTAAAAAGATAAAAAATCGATAACGATTAATTACAAATATAGGTGGGTTTATATATATTTTTTTTAAAAAAAGGGATAATATTATTTCTATTGTACTCTGAAACTACAATATCTAACTATTGATTTCTAATCACATTCAAAAAGTTTAACTCAATTTTTTTTCTCCAAAAGTTAGGGTTCTAACTTTTATTGTTGATCTAATTGTTGTTATCCAATATCTAGCCTCCAGTGTGAACTCTTGTCTCTCCTTTTTCATCTTTTTCCTTATTTGTTTTTAGTGAACTAAGTACTTGTATTTGTTCCTTAATTTGATGATTGTTACTTTAATTTAAGATTGTTCTTCTTTTTAAAATTGTAAAACCAACTGTGTAAGACCAATCTCAAGCTGAATGAGAAAGGAGAAATATTAAATATTTACTAGTGAGAAGCTAATTTCGTAGAAACGGAAGAAATCAACTAGTGCTTTTGCCAATTCTCAATGCAATTCATTGACCACTAAGCCACCACCCTTCTCAGCCACAAAAAAAGAATACAAAATTTTCCATGCTCTATCAAGCTAACTTTTCAAAAGCAACAACAATAATAATTATTCTACCACCACTTATATAGACAATACCCAATCAAACACATAAAACGGGAGGATAAGTAGAAAACAGAACGAACTAAGAGTGCAACCTGCTAAACAGAATAACAACAACAACAACATGATAAGTGTAATCCCACAAGGCCTGGGGGAGAGAAACAAGTTCAAACATGTAAAACTAGGATATGAATAACAAAAGAAACAAGGAGTTGAGATGAAATACCCATTCCCAAAGCTGAAAGCTCCACTTCATTATACTGCTGCATATACCTCTACAACCATAAATTCAAACATCAAATCGAACAATAGAAAAAATCTAACAAATTAAACCATACAAAATAGTTTGATTATGATTTTTGTACCTTGGATAGATTAACGTAGAAGAACAGAGGTTTCTTAGTATTAGATACTTGAATCCGATTCTTCTTCTGAGAATCAACCAGGTTCAAATTGCTCACTCCTTCTGCTAACTCTTCCATATTTCAACTCTTTTAACTCTCTGCAACTCAAAATTATTTCGTCAACTGAGCAATGGAGGGACTGATCGCGCTGAAAATGAAACGGCGGGATAATTAACTGTTACTTTTGAGCTAGGGCTTTTTGTTTCTACCGACTTGGAGAACAGAATTTGTATAACTCAATTTGTGAGATAATATACCCTTATTAAAATATATTTAAAAATATAATTTAGATTATATTATTTGTGAAATCATAAATATAAGTTTGTATATAATATAATGTATTTCCTGAAAAATTAAAACGTCAATGAAGTAAAAGGTAATGCGAGAAAAAATTCAAACATTCATTTAAGCTTTCAACAATTCAATTATTTTGAACAATAAATCAAAGATAAATTTAAAAAATTTAAAATTCAGCTATGCAATTTAAGTAGAAAATGATAAATGGTGTCTCCAAAAGCGTTCTATCTAAAAAAAATTGTCTAATCCGATTAACGGGTCTTTGAAAATGACTTTCATTGAGAAGAATTTTGGTAAAATTACCTATATATACATTTTATTTTAGTATAATCTCTAAATTTTCTATTATTTAAAAAAAAATCAAAAATTTCCTCTCGGATGTATCATTTTCCTCTTGTTGATACATCTCTATCCATCTCGAATACATCCATCTACTATGTATTCGAATCATATCCCCTCTTTGATATATTCCTTTCCTCTGAAATGTATCCCTCCCCATGTATCCATATTCATCCCCTCTCTGACACATTTCTTCTCTCTCGGATATATTCCTCCCATATGTATTCAAATGTTTCTGATGTGTTCGAAATTCACAAATTTTAAAGAGTTTTTGTTAATTAAAAAAAAGAATAATAAAATAATGTAATTAACTCTTAACACTAGCAAACTTGTGTAAATTATCAAAGAATTTTTCTCGTCCATCAATCATTGGCCCCATTTTTTTCACCTATAAATAGATATACCTTGTGATTGAATTGTCCTGAATTTCTCTTTTATAAACAAAATTAATTTATATTCACAACTTATATGCGATGGGTAACAAAATTTTTGCATAGCTTAAAGTTTCTGAAACTAAAATAATTTTAAAATATTTATCAAACCGGACGAAAAATCAAAACCGCTCCAAATGGCCATTTATGAACTAATCAGAATTTACACATGTAATAAATTTTTGGGCCACAATTACAAGATCCTTAATTTCAAGGATAGATTATTCATAACCTTCTCATCTCATCAAGTACTACAAAAATTTACATGCTTTGGATATGATGTGCATACATGATTTAATAATTAAGCTAAACCTCTTAATTTATGCGTTGATCAAATTAATTATGAGATTATTATCAAAAATAATTCAAATAAACTGATCACTCCAATGGGATAAATTTTTTGTTGTCTGTTCCACAAAGTTGAAGCAAGAAGGTGGATTGTTTAGCCCTGAGGTTGATCCATATGCCTTCCAGCAAAACGATGCCGTAGGGAGCCCCGAATATGAAACAAGTTGAACATCTTTCAAAAATAGCTTTTTACATGGGGAGCTATCACTGCAGGCAAATTTAATTGCATTTTTTGTTGCTGAAGTTCCTCTAATTCCAATGAAGGATACGCTTTGAATATGAATACCAGAAGTCTGCATATCAATTTTCACATAGTTACCAAAATGTTAGTGGTAATTCGTGTCAGGTTCTTAAAAAATGTACTACTTTTGAAGTACTCGACGCGTACCTGATTTGGGCAGGGGAATGGAGAATCGCAGTAATATTGGTCTATTATGATGGGATTTGATACATTTTCCATCCACACATTCATAAAACTAATCCTTCTCACATACCCTCTACCTCCCTGCCAATATTTAAAGCATTAGCTAAAATTAAATGATAATATTCATGACAATCACTTGTAAGAGAATCAGCAGAGTAATACTCACGCTATATGGTTTGTGTGACATGTGAATTTTGACTAGTATCTTTTTTTATTATATTGAAATGAGATAGTATTTGTTGAATTAGGTTTTAAGCTTAACTTATATCCTATCCATAAAGCTAGTTCAAAAGCAGAAGACACCTATCTCATTAATCATCGATGTGAGACTTTGGTCATTTTTTAACACTAAGCACTAGGCATGAGCAACTTTGATTTTGAGAGTCCCAACATCGGGTGAGATGGAACCTACTTTGATACCATATGAAATTCAATCTTAGGCTAATTCAATCCCAAAAGCTAGTTGAAAGGGAGAAGAATTGTCGAAGCCTTATAAGGAGTCCACGCATCTCATTAACCACCGATGTGAGACTTTTATCATTCTTTAACAGTAATTGTCGTATAGTTTTTCAATATTTAAACTTTAATTTTGAAGTATTTAGTGAATTGATCTAAATCAAATGTAGCTTCAAAAATTAAGTCAATTTAATTATCGAGAAGCAAAAAGTGTCATATAAATTACTAGATAACTGAGTACTATAGGATTACCTACCTGCCAAGTCTTAATCCTGACACCATTTTCTGTATTGGAAAAATATGCTCCATCAACACAAACATTGTGCACTTGAGACCAGGAATTTGATTTTCCCAAGCTCCCAATGCTACAACAATACCAGCCATCAAGCCAATTTTTTTTTAAAAAAATTTACAGTACATGTATGATCTTATTCTTAATTATAAACAAAACAAATAGTTAAATGTTGTACCTTATACCATGTCCAGGGCCGCAAGCAATATTTTTTACTAGAATACTTGAAGAATTGTTGACTATAGATATACAATCGTCTCCTGGCAAATCGTATGACATTATTAATAAATAGTAATCTAATCAATCGAATTTTAAGCCGATTAAATTTAAATCATGCATACGAGTAAAATATCTCTCTTCGATAGAGGTGGATAATTTAATTTAATTTTCCATACCTGTCCGAATAGTGCAATCTTTTATAATAACACGTATAGATGAGGTTATATGAATTCCATCAGTGTTAGGGCTCTTAGCTGGTGCTTCTACTATCATACGTGATACTTCAACATTTATGCAATTCGAAATTGATATATGCATTTGTTGACTATTTAGCATCCTTATGCCCCTCACTTTTAAGTTGTTGCATTTGTGGAAACTCATCGCCTGTATTTTCATTAAGTATACGTAATATACTGTCAATTTTATAGAAGTTAAACTCTTAAAAATATATGAGACTGGAGAAAATAGCACCTACGGTTGGAGCATGTCGACAAGGCTGCAAAACATAGAAAATTGTATCATATTAGACATTCATGGCCAAGGAAAAGGGATTTGTGTGAATAGCAATTTTTTAATTCTATAATTGAAAAATAGTTATCGTCGAAAATCTGAAATTACATTGGTTGTATTAGTCTTGCATGAAGTAGCCCACCATTTTTGGCCCATCCCATTTATTGTTCCTCCTCCTTGTACAGTGAGATGTCTCACTTTAACAAAATAAAGCCATTTATGTGCATCCAATTTATCCCACACTTTTGGATCTTTTGGTGCTACTATTGAACCTTCAATCTGTAGTTTTAATTGCAACAAATATTATATATCTATGTTGCAAAACTTTAGTATTATTTAAGACTTTAGTTAGTATAAATAAATACTTACTATTAGAGAAATCTTTGATCTGCATGGCCCAACAAAATCAATTGGTTGAACTAAGAATGAATATCCAATTGGGACTATAATTTTTGGTCTTAAGAATGAAGCACACGCCCTTTTCCAAACACCTTGAAAAACCTGTAAAATACATACATAAAAGGTAAGTACCAGCATTAATTAACACTTACCACTATAAATAGATTCATGACTATGATAAAGCACAACGCTACTCCTACTTTAATAAAAATACCAAATTCTCTTAGATACACATATCATGTTTATTTGTTTTCGTTATTTTTTGTATTTATCTCTAAGAGCGTCCATTCTTTGATCTGACATATTATTATGTAAGCGCAAATATTAATGATTTGACCCGAATAAAAGGAATTACCTTAGTGTCATCGGTGATGCCATCTCCTTTGGCTCCAAATTCATTCACGTAAAGAAGGGATACTGATTTGCCTCTTGAATCTTCCAATGTGGGAAACTGAATAAAGGAATCAAAACTGTTCACATTTACAAAAAGCAAGAAGGAAAATATAGTATTATATAGTAGTGATGCAAAAATAGAAACATTATAAAATCTCATGATCGATCAGCTCCCCCTTCTAATTCTGTTAATTAATTAAACTGAAAAACTTTAAGGGATTTATAATGTAATAAACTTGACAATATTCAAGGTCATTTTTATGTTTGCATCACTACTATAACAGTTATGAAAGGAAGGTTCCAAGAAATTAATTAAAAAAGAATTTGGGAATTTCCTATATTGGCAATATTGTATAATAGATTTGAGCAAATAATTCAATCCCATCACTACTAGGCGCTAGCTATCTTTCTTAATTACGTGTGAAGATAAATATTATGTTTAAGACATGTAAAATGTATTAAAATATCTTTTGATAAAATGTATTAAAATATCTTTTTGATTTAATGGTTTCAAGACTATAATACGAAAAATTTAAATTAAAAACTTGCCGATATTATTTTTTTAAAAACATAGTATAAATATTGACTCTGTATTAAATAGTCGTCCTAAAAGTGGCCATTTTTTGAAAAATGGAGTGGCCTCAACATTTAGATCCGAACTCCAGATGATTAATGGCCCAATTTTCACTACAGCAGAGTTTCTTCTTCGGCCCAGTTTTACGGCACTCTGCCTTCTCTGCGAACTTCTCCGTCCCGTTTCTTCGGCGAACTCCTCGCGATCTCTTCTCGAAATCGAGCTGTAAGTACTCTTTCTTTCTCTTCTAGATTTCCGTAGATTCAAAATTTATCATTAGTTGATCTTAATTGATATGGAGATCACTAAAGTTTTATCTAATGTGTAGTTAAAATGTAAGTTTTGATTCAGTTTTGTATTTCAAGGAATTTAGGGATCCGAAAATTTAAAGGAAAATGGCAAGCACAGCATGTTTTATGATTGTAAGCAGGAATGATATCCCTATCTACGAAGCTGAAGTTGGCACTGCGCCAAAGGTAATTGACCTTTGCTCTACTTTTTTTTTTTTCATTAAATGTTTGAGCAGAGGGTGTATGGAAACAGCCTCTCTGCCTCCTAAGAGGGGTACCTCTCCGGACTATTACACTGGGCATGTTGTTGTTGCCTCAGTTTAAAGGTTAGCTCTGATCATGCTAGTAGAGATTTCTAGTTTTGCATCACTTTGAATCTGGTTAATCATTAATGGGAAATGTACATAAACCTCTTTTTAATCTTCGAAAACTATTTACAATCGAGTGAATATTGCTCTCTATATGGTAGCACAGATAAAGAAATGCTGTGTAAAGCTGATCTAAAAACAACTGATTTTTATATGTCATCTGTTTCTCTCTTTGGTTTTACTGGAGGATCAGAATTGGGTTTTCGGTGAGGAATAATATTTCTATATGTAGAGATCAGATCGTCTTAAGGTTAAGAGATAACTACAGTGCTTATCAGTATCTGGGTTCTTTTTTCTTGTTTTGTTCCTTTTTGGATTATGTTCAGTCACTAGTTTCCGTCTCACCTTAAATCACAAGTCACAACATAAGCAATAACTTATATAAAGAAACTTTAACAGTTTTACGTCATAATGTGAATTATGTAAAGTTTGCTCGCGAGATTTTTAATGAGGTAGTTATAATGCATTTGAATTTATAGTGTGGACTGTACAGTCTTTGCCGCCATTGTCAAACTGTATGCACATCTTTTTACTTTCTGTCATTGATGACAAGTGTTGTAGTTGCTTGGTGATTTTGTATATTGTACTTGCATGCTAGAAAGAAGATGCTGCTCATCAGCACCAGTTTATATTACATGCAGCATTGGATATTGTCCAGGACCTTGCATGGACTACAAGTGCTATGTAAGGTTGCTTTCCCCTAGTCATCAAGGCATTAATTGTGAGTTTCCATTGTAAAGTTTCTTAAAGTCATCATCCTCATAGTGATTCTTCTTTCTACTTCCAGGTTCTTGAAATCAATTGACAGATTCAATGATTTGGTGGTTTCTGTTTACGTCACTGCTGGTCATATCCTTTATATGTTATAGTAAATCAGTACTTAGTGACAGCACTGTTTTGGTTATAGAAAATATATGATGGTGCCAGCTTGTGTTGTACCTGGATTTCTCCTTAATAATCGATACAACAGCTTGCTTCTTGTACTGAAATTATTTGATTTATGGTGGTAACTGGTTACTTATAAAGCTAGTCATTGTTTAGTAGTGCTCCATGTGTCACAGATGAATTTGCCTATCAATTTTTCTCCAGTTGACTCCTCTTGTGGAAGATTAGGAGCATATGGAATGATGTGTGAAGTGATTTCCCATATCAGAATTAGGAAGAAGAGATAACCCATATTTCTTAACCTTTATGATCTTGAAGAGGACCATTCCCCCAACAACTCCATCTTGTCCTAAATTTGGTCCACATAACCACATTTATGTCTTCTTTATCCCATTCTGTAGCCAGTGATGATAGTTAACTCTTAACTTCGAGCACCTGAACACTAAATCTCCTGATGTTTTTTATTATCTTACCTTCTTTACTTATCATTGGTTTAATACTAGTTGGAATGACAAGGCAGACTTGTACTGTCTCCCTCTGTAGCATATTTTTACCTATCAGAAGTAGAAAAAGGAATGAGAGGAAGAAGCATGTTTTAGATGTTCTCGTAGCTGGATAAGTTAATATGGTATTGTATATGGGAACCATACTGTCAGCATCACCAGTTTGACTTTACAAATGTGAACATTTTGTTTTTTGTCCCCTTGACCAATCAAGCATACATACGCGATTGATGCTGCTTCATGACTCTCGCAATGATGATGGGATAAAAAGCTTCTTCCAGGAGGTCCATGAACTATATATAAAGGTAAAGCCTTTTCTGAATGCTTTCTTATAGGACATAAAAAACACAGGGGTCATACATTTTAGTTTATTTAATCAACTTTTGCTGCTCAAACCTAGTAAAGGCCTCACTTTATTGCTCTTTGGGATGGGGACTGCTGACATCTTTGCATACCTATTGTGAGCTCTTATTAAACTTCTCTACTTTATTTTTTGTGTTCCTAGCTATACCAAGAGATTCTTTCAAGCAGAAACTTCTGTATGTAGGCATGGCTATTAAAAGAATATCTTGGAATATTTTTTTTCGTATGTTATAATAAGATCAGTTGCTGTGAAGTGATCTTGAATTCATGTCAGCAGTGTTTAAATATCTCTGATCCTCGGATATGATTAGTTTCTTTGTCTTTTGTTCTCTTTGCCTTACTCTTTTGGGGTTGCAGCACAACAAAGTACTCTTCCGACGTGCATTAGTACCTTTTTGGTACTCATCACTGGATGTACTGATTTGTTAGGTTGGTACTGTTCCAGTGTTTCTAAGATATCTTTTGGATTTGTTTTTCTATAAATGAAACACATGGTCTACAGTGGTTCATGTAACTACTGAAAACTTAATATTGGATAGATACGTTGGTTTTGTCAAGTTTAGCTCTAAAAAGGTGCATGGTACAGCTTGAGGAATTGTTTAGCCATGAATTAGTTGGTAACTGTATGATAATTCAAAATTTTGTAATGCGCAAATATAATTGAACTTGTATTGTGGTGAAAACTAGATTTTTTCCCCCCAAAGAAATGGTTGCAGTTCAAGAAGTACATAATTGAATAAAATTCTAAAGTTAATGTTTAAACTGAGAGATTGAGCTTAGATGCCACCCTCTTTCATTGTGACTTTTTCATTTATACGCTCATAGATAATGTAATGTGCTACTTCTTCATGCCCTGTTTTGAAGTGAGCTATGTGCTTTAAGTATTTTTAGATAGAAATAGACTGATCTGTTGCTGCAAAACTTGCAGATACTTTTGAATCCTCTCTATTTGCCAGGATCTCGCATCACATCCTCTCACTTTGATACTAAAGTTAGAGCCCTTGCAAGAAAGTACCTCTGAGCCAAACTATGGACCAAAGCTAAACAAGAATCATATTGCATTCAAAGTTCGTTCCTTGTAAAATTCATTCGCTATTGATGACTGGTTATTGTGTTTGGAGTGATCATATTTCTCATGGTAAATGATAAGTTGACTACTGGACCTTCTCATATTATATAACCGCAACAAGTCGTGATAAACTGAGCCTAGTTTGTAGGAGTAATTGTTTTGTTATATCCTAGTCTACTACAATGGATCCATTGCATCTATATGCCATGCTATTGAGGCAAGTGAAGCAACTAACTAGCTCTTGGATTTCGAAGACTTGTCATTGGCCCCCTGGTTGTCGACGGTGGGACTTACCTTTTTTTGCCATTAATAGCACTGCACAATCCACATGCAAAAACCTTAGGAGATGGTGGCTCTGCCGTCGGGTTCACCCCTCCACCGCCGTTGAATCCTCTCCTCCCTGTGGATCCAATGGTTGTTGATGAAGTCTTCACCTGCAGCATCATTTCCTCTTTGGTTTTTCCTAGTCGTGTTTTGTTAGTTTCTTCTTTATGTTTGACTGGGTGATTGATCAGTTCACCTGTTAAGTATTTGTCGTCCCATATAAATCCAGATGAACCTTGTCTGCGGAATGAAATCGCTGATCTTTGCAACCCAGCCATCAACAATTAATTGATGAATACTGCACTCTTCCCAAAAGAACAAAAAATTCAGGCAAAAGCTTTTTGGTTATTGCTCTTCTGAATCAAGAAATGAAGGTGACAGAGGAGGAATATTTAAGTAAAATCAAGTATGGCCCTCTAACCAGTCAATTACTCTTGAGACGTATGAGCCCGTTTGAATTAGCAGATTGTCAATTCCTGAAATTAATTTCTTATAAATAAGTAATCTATTACGTTTTTGAACTCAAATGTGCTTTGTACCCACCACCCCACACCCACAAATAATAAGTCTTTAAAGTTATTTATAAAAATTATAACTTAACAAGATAGATAAAGAGACTTCGACGAAAATAGAACTCTAGTTTTATTGAGGAAAAGATACCGATTTTTATAATGTATGTCTGTGTATGACTTAAAGTTGCCTTTGAAAATAGGGATATAACATGGTATGCGCCGGTCTGTTTTATTCTGTATTTTCTTTCTCGCTCAGTTAGTTGACAGGGAAAGAGTTATAACTGGACAAAGTCTCCAAATTAAAAAAAGAAGGCGACAACATTTGAACGCAAGACATTATTGGTATTTGACTTCTAGAGCCGCAAGTCGCAAAGAACCTTCATCTTCTCAGACCTTACTCGTGAGATTCGTATATTATTGTTCTTGACATCTCCGGGAAACTGGATGCAACTACAACAAACCTATTGTAATCCCACGAAAGGGTCATGGATCCCTTAGGAAATCTACTGTCAACAAGTTTAGCTCTTTTGTACTTTTGGTTCTTAATTGCAGAATTTTCTATGATAAGGCTGTTAAATTTGCTGACATCAATTATGACTACTAGAATGGAATGAACCAGAGCTAATAACACAAGATGCAAAAGAAAGAGTATACATTAAAATATTTAAAACATTTCTGGTGCAGATATTTAAACTAAAAGAAATAAACAAACTTAATAAAAATCCCGCTGTTCCGATAGAAGGCAATCAACAATTTTCAACTCAAGTATTCTCTAAAAAAAATGAACTCTGGTCCAGAAGGCATATGCTACAAGAATCATCTATTGAAGCTTCTTTATACCAGGGAAAGAAGGGAGGATTGAGATTAGAGGGTCACCATATCCAACAGGATCTGTTCAATAGACAGGTAAAGTGAGATCTTGAAGTAGTCACAGATATGATTGTACAAAATGATTTTCAGCACATATAAGAATTAAGAAGCATACCTCCATCTTTTCGGAGTATCCTGATAACCTCTCCCGATACGTCAGACTAAAAGAGGATAGTAAAGAAAAGACAAAAAGGATAATCAAAAAAGATGCATGAGAATGTACTTAAAATAAACGTCGGAGCAAAGAGGAACAGCGTGAACGGTGAAAAAGAAATCATGCAAGTATGCATCTATAGCAGGGCCCGAACCTCGACAGGGAGCTCGCCTCCAAGCTGCTCAATATAGAAAACTACTTGTCCCTCCTTCACTTGTTGCTTCTACAGAATAGAATTACGAAAAAGAAAAGGTCATATGTTCAGTAGCCAGTAAGTGTAATACCAAAGCACAGAGGACACTTCTAATCGTGAATTGAGAGAGACGCAACAGAGAAAAAAGAAGAGACTGACAAAGAGGGCAGGTTGAGAGGAAGGGGGTTTCAGAAATAGAGTAAAATTTGCCTTGGCCTCGTATGGCTGCATGACAGTACTAAAAGGATTTAGCATCCAGTTTCTCACAAAATGAAGCAACAGATTTTTTTTGTAACGAAGCAACAGATATTTAAACATAGTTAAAGGCAGCTTTATAAAGTAGATGTTCCAGAATTTTGCTTAGACGTCCACTTTGAACAGACCTCCTTTTGAAGGGGAAGGAGCAATATCAAAATGAGATTAATAGTAAACTTTTCAGAACTTAAGTAGTAATCAGTTATACAAAGACTTCATCGTCAATCTCTTAGTTTTATCAAACAGAAACATCTCATCATATGATTTAAAGAGCAAAAAATGAAAAAGAACACCTACTTCTTTACAGGCTGGAGGTGCACGTTTTCCCTTAATGGTTCGAGATCTTCTGAAGAAACCAACCTGCATGACACATGAGAATTATCATTTTCAGGCGGAGAAAGGAAGAGATAGATATAAAGAGAGAAAGAGAGATTCACTGTAATCACACCCTTGGAGATTGAATTATCACCAAGCCTTCATCTGCAGCTTTTTCAATCATCGTCTGAATTCCATCTGAGGGAGGTGAAGATTTTGTGATTGCTAATGATGTTGATGAGGCTGAGCCGTTTGAATCAGCCACCTCAACAGATGAGGGAACACTGACAGGACTGGATATTGGAGGCAATGAAGTTGTACTTTGCCCTGTCAAGTCTCTCTTCACATACAAACGAAATCCGCCAAGCTAATAACAAAATGAAAAAGTGTCATAAGAAGTAGAAGAATTTTAAAATGATTGAAGATAAATCATGCATCAAGGGCAGATCATAAATAACTTCCGCGAAGGACATAGGAATAAGAAATAAAATAAACAGAAAAAAATTACAATACCAGCTTACTTTTAAGTCAACTTCTGCAATTGAAGTTGTATCACATATTTCTGTAAGGAGAGACTCCACCTGTTTCACATGTTAATACAAAATGTCATTGCATGCAAGCAATAACATAATAATATGGAAGACCATATTTTAATCCACTCCTCAACATACATTGAGTGCCTCTTCACCAAAATAATTTTGGCAGATCAGAACAAGTCTTCCACATGAATAATATGAGTAAATTTGTTAATGAAGAAAAATAAATTCTAATCAAGAAGTTGGAAGTAACAACTCATGTTTGATTTCCTTTTCAGAGTCAGATTTCTGTTACAACAAGGTGATGTAGCTTTGGAGGTATTAGGTCATGAACTAATGTGGGGGGGAAATACCATACGAGGTTGGGTAGAATCACAGACAAAACCACTGGGTTACCAATTTCCAGCTGGCTTAAAAGCTTGCAAAAGACAATGCAAGTACAGGGATTATATTATATGCATCAAAGATTCAAAGTAAAGGAAAGTAATTTATAGAGTTATTTAAATAGATGCAAGCCTGTTTTCTGAACATGACACTTTCCTTCAACCAAGGCACCCTGTAGACACTTAGAGATGCCTTCCCGAATTCTATCCCCCCCCCCCCAACCACCACCACCACCACCACACACTGTAAGAGAAGATCCCAATAGGAGTTTCCGAGTTAACACATTAGCGAGAAGGTGATGAAGTTGAGTGCAAATAAAGTATTATACCAGCCAAGTTTAAACTTGATGGATCATCTCGCACAGGGCTACTGAGACACGTGGTTTGATACTCTGCATCAGTGTGATATTGTAATTTATGAAGCCCCTCCCTCTATTGACAATACCCACTTGTTTACCCAAACATGACGTTTTCTTACCATAACTAGCGTTACGAGTTTCCCCTACCTGCCACTAAATCTTGCCATTAAAGAACACTAACAGGGTTCAAAATTTTCTCGTCAAATGAGCCTACTAGCTGGAAGCTTGAAGTCAAATCTGCACTCAGCCTTCACTGCGACTTTATTATCTTCCTTATAAAATCCACAAAGCTACTCTATAATAATGTGATGGTTAAATCTTTTTCTTAATGAAAATAATGCAATGTTTAACACTAGCACCGTCCAAATATTCAAATAGGAAGTAAGCTAGGAGGTATAGTGTAAAGAGGATGCATGTACTACACAAAAGTCTGTTAGCAACATACAAAAGGAAAACGCATTGGGGCGAGTCATGTCAACTGCAGATGTAAATAACGCTCTAAGCAACATAGACTGACTCTTTAAGCAGGAGTGAAACAGTCAGAATCCAAATACTAAAATTGGTATTAGTAGTTATCAAACAATTGATAACATTAAGGAAAAATCTGATAGAAATGGGAGGAAGGAAAGGGATCTGCTGAGCATTCTCTGCATTTTATCTTTCACAAAGAATCAGAGAGATTTTTGTCGTAATTAAAGATTTAAAGTTAGCCTTCCTCCCTTTTACCCAGAAATCCCCGAGGGCCAGTGGAGCACTGTTCAAATCCATTTTGTTTGCCTAAGACCTGGCCTCTTGTAATATACTAATTATCCATGTTCAAGGTCTCATCCAAAATAGACCACTAGAATCTAAATATGTTTCTCTAAGAGGGTAAGGGTAGTGAGGCTTAGATTCCATAGAGTTCAATTCAGCAGGAAGCTCACGATGGATAGACAATCCTTATCCATCATGCAGGTTCATTTGAAAAATAGGGTTTTTCTCAATGAACACCAATAATACCAAGGAGGTACCTTACCAATTATTTATCTTGTAGGTTTCACCTAAAATTCACAAGAATCTAAATATTCATAAATTTCAAGGAAGATTTAATTAAAAGCTCAAGTATTTAGACTACAAGCTGCTATGCAACAGCTAACTAGATTGCTGACGAAGTCAATTTTTTGAGGAACTTCAGACAAGGGATATGCTCGTTGCCAAAACATTCACCTTTAACCCAACATAGCTGGAAATGGGAAAAAAAGAAGATGAGTTTGTTGCACTTCACATTTCATCGTGGTGCTACTGTAGTTACACTGTGTTATTTAAAGCTGTTTCCCAAGTTCCTAAAATTTCTAAAATATGTTTTGAAATTTGTAGTGGCTGACAAGACTCCACCAGCAAGGAAGTTTCGCTACTTCATATCACTAGATACCAGCAATATAATGATCAGATTACTGTCTTCTGACAGAGTACAAAATGCAAATAGAGAGAGCTGACCTCATATGAATTTGGAATCAATGGACTTGCAGTTTCTGAAGAAACAATCTTACTCGAACTATCATCTGAATTAGGAATAGCTGTTGCTGCAACAGCTACATGATGAGAGAAATAGAGTTGCATGATTATTTATACATAACAGAAAACATATTCATTCTTAAGGTGAAGCCATAGAGCAAGAAGTTACGTTCACTGAAAAAAGGGATCATAAATGTAAGGAACGAAGTGCTCATATTTATACACCTAGTTAAAAAAATAATAAGACCAGTAACCTTTTAGAAATGGTAATTTAATTATCAAGAGAAAAACCTCCAGAATAAGAATGTAACTGGTACTCCTTGAAAAGGTGAGCAGGAGCCTATCTGAGATCATTGATCTAGTCTAGTTTGAAATCACACACGAGAACCAATAAAACATAATGGGAACTCCAAAAGAAGGGTAAGTCCAATAACATGCTTCCATATGACTCATCGAAACTCCTAAAAGTCAGTAAGATAAACAAGAATAACCAGCCATTCTACATTATTACAGAAAATATGGCAACTTAGCATTTCAAATGATTCAAACAAAGAATAAACATTAGCATTGCTGTCATTATAGGCAAACTAATAAATGAGTCAATTACAATGATCAGAAAAATTGCACTTGTTTGGATATGAAAACAGAAAAAATCCAGGGTTGAGGAAAATCACTCACATTCAGCTTCAACAGTTGAACACCGGCAATCAAATGTCTTCCTTGACTTTGTGGTTAATAGCAACCCATCACTTTGAACAAATTTCTTCGTTCTCAGATTGTGTACAACACTCAATTTGGGCTTAGTAGATCCCAAATTCAAACTCGTTAATTTAAGGCCAGAAGCCCCAAAACCACCTGGATTACAGAAACACTCCCAAAATCAACAAACATATAAATTGTTTTAAAAATCCTAAAGGAAACAAAAAGCAATCAACACTACTAATAAACAGAAAAGAGTCAAAGAGATCACAAAAGCTAATCTTTTTTCATTAATTTCATAGAGGCAAGCAGTAATCGAAACCTTCCTCTAATTAAATTAGTGACCACCAATCGAGTTTCCAATCAATGCATATATATATTATATATATTAAATAAAAAGCGATCAACAACACCATATTATGCAAAAACATACTTAGAACAGTAAGAAAAGCTCGCAATTTTACTAATTAACAGAGTAAACACATAAGAAAGACGCAAAATACCAACTAGTTTGAAATTGAAGGCACATTAAAAACAGAAAAAATACACTGAAGTAATAAAAGTTCACATTTTTATTAAAAACAAGCAATTATAGAAACATAATAACAAAAAATACATCAATTTATCCTACCTTAACTCCAACCCCTGTTTAATTGATTTTACAAGAAATTTACAGAAATATAAAAGAACAAGCAATTACAAAAAAAGATTACATGCATGATGTATCAAACCACCAAAAACAATAGAGAGAATGAGCAATTGAGTACTTACATGCAGCCATAAGAAGGGTAAAAAGAACCCTATGGAAAAACACAGAACAGAGCTTGAAGCTTTGCTTGCTGGTGAATGGCGATGGAAACAAAGAAGTTAGAAACAATAACAACGCCCTTATTAAGTGTTTAGTAATCTAATTTGAGTTTAACAAGGCCCATTAATGAAAGGCCCATTAATGAAAGGCCCATAATTGTGGATAAGGTGATCTAGTGGCCAGGTGGGTTACAACGTTGATTGTTTGTCCTTTTATGAACTTTCTTGACCCAACGAAAAAGATGGAACTATAGTTGAAAAGATTAAAATATTTTAAAAATAATAATATCTTAACTACATCATTATATTATGGACGGACTGGGTTAGCTAAGTCATTATAATGGTTGGGTAGGTTATCTGTATTTTGGCTCAATTTGAAACCCCTGCTCATTATCATACTTTACCAACAACAACATATTAATGGAATACACGTCTTTTGTTTTCAATGTCCTTTTTATTTTTAAAATCTCTAAAATCCCTTATTTCTCTCATAATGTATTTAAAGTATTCGAACTACATATTAATGTATCTGAGCTATGTATTATGTATTTGATTTAGTTTTTAATGTATCCGAGTTAGTTTTTAGTGTATCCAATTTATGTTATAATGTATCCGAGATACTCTTTAATGTATCAGAAGGTACAAAAATTTAAGGGATTACTGTAATTAGAAAAAAAAGAAGGAATAAAATGAAATTTATTCTTTACACTGTAAGATTTATGTAAATTATACTATAATCTATAACTGAGATCTAAAAGTAATAAAAATTTACATAAATCTCATAGTGTTAAGAGATACTTACATCATAACTCACGGATTGTGAATGATACATTACTTAATGTATTAAAAGGGATAGAGATGTATCCGAGAGGGGAGAAAAGTATCCAAGAAGGGAAGTACGTCTCTGAGAGGAGATAGGATGACAAGTACGTAAATGTAATCTTCTTTTAAGAGCCCCTTGTACCTCAAGATACGTAGAGGCACATGTTGCATTAGAGTATGTACACTAATAATGATATCCGGCTGGTATTCCATTAAACCTGTCTACGCACAGTATGAGAGAAGCAACAATAATTAGCAACAATAGTTGGGTGTATGGGTGAATATAAACGTTCAAGAAGTGTAGCTCCGTAGAGGAAACTAAAAGACTAATATTATTTGAGCCAAAATGGAGTTTATAGTAGAGTCCGAAGCCTAAAGGGTACAAAATATTAACAAAAATTCCAAAATGATATATAAAATTTTATATCAACCAAAACGGCAAAATCGCTGCATCAACAGCGATTTACTCCATCGGAAATAGCAAAATCGCTGCCTCTGCAGCGATTTTGCAAAATGTGAATTTTTTTTTTTTAAAAAAATGAAATCGCTACCTAGGCAACGATTTTAAATTATTTTTTTTTAAATCGCTGCCTAGGCAGCGATTTTCAATTTTATTTTATTTTTAAAATAAGGAAAATCGCTACCTAGGCATCGATTTAAATTATTTTTATTTTTTTAAAATGTTAAATATAAAGATAAAACCATGCTGGATCAGCAGAGTGGAATGTTCTACACTATCTAACAAAATCAACCAAAATGACCTGATATTTATCTCTAAATTGTTTGTTGAAAGTTGCCTTGATGGTTCAGCAGATGCCCTGTGACCCCTACCCGTATCACTCATCAAAATGAGCACCTTTTTTGGACATTCTAATTCAACACCATTAATGGGCAGTAATCCTTTATCCTTGGTAACATCCCCATCTTCCCTCAACCCATTGTTATCCTCACAATCAACACCAACAGAGCACCCAAGTGGAATTCACTCGCAAAGTAGCCTAATATCTCTATCAAAATGAAGACTAAATCTATAATGCTTGAAAATACAACCATTTCTACCACTATTCAGAACTAGATAGGGTCCTATATTTGATTCTTATGATTTAAACACAAAAGATCCCAACTTGAGTGTACATCTGAAGTATAGCTGTTGTCAGTGAGTTTATTGGAGTTATCAACTGCGGAAAAGCCAAACTTGGATACAAAATCAAAGGGGTTGGCGGATTCTTGAGTCACAGAGGAAGGTTGTACCATTCTTGAAATTTGGGAGATTATGATATGATCAAAATCAATGCGTGATATGAAAATGTGACACAAGTTGGGTATGGTTTCTCTCTTCGGTGGGGTTTTTTCCCTAGGAATCTTTATATAACCTGAAAAGTTGGCAACTGAGAAAGTGATTCCTAGCTCACTGATTAAGACGGTGATGGCATATATACACTCCGTGCTTCTAATCTTCTATTCGTTCAGATTTTTGGGGTTGCTTTTTTAATAATCGTTACAATTCTTCATATTGGTTTTATACCAGTAACCAATACTATTACCTAGCTGGAAAGAATATACATAAGACATATCCAAGTCCAGCGCACAAG